>JBAIZL010000003.1:136645260-137130260 GCA_036971475.1 Prosapia bicincta
ATGACACAAATGGTAATCAAATACTGCTTTTAAATTTTTACTAATAAAACAAAAGTTGTTTTTTTTAAATCTTGAAAAACAAAATTGATACACCAATACAAACTAAATGATTGAAATTTATGATATTTCTACTTCTAAAATACAAATTTTGTAGAAACTCAGGGGTTTAAAAACATTTTTTTCATTTCTTAATTCTCTTGAAGTAGAATCTGACTTTAAAATTTAGTAATTAATACAATGCTACTGGTGTTTAGCAACATTAAAAAATGATCACTCTTAATATTTTTTTCAAATTCTGCAATACTGTCACTTTGTTTATATATAGCCATTAAAAATTATATATTTACCAATGTCATTCTTCACTCAAGTTACCCAGTTCTTGGAACAGCTTTAACCATTTCTTTTGTCTTCATTTTGTTTCTAAACAAAACTATCTCATCAAAATTATAAAACACACAACACTTCTACATTTATAAATAAGTTGCTTTCTTTGAAAAAAAAGTAATTTCTTGAAGTTATTAAAGAGGTGTAAATATCTAGTGCTCTTTGGAAAGGTGCAGGATAGACATAAAAAGGATAGGCCTCTTTGATTTAAGCGTATTGATATATTAGTAGCAAAACAGAATGTTAGGTATCACCATAAATTTGCTGTCCTGTTTAGGTAACAAGTTATATTACAAAATTTTATATCAGGGAGTAGAATTTTCCAGTAAACATTTTGAACAGTTTTGAATTTTATAATTTTTGATTATTGAGATTTGATTTTGTAATAAGTTATTCTATAAATTCCTAGTAAAATATTTTGGTAGCATTTTATATTTTGTATGCAATTACTCTTGATAAATTTATAGTTTTTATATTTATGGTGTAATTATTTACATTTTGTAATATTTTTATATGGGGGAGTTTAAATAAAATGTAATTAGATTAATGATTAGTGATAGTAACTGATTGGAAACATGAATCAATTGAATAGACATTATCATTGAGATTAGCAGATATTTATTAGTAAATTATGTTCTTGATTTTTAAAAATTTTTATTTTTATATTGCACAACAAAATTAAATCAATAATAGATTAGTATAAAACAGAAATAAATGCATTTCAATTATTGGGGGAAAATGTATTACATTTTAGAATATTTTGTACCCTTGGTGTTGGGTAATAAAAAAAATTGTGATTCTCTTTCTAGACACTGTGTCATTATTTTGGAAAAAAGTTTGAACTAACTAAGATTTTAATACATAGCTATATTTCAGACCATTTCAACATTTTTTGGATCGCCAGATGATGTGTATGACGTAACAGAGAACAATCACAATCATCTCATAGTAGCTGACAATCTAGCTGAGTTAGATGAGGCAGTCAGTTTGCTTGAGATGAGGAATAAGTCATTCATACTAACCTATGTTTCTAAAAACAGTATAATACCATCTCAATATAACCTCACTACAGTGTTGCAACAGGAAATAGAAAACAAAAAAATTGTCCTTCTTAAAAAGGTAAGCTTGTTTAATAGAAACAAATTACTCCTTTTACTTTCAGATTTCATTGTCCATGATATTCTGTGAATTTTATAAGTTGAAACTTGTTTTACATCTCAATATACAAGAACTTATAATTATTGAAAATGTTTTTAAATCCTACTAGGACAAAATGTTTCCACTACACTAGGAAATCTTCATCAATTTCACTGCCTATGATTACAGTGCTGTTGAAAATTTGTGTTCTCAGTAAGTTTTTTAACAGCTTATATTAGGCAAACTGAAGTCATTTCAGATAAAACATTTATTTTAGATGTATAGTATACTAATACATGTATATTATGTTTTATAAAAATGTGTAGAATATTGTGATTATAATATAGAAAGAATGTCATTTTGAATGTTGTTTTTATATTATTGTTATATTGAAAACAATAACTTTATAAAGTTTAAAATTCTGAAATTAACTAAGAATAAAATGCAGTACTATTTTTTTTACAACCATATGGATGTGTTAGTGTGGTAAACAATTTAGTTTTTTATATAAAAAGAGTTTTTAAAATGCTGAAAAAAAACCAAATTATAAAATCCTATTATTTGCAGTGTTTGTATTGTACATCTCGAGGGTTTTTTTAAAAAATATATAACTATTGATATCGCTTGGCAAAAACCACTACTTACAGATATTTTCAGCAGACACGTTTTCCATTAAATCCATCCATTGTTCAATGCCGTGAGTCACTTACAAAACTGCTTATGTGAGTTGTATAATTGTGTTTCTGTGATGTTTTGGTGTTCTGTGATGTGTCGTCCGTAGAGCGGTTGTTAATTATGTATTTGAATATAGTATTTGCTTATGAGTGTTTTTTTATCGTTTAGAATTGGTAGTAGTTGGTTTTTGTGGTCTGTATATTTTGAAGTTCTGTTGTGATGGTTTTGTTACTTTTTGTGATGAAATGTAGAGCTTTTAGATTTTTGTCAGTGTTGGTGTTTGTGTGAAGCCTGTTCTGCAGATGTATAGTGGTATTTGATTTGGGCTGTATGTCTTTTATATGTTCTTTATATGTGTTACTAAGGAGGAGGAGGTGACGTGAATACAAGCTTCAGCTGAGGAGTTCAAAAATATTGACTTTTTGGTGAGAACTGTGTTTCTTATTGATTCACAAACCACCAATCAGAACTTGACTCAAAACTCAGAGAAGAACTGCAGAACATTGAATTGTAGGCAGCTACTCAGCAATTTGACATAGAGATGATGGCAGCTGAAATTTCAGTGGATTCCAAGTCATGCAGCATTGGCAACAATGAAAAGGCAGAAAAACTTGCCAAAGAGGCTAAATTAGCACCACAGCATGAGTCTCCATCATCCCTCACGTCATCAAAAGAAATGATTGACCCAGCCACTGCAAAGGAAAGACAGCCCTCCTTTAACAATCATCGGCCAAAAGATGGGGAGGACCTTGTTATTCTGGTCCATATCAGACATGACTTATCCAGAGCTGTGTGTGTCGGCCTTTTGCTTGATGACAGGACATTACTACATGGCTTATCATCTACACTGGATCAATATTCTTCCAACACCTGAATGCTGACTGTGTGTTTTTGGGACAATGAAGCATATCAAAGACTCCCTGGCCCTCAATCACTCCATCCTGGGAGAAGGCAGACTGTATAAAGAGGCACAACTATTCTAGTCAGCACATCGCCTAATGGCTAAAAAGCTAAGGGAGGGTATGGGGTAGTCATTAAGTGAGTTTTCTCTGTATTGTATGGTGGTCTCCAGGTTATCTATAAATAATCTAGAACAGTTGTTTTATGTGGTCTTGTATACTCTTACCTTGTCATGTTGGCTCTAGAGTGTTTTTAAGAATCAACATAAGTAGATGTTCTTTGGTTGTGTTGGATGTTTTAAAGGTGACTTTGTATTTTGAGTTTTTTTAATGATGAAGCTATTTTTTGTGATCTGTTGTCATGATATCTTAGTGTTATGTACTTTTTTGTGTGTATTATTGTTGTTTTTTCTTGGTGTGTGTTTTCTTATGTGTGTTATTCTTTAATAGTTAAAGAACAAATATTGAAATTGTAACAATTTTAAATAAATATATATTATTTTGTTTTGATGACAATGTTTTTTAACAAGAATTGTCAATTTAGTAGTAAATAACAGTGTTTACAACAGCCGATTACTGGTAGTTTCAATTAATATTTAACCTTGTAAAAGTTTTCTTCTTACCTCTTTTTGTAGGCTTCCAGCTTTAACCCATTCAATGTTTTTAATCTCACACTTGCCCTACACAATGCTGATGTGTGACCTAACAGTTGGGACAAACTATTTTTGCCAAGAAACTGATTAACATTGCCTGCTTTCTTGAAACCTTTTTTTGCTGTAGGTAAATTATTGGCCAAGGGACGGTAAAAATACCTGATGGGAGGATTTCTTCAAAATTTCTAACAGCTATTTAAATATGCCACTAATCACTCCACCTTGTGGTATACCATTCTCTACCTCAAGTAGGGAAGATAACATTCCAAGTTAAATTTCAGTACTATAGTCAAGTACTATAGTATTTAACCTTGCAATTGCCCTTAAGAGGTTGCAATAGGTGAGTCGGAAGGCTGCATTAAGTCATTATAAGTACTTTCCTGTAACCATGATAAGGATTGTCAAAACACACAAGGTTAGTAATTATAAATCTACTACAGTCTCCTCAGTTTCTTTTCAAATGATCGTAACTTTCTATAATTTTGTGATACCTGATCGTTTCTTATGTTACTAAACTTATGTTACTAAACCTTGTTATTCGGGAATATTATATTATAAATGTAGTAGTGTATCGTTGTGATTGTGTTTTAGTTTTAGTTTCGTAGTTTATGTGTCAGTGGTTTTTTTGTGTTTCAAACTATGTTTAGATTTGATGTAAATTATTTCTATTTTCACTTTTAATTTTTATCAGTTTGTGTTGGTATAAAAAGTTATGATTATGAATAACAAAATTAGACCTCATCTTGGAGAAGGAAAACCATTGAATATAACTAGGTTATGTAGTTTACCTCTCACAATTCAATCTATACATTTGATGGTGATAGTCATCTTTATAACATAAATATATATTTGTTTCCGTCATACATTTTCTTTTTGTTGAATGGAAGATAATGCTTTCAGGCAAATAACAATTTGGTGAAATCTATAAGATGACTTGCATGAGGCAGTTGTTATTAGATACATTGGATGATAAATTAGCTTCTGTATGAAATAACAAACAATCTTGAAATATGTGTAGACATATCGGATTCAGAGGCTAATGTACAGTATAAAACATTCTGAGAATGTAACGTGTTTTCAGAAGTGGTAGTACACGAGAAAGCGGGACTGAGCAAATGCACTTTTAGCTGGATACAATTACTCCTGTCTTTAAACATTAAAGTAACATGGTTTAGTGAGGAGCTTGGTCAAATGATGACTTAATATTCAAAAACCGTTACTGTCAATTTATAATTTTAAAAAAATTCTCTTAGACATTTTATTGGTTAGAGACAGAAGCGCATTTCTTAAGCTCCATTGCCTTATGTAGCCAAATTGTTTATGAATAATGTTTGTGCTTCTAATTTCTTCCTTAGAGGGGTTTTCACCTCCTTCTCTAAAAACGTACCCATACAAAAAGTAAGTTCAAATGGGTGATAGGATTTCAAATGCTTTTATTTTTCAGGATTCAATAAAGGTTTAATGCTTACTAATATTGGTTAATAGTGTTGAATATTTTTGCACATAGGACTTCACATCAGATGAGATGTTAGCAACTACTCATTGGGTATGAATAGCCTGTTGATTTTTTTTCTTTGCTTTTCTCTTGTATTGTCACTCAAATGCTCCTCCATTTTAATAGTAAGAAACAACTAACTTGCCTAGTGTTGAATGTGATATTTTTCCCTTTATAGATCTAAATATTTTCAGAGCAGGCATTTTTGGGGGGGTTGAGGTTTAATGATAATACAAAACTAACCCATGACTTCCTTTTGCTATCTAAGGTAGTTCTTTGTAGTTTTGTATTCAACTGGTTGGAACTTTATCAACACTGCATATATTTTTTTTCATAGTTTCCTTGTCTACTGATCTTTCTTCCTCTAAAGACAAAAGTGTTTAATGACTGTTTAGTCTGAAAAGAGAGACTAAAGTTAGAACAAAGCGAGGTGAGATACAAAGTATTGGCGGTAAGCTTACAAGAGGTTGCGCAATAGTGATTCTGCATTTAACAAAGAAAGTTTAAAACCGCACTAATTAAACTCAAATCATTCAGAAGCAAATCAACAACGAAACTGAATTTAACAAGAATATAAACGAAAAGTTATCATTAAACCTTAACTACGCACTTACCCGAAGTAAGGAGTGATGTAACTTTATGAAGAGCGAGGTAGTGGAGTTTCCACAGTACTGTGGTCGTCGGGTGCTGCAGAGACGTCTTGACGGCGATAAAGTCACTAAAACTTAATTTAAACAATAAGTAAAATGTACAAGTTTAACATTACAAAGTCACTTATACTTCGCATAACACGAGGCGGCGCACTACAAAGTTTCACAAGCAGTGAAACCGAACTACAGTTTAACAGCGCGACGATTTATGGTTCAGATTGGCAATCAACACTGACCCGAACTTTCACACATATTACTAAATTCTCGCGGTACATGTAAATTGGCTACCAGGACAAAGCCAATACGGAAAACGCGGCGCGGTTTACTATGACTGACCTGGTCGAATGACGAAACACTTGTGTTAAGACGGAAAACCTGAACAAAATTAGAGAAGAAAGGAAAGCAGTAATACCAACTTGAGGACGCTAAATCGTCTACAACGACGTTCACAAAGATGCATTGGCTGAAATGCTGGCCACAGGTCAAACGTCAACGAGGATCAAGAGACCAGTTGTACAGCAGAGGAATGTCGCGGCAAAATATGAAAATACAAAACCTGCACTGAACAAATGACTGATGGTGACCGATTATTTTCCATTGGTGCTACACACCTAATCTTGTTGGAACATTCCTGTTTTCATCTTCTTTGTTCCATATGTTGCTGTTTTCTATTCTTAACCTGCATTAAAACAAAATACATATTTTAAATTTCAAAATATGAGGTAAAAACCCAATAATTAATTAACTATTTATTTGGAATACACTATGGTAGAATATTAATAATACATAGTCTACAACTGTTAACCACAATACTTTTTTATTTTTCCCTTATGTACATTTCAGTTATCAATGAACTATCCTCAGAGGGATAACATAAAGACTGTAACATTCAAGAGTCTTTGTACGTTATCCCTCTGAGGATAGTTACTTGGTACCTGAAATATACATAAGGGGAAAATGAAAAAAGTATTGTGGTTAAGAGGTTTTTGAGTATTTATTATTAATTAATTTACTATTTCCCATTTATTGATCTCTCCTTGGTTTCTGAGGAAACTGAAAAAGAAATTGTTTGTGGAAGAGTGAAGTGTTTTGATGAATAAACAATGAACAGCTGCCTTCACCTTTTACAAATGCAACAACTATGCCCTGGACAGCGCTATTGAAATAATGTTGAAACATAGTCATCTACATTTAATAATAATAATTTACCTCATATTACGTAGAAAAATAATTTTTATAATAATAACAATATCTGTGTATGGATAAAAGGTTTATTAACGCTGTTTGAATTGTATTTTGAATACGCATTATAATTGTACTGTAAACATTAATTGAACAAGATAAATGTAATATATTTATTTTGCCTCATAACCAATTTTTGTATTTTAATCATTATTACAGTATTATGAACATAACTCTTAGGTATTTCCTAAAAGACAATACGGCTGTACAGCTGTCAATAATTATAAAATATGATGTAATTAATTTTTAGGTTTCTAAAGTGTGTGATGAGATGTGCTATATTGTGCATTCATCAACTCAAAATTGGGCAGAGGAGTTAACAAATGGACTTAAAATTGTTTCTGAAAAAGAAGAAAAGGCTAATACTGGAATTGTGTACTTTGTTGTCCATGAAGAACCCTTGTCTGGAGTGGCAGGGTTTGTGCATAGAGTGTGTGGTATAGGAGACTTCAAATATTTGAGGTAAAAATAATTTTCCTGTTCAAACAACCCTTGTTTACAGAATATTGTTATTTTTAATGATTTTTTGACCAATCTTTTTACTACTATTGGTATCACTTGTCAAAAAACCACTACTTACTGACATTTTTAAGCAGTCAAATTTCACACTAGATCAGTACATCATTCAGTGCTGTGAGTAACGGACAAGACTTACAGCATTGACAATGCAACTGATCTAGTGTGAAATGCGTCTGCTGAAAAATATCAGTAAGTAGTGTTTTTTGCCAATTAATACCAATAGTAGTAGATTAAAAAACCTTCAAGATGTACAACAACAAAATTACAAATATCATGGGATTGTAATACGAACTTCAATGTGAATAGTGTTTTATTCAAATTATCCAAAATTTCAATAAACCATATCCTATTCCATATTACCATGTTCTCTATGTTTAAAGGCCTAATTACAGTAATACCCCATCATACCTACGTGATAGGTGGGACCGGGCGATAACTGTGTAAATCGAATTTGCATAAGTCGGAGTATAATTTTACATACAATCACAAAGGTATCATGTTTAGTTAGGACCAAAGACTAAATAAACAAATAATTTAAAAGAAAAATGTGTATGTATAAAAATCTTGAATACGCAATACAACAAAAAATTATATTATATACATACATATTACATAGAAGTAAGTAAAAATAAGTTTTTTGACACAGAGAGCTTCATAAAATCTAGTAAATTTGTTTGACGAATTAAATATTTTTTTCTTCTCATGCAGAATTACATCGTAACTCGCTAATTTTTTGTTTTGTGGCAGAAATACGCTCATCGTTGAAGTCTATGTTTTCCTAAATTTGTAAGCCTTTCTCAATTAAACTAAGGTCTTTTGTCAAGTTTCTTCTACATCAACTTGGTCTAAAGAATCTACCATTTTAAATCAGCATTATTCATTTCCAAATTGAGTTGTCTGCAAAACCAGAACTTCTTCAATCACATCAGCAATTTCATCAGACTCTGGCAGTGAATTCCATTCAAAGTGAAATTTCATTCCAAAATGTCCAATAATTTTCAAAGGATCTAAGACATTGAATTGTTTCCAAAAATCTTCAACAGAGAGTTTGCTGTTCTATCTCATAGCGTCATGCAGATGCACAAATGATCTTCTTGTGTGATAAGCTTTAAGAAGCAAACTAATTGTGTTTGGTGGCAAAAATGTCGAAATTAATTAAAGTAGTCGGTGGATGGCCAGGTGCATTGTCAATTAATAGGAATTACTTTAAAAGGAATTTGTTTGAATAATAATGTTTGACTTGAGGAATGAAATGATGACCAAACCAGTCCTCAAAAAGGGAAGCTGTCATCTAAGCCTTCCGATTCTACTTCCAAACCACAGGCAAGCTAGCTTTACAAATATGTTGAATTTTCTGAGCGATAAACTATGAGAGGTTGCAACTTACAATCACCAGCTATATTTGCGCCAACCATCACTGTCAATCGGTCTTTGGCGGCCTCTTAAAACTTGAAAATATTTTATCTTCAAGCTCTATAAAAGTTCTTTTAGGAATTTTCTTTCAAATTAAGCCAGTTTCTGCGTAACTCGGACAGCATGATTTAAACCGTGTAACTTGAGAATCTAATATAGAGATTTTAATATTTTTTTTTTCATTATGAACCAAAAAGTAATTTTTTATATAGGCTAATAACAGATCACAGATAATTATTCTCATTTACAAGTTAAATTTTTGTTACAAACTAAGAGTAATTGTTAGGAAATTGAACAAAATATAATTAAATATCACAATTTGAAACAGTGATCATAAAATATTCTGAGAATTCATTTATTACAATTTCAAACAATATTAGGCTCAATAACTAGGATTCTTTATTATTTTAATATTTGGAAAAATAAATATTGCATGATTTTTACTTCAAATCCTTCAAATGAACAAAATTTTACTTTGAATATCATACTTTTGTTGTAGACAAGTTCTACTTACTAATTATTGAACAAATGTTTGTAGGTTTGTATTTTTATTGGACAAATGTGTACCGGCATTCTCACCTTCTGCGCCATTCTATAAGGTTCAACTTTGCCAAGATTTAAATGTTAATGTTTACAAAAATGGTGACTGGGGCAGTTTTAGATACTTTCCAATTGTAGACAGCATTGCACCAAATCCTCTTCATTTGGAAGAACCTACAACTCATCTTACGACACTCAGGTGAGCATTTGTTCAATATGACATAATTTCAGTTTCAAATAATCCTATGCAACTTAAAACATGTAGTACAATCATATGAATAAAATTTCGAATTGTTCAAAAACTAAAGGTAGAAAATTAAAATTATACATGTATTATTTAAATTAAATATTTAATAAAATATAAGTTTTAGTCCACCTGCCTATTATTATTGGTATCTATTATTAATATTTTTATTAATAATATTAAGTAAATTTATTACAATAATGTTAAAGTTTTTCTCTGATAAATTTGAAAGTATTTTGAAATTAATATTTTTACTACTACTGAGATGTGAATTGAAATCTGCAATTTTGTTTATTGTAAAAGTACTGTTCAATAATAAATTTTAAAAAATGCAATAACAAGAAATCTACTGAATATTATTAGATGAAATCTTTCAATAGTCAATTTGATCATCCAAGTAGCAGGTAGACATCTTCCTTCACCCCAGTTAAGAATGTGTCTACTTCAAAAAATTAACCCTGTCCACGTAATGCCATAATTTACCCCTATTCCCACTATCAAGGGCAATATGCCCCCTCCAATTCCCTTTACCCTTTCTTATCCTTTTTCTTTACTAGGATGTATACCGGGTAGACACCCATTAATGGCCCATATTCAAAGTAGGTATACTTCAAGCACATGCCTCTGCTAATATCTCATTGTAGCAAGAGGTTTTATGTCCCTCCTATAAACCTATGTATAATCTCAACCTTTCCGATCCTTAGTAACGATTGTGGCTGATCACTTTGCAAAAATCAAGTTGATAATTTTGAGAACTAATTTAATCAGCTGTTCAAAATAATGTATTCAAAACAACTGTCTGGTCGCAAGTAATAACAAAAGTCTAATTTGTTCAAAATAAATAAAAGCAGGTATAATTTTTTTTTGTTAATTTCAAAATCACAGAACCACTTAAAATATGTATGACAGAAAGAATTTGGGACTTTTGTGACAAGATTTTTGACAAGTGTGAAATGACTGAAGTAATTTAGGGTGTTGAAATTGTATGCTGAAACCAGTTTAAACTACAGAAAATTCTTTCAATGGATTGAACAGTTTAAAATTGGGAAAACAATTATCATAAATTTTTTGTGCTTCAAACAACTCATTGAAATAACTAATTTGTTTATTAAAAACTATAATGTTATATCTTTTTAATCACAGGGAACAATATATAGAAAAATATTTAAAATGTGCCAACGCAATTGTCCTGCTAAATTGCTCATATGAAATAACACCGAGTTACAGATTTGTGTGACATTTATTTTGTACCTTATTCCCCCATTATGTTTTGAGAGGATATTTTTATAAAGTAGACTGAATAAACAGAAATTTATGATTTACTTTAGGAGACTATAAGTACTTGGTTGGTCATAAATCGGGAACAAAGATTAATAGTTTGACAGTACAGCTTAAGGTGCGTATTTAATCACTCAAAAGTTCCCCGTTTTGTTGTGTATACAGTGCCTACTTGAGCAACAGTTATCGAAATGTGGTTTTTGCTTAGAAAATAAATAAATTGTTATATCTTTCTCAATACTCTCTGGCTAGATGCTGTGCAACAAAGAAGAAATAAAAGAGGTGAAAAGGATGTGACAACAAAACCTCCAACACCGTAGGTAATTGATATTTTAAAATAATAAGAAAGACTTGTGTATTTCTTATAATTTTAATATAAATGAAAATTTTATAACATTTAGATTGTTAATTATTGATAACATATTAATAATAAATAGCAAAGATTTAAAAAGCAAATAATAAATAATTAAATTTCTTAAAAGTTAACAGATTTTTAAAAGACAAAAAAAATATAAATTAATTTTTCCAGTATATACTTACAAATTACCCCACATTGATTCTAATCTCATACGGATTGAACATTTATGAATTTTAATTAATATGAAAATACTTATAAATTTTTAATTGAAAAATGTGTTTATACTAAAGATTAACTGCCGCTACAATTCACATAATAATTTATGTCACTTATCTACTTCATGCACCCCATGTTTTTTATATGAACTTTACAAGTATTTTCTTCTATAATAAAATTCACAAATTTTTAGGTAATGTTTTTAGGGATTATGAATCTGTATGGGGTTATAAAGATCTCTAGGTATGTAGGTAAAATTATATAATATTTTTTAGTATGTTTAAACAAATATTATTTGTCAAAACTTAAATGCTGCTAACCTTTCAATTTTCAAGAAAATGTTTTAGTAGAACAGAAGTACTACTATAAATTTTGACACACATTAAATGAGTTGGATTGTTTTCACTTAGAACATGTTCACCATAATTTTCCAGAAATAAAAAATATGAAAGTAACAAAACAAATTAGCAAATGGTTGTCAAAGTTAGTACTGTACTATATACCAGGTCATGGATGATATGGCAACATTGTCATAAATATATTGAAAGTGTAAATTGAAAACAATGTCAGTTTTTTTATAAGTGTTAAAGAGAGATTGTTGTTAATAATGTTAAATGATAAAAGGCTTTAAACAGTTATTTGCTGAAAAAATATATATTCTTGTATTTTGAATATTTGTGAGTTTGTAGACCTACAAGCACACACACACACACACACACACACACACACTCACACACACACACATACATACACACACACACACACACACACACACACACACACACACACACACACACACACACACATATATATATATATATATATATATATATATATATATATATATATTAAATATGGTGATAATTAGATTAGATAATTATTTTCCTGACCAGGAGAGATGGCCCTGTTTTTTCTAACACATATAACTCTATAAATTTAAGGGTTAGACAGGTGAATATGGTGAGTAATGGGGGCTAATATAATATGTAATTAGAGTTGAAACATAAATAAATTTGCCATAAAGTGTTTTATAGAATAAAAACAAAATTATACTTCCAGTCCATCTGACCTGAGGTGTTAGGGGAAGATGGACCATGGTCATGGGAGAGATGGACCACGGTTGAAGGAATGAAATAAAATGCATTATTGTAATTAATCTGAACATTTATTGTCTAACTATATCAGTATAAAATCAGAATAAGCCTTATAAATTAATCAAAACAATGTAAGCACTACATTTTCAAATATTTAGAGTGTAAAGTTCATGTTTTCCTCTTCTTAATTCTATTCAGCTTTTTCTTAAGTTTTTCACTTGGGTCACAGTTGTCACATAGGTCCCCGTATTAGGTCCCCCGTCGTATTTGGTGCCATTTTCATGTGACCATCTTGAACATGTCTTGCATTTCACCCAATCGTCTTTACTTTTACTGTTGTAATCTTCAAGACACAGCAGACATTGATCTTCATTCCAGTCTTCCCCTCCTTCACTCTTGTTATTAATTACCTTATCTTCATTCTTGTGTTTTTTATGAGAACTCTTGAACACCTTGGCAATTTCTCTTTATCTTCTTCTGTTTCCCTTCATTTTTAAATCTATAGTCTTTTTTTCATTTATTGAGGTTGTAATTTTTTATTTTCTTCAGATGTTAAAAGCTTTTAAAAACTGGAATTTACATGTCATGAAATTTTTTAGGCGTTAGTTCTGAGGATAAAGGTACTGGAGAGAGGTTGTCCAATGGATGTCTGGGTTAAGCTGATGTGAAAGACTCACTCTCAATTCCAACTTGATCATTATTTTTCTTAGGAGTCAGCAAATTATCTTTAATTTTTAATTGCTCGGCTAATTTATAAGCCATTGACCTTAGCATTCTCTTGTTGTTGTGAAGCCACGAGCTTGCAGCTTTTGTATATGTAATGCAATTTTATATTCATTCTCTGGCCCTAAAATTGATTGTGGGCCAAGAGAGACTTTCAAGAAGTTGTTGCATTTAATTCTGATTTTAAGAGTTGTCTTGAGAATGGTAAAATACATGGGCTTCTCTTTGATACCCATAATTTTCTCCTTCACATCCTGTATCGTCTTTATTAGTTCTTCTTCAGCCCAACTGCCCCTCATAGAGTCTGGTTACTCCAATATCTAGTAGATAACTGTACAAGAATAAACATTGTTAATATCAGCCTTTCAAGTTATATTGGGTACATAAAGTGAGAGACCCAATCATCAGCAATGGATTATTATGTCCATACACAATATATCTATCATACTATTTTGTATATTATATTATATGTCTCATACTTACTCTTATATACTGTTATTTACTATTTTTTACTCTCATTTAAAATAAAACAATCTTTTCCTACTACATAAAATTTGGTCCATCTCACCTACATAACATTGGTCCATCTCTTCCGATTGCTAGGGAGAGATGGACCAGGCTGCCATATTGGACCCTGTGGGAGTAGGATGACAAGTAAGCTATATAAGGGCCATTAATACGTTTATTCTCCCCTATATATCAAACTTACAGAATAATATTTAGTAATACACATTATAACAGGTTCACAGCTAGACTACTACAAAACTTTTCACTTACCTTGAAATTATTTTCAAAGATAAATCAAGAAGTAATTGATGAAATGGAGCACAATTGTCAAAGCACATTAGACTATTCAGCCATGACATTAGCATGTTACCATTAGCGAACTATAGTGGCTAGTTTTGGAAATATCTATAGTGGTTCATCTCACCCGAGGGGCCATCTCTTCCGGAATTACCCTACACTTTTTGCTGGAAAAACTTAATTCAATATGTATATTTTGAACTGTCTTGAAATTACAGAAACACTCTGTATCAAATCTGAGTTATAATTGTGATTTATTTTCTTGTTAAAACAATATAATAAGTTGTTATTGTATATGGTTTATTTTTATTAAAACTTATTTATTTCTTTTGTGATTTCATTCATAGTTTTTTTCAATAATGATGTTGTTATTGCTTTCAGTTTAGATGGACTTGATGTCAAGTATTTAGGATTGAATTTAAGGGATTTAACCATCAGTAAGAGAAAAAAAGGAAAGGTAATTTATTTTGTGGAGATATTCCATTATGTCACTCTACATCTCAAGGGCTCTTGGGTTTCATTTCACAATGCAAAAAAATTATAATTAATTTATAAAATATCGTTTTCAAAAAAAATACAAAATCTTATCGCCACTTGAGACAGAAAAATTATCAACTATTTCATAAAAAAATATAGTTTTTTGTCCAAAATGAAATGTACTTTTAGACAACAGAATCTTTCTACTGTATTGATTAAAAAAAATAAAAATTATAATTTTTTATTACCAGGCAAAAAAAAACTGGAAATATTTTCTGTATTGAATTCAACTTATATTTTCTAAAAGCAGTTTACAAAAATTACAACATGTACATTTTAAATTAATTTTTTTCTAGAGATTCATAAAATATAGTTATTTTGAAAAATATTTTTAAAAAATTTAAACTACTGTACTAAAAGTGTTATGTTATTTTTACGTAATAAATCAATAAGAAGAAGGGGAACGAGAGTTAGTGGAGTCTCCTCAACAGAGGACCCACTAAATGAAAACAGTCAATTATCAGGCAAACAACAAAGAACAGTCCGGGACTGGGGACCTGGGTTCAGAGGGTTAAAGCTCTTTTACGTTGTCACAACTCTCTCATCACTACTCGACACCCATGGACTTTATCTTTGTAGCCATAGACCGTACGATGGCTCAAGATCATCCTTGGAGATACGCCTTAAATATTCATTAATTTTATTAATACCAATTCCCAACTCCTTTAGCAAGAAATGGACAGAGTTTGTTGGAAGACCCCTGACACAAAATCACTAAGACCCTGTCATGGCCCAAAGTGAATCATCCTTCCCACAGTGCCTGAGGGCAGCCAACCAAGTTGAAGTTGCCAAGTACAAATTACACATGCTATCCGATGCAAGACTTCAGCGACACAGATTACTTGGATCTAGGAGTGTCCTTTGCAAGACATTTGCATAGAATTTTAACATTTCAGGAGACCAATCATGTATGAAGGCTCTCCATTGTAACTTCAGAGGAATATACATCTCTTCCAATAGTGTTTAATCATTCTGCAACGTCAGAGAATGCCCCCTCACAAACTTAGCATTATCATCATCTTCTATAAGTTTCTTCCTCGTGTGCTCCACCTCTGTGATCAGCTGATGACTGACCCAACCCAAACCCTGTCTATTATTCTGATACCAATCATGTATCTCCTCTCAAAACTCTACCTGCCACTGGAGAGAAGAAAGATCCTGCCTCGAGTCCTGCGCCACCTGAATAACCACTGGATCTCTAAAGACCGCTTAAAGGCTACTTCTTGTAACCAAGAACTGCCTGTATACCATAGATATACGCTGAAAACCAAAACCTTATTTTCCTTCACTTCTGTACTACATAGTAATGTCCATTGGCCCCTGTAGTCCCGGCTTTCTCTTTAATGCTTTTGCAGCTTCTCCATCCAAGCTATCAACCAGATTCTTAGTAAGAGAGTAAACAAGAAGGGGCCAGGTCAACATTTAAATGGCCAGATTATTTTAGATCCAAACTTTTTTTGGATCCGAAAGGGGAATTCTGTTCACCCTTTCCAGACCCGGTCGGAAGGAACAATGAACAGCTGCATATGTGTCCTGTTTCCCCTCCCTTAGGACAAAGTTTTCCAAGAATTTGAAAGGAGCCTCCTTCCCAACTGAAAGAATTCTTGCATTCCCACTCAAATTTCTTGGGGAAAGGTATTTGGCCTAAGACCCTTCCTCTCCTTGTCAAGGCCAAATATCTACACTTTGATGGTTTTAAGTAAAGAAACTTTGTCCAGTTGCAAAACTCAAACCCCCTCTCAGAAGCCAAGACAAAGGAAGATCTTTCGCAATTGCTATCAGCACTGGAAGTCTCAATCTTCCCTTCCTTGGGCAATAGAAACCATTAGTTGGGACTTTCTTCAGCAATGAAAATAGACTATTTGCATGAGTAAAAGAAAATAATTTTAGTAGTTTATAGACACAAAAAATTATCTTCACAACTTATTTTACAGTTATAGTAAACTTTAGAAAGGCACTAGGAAAACACTGGACACATAACGTAACACTTCAACTTTTGAGTCGTGAGAAAGTTGACATTTTGCATTGACATGAAGTTTAATGCACCTGTGAACTAGTGGTTAAAATTTTTTTAGGTATAGAATGAAAAGCTGTACATTGTACATTGATATGTTAAATGTCTCAATTTGAAAAAATAGGAAAGAGTATGCCTTTCAGTTAACTATAATAATTTATTACTTTACAGTTTGGTTATTCTAATTTCAAAACATAACTGACTATGGACACCCGTCATACAACACACCTAACATACGCTAGAATGGATATAAATCTTTTGTCATCCTTCTAAGAGCTTGAACTGGCTCTAATGCACCCACATATTAATTTTGTAATTTTTTGTTTGCTAACTGATATCAATAAGTACATATTAATTTGGAAATAAAATCAAACTTTAACGCTTTTTACGGTAGATAACAAATTTATTATAATTTAAAAAATTAAAGTAAAATTTTTACCCTTTCAGTGTGAACTAGGCCACTTGGAATATGCGGGAGTAACAAGGGATGGAAAAAGAGTAATGGGAGTTGTACAATTTCAAGCAACAGCTACACATTTGTGTCCTGACCCTTACTTCAGCTGGCCAGTGCCATCACACTGGAGTTTAGAAGATGCTGCAACTGTGCCTCTGCCATATACTATAGTAAGTTTGATCTTAGTGAAAGTAAGTGACATTATAGTTGCCTTATAATATTATCCATGAAAAAATATTCTATTCAAGACAATTCATATATAAAATCTATCCCAAAAACTAAAATGTAGGTTTATAACAATAATAATAAATTCCTGGTAGTTGGGTATAAACAGCAAAGCGGTGGTTTTATGATGTCACTCATGTTTTTCTTACATTTTCAAAGATTTAATGAAATACTGGTAATAATAATGGTTCTTGCAATTTATAACTTGTTATTAATTTAATTTTACACTATTAGGTAAATAAATACAGGATCAATGAAACAAATAGTATAAAATCACTAATAGTAAAGATTTTCTTATTTCTGTATTGTTTTATTGGAATGAACCTTCGTTAAACAGTAACCATATAGTCTCCTTCTTGTTTATTTGGTTGAGAGTTACAAACCATATTATAAAAGAATCAACTTATTGATAACAGTATTTATTATGAACTATAAGCATAAGGAAAATTTAAAAAAAAAACAAACAAACTGGATTAATGGTATTGAACCTTGCTTCACAAGCGGACAATGCAAAAGGAAAACGAAAAGAAACTACAACACAATGCAAGCAACGAAAAAATAAGAAAGAGTATAAATAGTAACAAACAAAAATAATAGTACAACACCATACATTGAAAGGATATTGGAAAATAGCAAGGAAATTCTCTTTCTATTTCGTTATTCACTTAGTATAGTTATTCTGACATATTTATAATTATTGTAATTATAAAATAAAATAAAATACAATTTTTCTCTGTTGATGTAAGTAGGAATGGACTTGAAGATTCTTTTTTATATTACTTGTTTATAATTCAGTTCAAGTCAACAGTGATAAAAAAGCCTTTCAGATAAATTCCTGGTCTGGGCTTTCATTTCATGATGAATTTTTGCAGAGTTTGTAGTTTGCCCATGTTTCTTTGCAAACACTTCTTTTCTCTTGGCGAAAAACCCATTGCCAACCAAATCTATTGTATAAAATAAAACAAAACTTAAGTAAAATGGAATTAATAAAATTAAAAATAAAAGGTCAACAACTTAACGATAAATATATAACAATAAATAATGACTAAGCAGTTTTAAATGTTTTAACTTGTCTATAGTAGCACTTACTTTGCTTATTGAGGACGGCTGTTTCGGGAGATGTATCCCTTTGTCAACTCAGACCGTAACAAGTAAGTGCTACTATAGGCAAGTTAAAACATTTAAAAGTGTTTAGTGATTACTAGTAGCTCATGTGAAGATAGAATCAACAAATGTTAATAAATAATGATATATCATCTAAGAATAAATAGTAATATAATAATAAATATAATTAAACTTCATAGTTCTTGATTCCACCTTCACGTCAGCTACTAGTTTTCACTAAACACTTGTAACTATTTGTAAATAGTTACAAGTGTTTAGTGATAATTAAACTGTAAAATGTGTATTTAATAAATAACGGAAATAAATAACAATAAATTAATAACAAAAAAGTATTTAACAATAAATATAACTTGCAGCATATTTATAATACATAGGCTGCCCATTTATCAGATGTTCTAGACATGATAGACCCATTATTATGATAAGTTTTTATTTCAAGTTGACTTTCTTGCTCAGTATAGTTGTTACTCGGTGGCGGTCAGTAGCTGATGTTTGTTGTGTGTTGTATTGTTTTAACATAAAAAAATCTATGGTTGTCTGCAGAATTTAGTAAAATTCTAAATTAAAAAATTACATAGTATAAGTTTTAAAAATTGCCTTAGTCTACTCAGAAAAATAATACCACATTTGTATAAATTCCCTCTCCTATTTAAATAATACTCCTATTTCTTTTCCAATTTAAATAGGTTTCTCCTTCTATTTCTTTGCCCTTTTTAATCAATTTGGAATTCAATTACTTCTCTACAAAACTATAATAAATGAGCTACCAAAATAATAAAGTAAAATAAATTTTTTTGTAAATTTTTATAAAAAACCTAGAAAATTGATAGGTATAATTTTTTCAGGCCTACTACGCCTTGGTAATCACAGGCCGAGCTGCAGAAAATGAACGAGTGTTGATTCATGCTGGCTACAGTGCCGTAGGACAAGCTGCTATTGCTATAGGTTTGCATATTGGGTGCAGAATATTCACAACTTTCAGTTCCGAGGACCAGGAAGTTTTCCTTAAGAAGAAGTTTCCACAGGTAAATACCACTACTAAACCAAAATTTTTAAAACTAAAAATTTCCAAATAAATTTTTAAAATGCTCAATATGACAATATAAAATATTAATTACAGTAAAAATCATAAATGTGTGTTTGTGTGTGTGTTGTGTGTGTTGCGATGGTCTAATTTCGGGGTCTTGGAACCACAAATGCTAGATTCAGTGCACCAGTGTCATCATTCTGGCCCCCGACAGCAAGTGGTTATTGTTTTTGTGATAAGTTTGATAAAAAAACAGAATTATAATAATTCAGTTGTATTTACTTGCTATGTAAAGCTTATTGACAAGCATAATACACAAAAAATTTTACTAAAAGACAATAACTAACAAATAATTTTAATGTATTCCAACTAATATTATATATATATATATATATATATATATATATATATACATAATAACAGGTGTAAATACTAATGATTTATGTATTTGTGATTTTCCACTGACAATAGATTGTAGTTGTGGACCAATTTTACTTGTACTAACTTTCAAAAGAGATTTAAGATGCTCATCGGTTAACTCATATGTGCTCATATGCTCATAACTCATATGCTCATATGTGTACATTCTTTACGTACTTCATTTTAGAGAATGTTTTCCCACACAAGTAAGTAGTAACAGATACTCATGAGCAAATTTATGCCAACTATGAAATTGCAGTAATGGAAGACTCTTATAACATTCTAACAAAGATGAGTTTTGTTATTTGTTTTTATATGTATTAATCATTGCATTGAAGATGATGGCAATCTAAGACAATCAGTAACTTTAACTTACATTTGATGTTTTGGGGCTAGAGTTCCAATGTTAATATCAAAAGAATTTTGAAAAATGTTAATTCTTTGCCACGACATCAAGGTTTGAAAAACAACAAATTTGTTTGAGAAACAAATATCAAATTGTATATTAAAAGCTCTCAAAGCTTCATCTGCTAAATCAACAGAAAACTATGCTTCAGTAGTAAGGCTGAATATTTCACATCTTTAAAACATATATAACACTTTTTACACAGTTGTAATTTAAAGAGTATCATTTTCTGTCAGAACAATTTGATAATAATGTATAAATCAGGGAGATGTTGGTTTTCTCCAAGACTTCTGCTAAGAAAAAATATATCAATAAAAAAAATCTTAAGGAACCTATACTAATGACAACTGTTAGATTTTATGGATTGATCCATATTGCTGGTGTCTTATTACACTTACAAAAAAGACATTGAAAGTAAAATTGAATGTATTTTTTATTCATAGTATTTCTTATTACACTTTGATATTACTTGTGACCAGACTTTTTGTTAAATAAAGGTTGTTAAATTGTTAACTCACACTTGGAGAAAACGTTTTTGTCTTACGACTTTTTCAGCCTCCAAGAAGTCGTAAGACGAAAACGTTTCCTCCAAGTGTAAGTTAACAATTTAACAACCTATAGTTAACAAAAAGTCTGGTCGCGAATAATATCAAAGTGTAATAAATAATTAACAACCAGTTCGTCATAAACAGCAACAAGTTTTCGATATGTAATATTTTATTTAGTGTATCATATTACAGAAAATAATTTAACAATGAATATGAGAAAATATTTGTGTTTTATTTTCTAGTTGTTGGATTCTCAGATCAGAAGTTATGAGAATGAAAGATTTGATGTAGATTTCTTGTTTGAGACAAATGGAGAAGGTTTTACTGTGATATTGAATTGTCTAGAAGGTAAGAAACTGCATGCATCCATCTGTTGTCTTGGCCAGAATGGGAGGTTTATTCAACTAGGACAGACAGATCTGCAGAGGAAATCTAAACTGGGTAAGTTTTTGGGGATAAATATTCTTAGAAGAGGATTTTTTATTATATGTTACACATATATGTTGTATATGTATATATTATGTACGCTAATCAAACTTTTTACAGTTTTGATTTATTGATTATTACAACATGTTTGAGATTTTGTACAAATTTTCATTTTGATATTGCCAAATTAAAACAATTTTTTATATTTGTTTACATAGAGAGAGATATTGATACACAATTTTCTGATTTTTGTTTAATTTATTATTCAATGCAACAAATGTTCACTATTTTATGGGCCAGTTTCTGATATGTAGAATAATTACAATAAAAGTGTTTTTTTTTAATGTAAGCCGTCCTTCATAGTAAACCCTGGAAATATATTTGACATTGATTTTAAAAACTAAAGGAAGTTCTGTGATTCATAGGTATGCTCTTTTATTTATCTAAAAAGACAAATTAATTTAGACATCTAATAATTCATTTTAAACCATAATCTTTAATAATTATTATCTAATAATAATTTGATACAATAATGTAGACAAAATAAAAAGCATTTGTGTATTTGATTATTTGAAAATTCGGATCTGTATGCTCTAAAATCTTTCAGTAAAAATGTCAATATTTACATATCTTGTGAATTACAAGTTATTTTTCTATATTGACTTTAAGATGACTGAGAATTGACACTATTTTGATTTTAGTTGATTCAAACAAAATAGTGTTTAATAGGTCTTTGAATACACTCTTTTCGTATTTACCTTTAGTGAGTTATTGCCATTAGTTAAGCTCTAATTAATAATCTGTGTTGGTTGTTTGTTTAATTCTCTGCCCTTAGCTCTGATAATATATTACAGAAGGTATGTGTTATTTTGACAAACATAAAACGCAGATTGACTTTGGTAAACTAAACAAAAGTAGGAAAACTACAACAAACAAATTGTATAGAAAAACAATTTAATCTTGGGGCTTTTAGTTTAAGAGACAGTAAGTCAATTTATCACTTAACTTATTACAATAAGTGGATGGTTTGCTCTATGGAAGTCTTATGAGTTTCCTGATTATTTGCTGCAAAATCCCAGCTTGGATACACACATTTTATCATTTGTTCATTTAAATTTATCCATTCCCTATGATCAAGTCTTGTAAACCTGAATGTTAAGGTAACTAAATATAAAAAAATCACAAATTGATAAATCCAATGTTTTAAAAACTAAGGAACGTCATATAATCTTGAGATATCAAAATTACTGTCGATTCTGGCACAATGTTCTTGTAGTGTGGGATATCACATTCTCTTGATTCTAAAGTGTGAAATTTCTTTTTGGAAGATGTGAAAAAGTGATTAATACAGGCTGCAACAAAAGTTTGCAACGTCTTACTAAACCAAAAGAAGAAACTAGAACTTCTTTTAATTTTTTAAAGTAAAATCTTATTACTTGTGAAAAAACTGCAAGCTATAACTTCACCTTGCTACTAATAATAATAGGTTCAAAAATATTTTCAAGTAATTATAGTTATTCATATAACCTGAGAAAGCAAATAATATAACTTGTCCAAAAATTAGTGAATGTCTGCAGTTTATCCTTCTTTAAGTACTTCATAAATTGCTGATCGAATTGATACCAGTTCTTTTTACATATTTAAAACTTACATGGAAAAAATTTTAAATCAACTTGAAAAAATTTATTTTTTGGGGGATTTTGCTAACAAACTGAACACTGCATGCTGTGTAAGTCTGCAATACGAGGGCTGTTTTTTTATCAACTTCCGATGTGCTATAAAAATAAAACTAGTGAGAGTAATTAAATAAATTTATTATCAAGAGTTAGGTACATTATTAGTTACTTTTCAACATAATCGCCTTTTAAATTGAGGCATTTATCATACCTGTGTACAAGCTTCTTAATACCTCTTTCACAGAAGATTGCCGCCAGTGATTTGAGATGGGTTTTCACGGTGACTTGCAGCGTGTCGTCAGTTCAGAAGCTCTACCCTCCAAGCATCATCTTCAGTTCCGGGAAAAGGTGATAGTCGCTCGGCGCTAAATCAGGGCTATACGCCGGATGGTCAAAAACGTCCCATTTAAACCCGTCAAGAAGACGTTTTGTCAAAGCAGCACTGTGAGGACGGGCGTTGTTATGAATGAGCATAACTCCTGATGTGAGCATTCCTCTCCTTTTGTTCTGGATAGCTCTCTGCAAACATTGTAACATACCACAGTATCATTCCGCATTGATTGTGGTCCCTGGCTCTAAAAACTCCACAAGCAAAACACCTTTTTGATTCCAAAACACGGTGGCCATAATCTTTCTGTTGTTGAACGGTTTTTTGATTTTTTTTGGTTTGTTTGGAGAGTTTGAACGCATCCATTGTTGGGACTGCTGTTTCGTTTCTAGGGTGTCGTACAGAACCCATGTCTCATCTGTCACGATTTTGTTCAAAAAATCATCGCCATCAGCTTCGTAACGATTCAGAAAAGACCTTGCTGACGCCATTCGCCGAGCTTTGTGGTCATCAGTCAACATCTTCGGCACCCATCGAGCACAAAGTTTTTTGTAGCCTAACTTATCAGTTACGATAGTGTATAGGGCTGACCTTGAAATATCAGGAAACTGATTAGATAGCTCCGTAATCGTAAACCTCCGATTGCTTCTTACACTTTGGTCAACTCGTTCAACGAGGTCTTCGTTTGCGATCGACTTTCGTCCTTGGCCCCCTTCATCATGAATGTCAACTCGTCCATCTTAAAATTTCCTACACCAATCACGCACTACACTGTCACTCATAAAGCTTTCACCGTATACTTGTTTCACTCTACGGTGAATTTCTGCTGCGGATAACCTTTCAGCTTGCAAGAAACGAATGACACTTCGCCACTCACACTTGGCGGGAGATTCTATCAAGGTAGCCATGTTTATGTGTCACTGGATAAACTGCTAATGGCGTTGGACATCCGAAAATGAGTGAGGTTGTAGTGGGAGAGGTGTGCAGTCGATTGCCGCGCATTACTGGCCGATGCCGCTCGCCCTGCCGTCTAGCGGTACAGTCGGAAGTTGAAAAAAAAACAGCCTTCGTACTTTCAACCTTAATATTGTATAGTGCAATTACTTCTAACTCTTCGTGTGTTTTTTTTCAAACCCAGACACAACAAACTCTATTTAAAAAGATCATCACAAAACCCTCGCAGATTCCAAACTATCACTGTTTTACAAAATCTTGTTTAAGGATCTTCTTTGTAGTTTAGGGAAATCAGCCAGTCTGACTGTTACCAGGATAAGAAAGACTTAATAATATTAGGTAGGATGACAGTAGAAAAAAAGTCTCTAGTTTGGAATGTACGTGAAGTCATCACTTGTGGAGGGTCATGTACTAATCAGACCAGCTCTCTATTGGGATCGTAAAGAACTAACTATTACACCTCCTTTTAGGAACAAGTTTAAGGAAGCGTATGGGAAATTAAGAGAAGAACATGATTGGAAATGGTAATAAGAATCAGGAAAAATTAAGGTAGTTGTGAATAGGCTCAATTAGTAGAAGAGACCTTCTCTCAAAGAAAGTGTCTATACTAGTAAAGAATCTTGATCCACAATTATTAATTAGTGTGGTTGACTGTAACTCAGAGTTCTTATTTACACTACCTTAAGCTAACTACAAAATAATTGTAACAATTACTATGGATTTCAAAGACTTTGGTTACAGTTAGTAATTTTCTAAATCAACTGATTTTAAATAATTGATTATACTGTAATTACTTTGAAAAACAAAGTAAGTGGTTTTATCAATTATTTCTCTTCTTTATTAAATATTTTGCATTTATATCAGGTCAAGTGTTAATTTTATTTCAATTATAGCTGTTGTAAGCTGTTACTCTAGTGTCAGTCAATTCCGGTGCTAGATAATCACTATGGCTGAATTTCTAACTGGCAAAGGCATTAGAAACTGGCTAGCAAGGGTTACATATCATAATTCCAACAGGAGGAAGTCTAATGTTGTTAGTTTAAGCTGTTATGTTCAATTTTAGAATTAATGAGAAAGAAAGATAAAATTAATTAATATTTTGTCCTGAAATTAAATAACTAGAAACAACAATAAAATGCCTGAAATATTAATATATATATATGACTATGTTCAGTATAATTTTAGCATATCAATATGTACAGATATTAGGTATTGCATGTAAATTTAATACCCTATAAAAATACTGTACATAAATTTAAAACAATTACTTTACACTATTTTAAAAATTAATGTGAGTAATGCAGAGGCCCATGTTTTAAAAAGTTTAGTTTAGAACAAAAAAAATCAACCTTGTAAGTCTATTTCTTATTTTAAAAAACTTGTGTTATTTCAAGGCATGTTCATGTTTCTCAAGTCGACATCAGTTTTTGGTAGCAGTGCAGACAACCTGTTTAGTTTTCCAGACGACAAAAAGAATGAACTGAACTATGCAGTTGTTGAAGGAATCAGGTCTGGGGTAGTGCAGCCGCTAGATAGGAAAGTATTAACTGGACCTTGTACAGGGAACGAAGCTCTTAAAACATTGGAATCAGTTGCTTGTGGCAATCATGGCGGTCGAGTGGTTCTTGCTCTGGAAGGGGAGAAGTCGCATAAAATTGCTAAAGAAGTTAATGGCAGATACTCTTGTGATCCTGACAAAACATATCTAATCATTGGTAATTACAAACATAATTGATCATTTCAGTTCTTATATTTTTGTTACTGTAGTAAATCAAAGGCTTAACCTTGTTGATGTATATCAAGTATAATTAAAGTAAAGTCAATCATCGTGTTGTGATCCATTAATTGAAATTGCTGTACTATTACTTTAGTCTAACAAATTTCCCATATTTGGTTTTTCCTGTGCTGTTTTTCATTTTAAAATATAAACTATTTGTTCAATATTTATAAAATTAAATATAACTATCTATATCTATTACACTTTTGCTATTACTTGCGACCAGACTTTTTGTTAACTAAAGGTTGTTAAATTGTTAACTTACACTTAGAGGAAACGTTTTCATCTTACGACTTCTTCAGCCTCGTATTTTTGCCACTAGGAATGCTGCAGTTGTGCTGCCTCGGTACCATTTTTTGAAAGTTAGAAGTGTATGATCTGTGCCATGTTTGTTCATTTAGGATGTCATTTTTATATATGTTGCTATGTCTATATATTTCATACTGTTCTAGTGTGTTTAATTTATGGCCTTTGTTGCATGTGTGTAGGATGGTCATGTTATTTTCCATACTTTTGCATGAGTATTTAGTGTCCATGAGGTGATTTGCGAAGGTGGATTCAATAGTGGTGTGCAGTGCGCTTTTGTGTTTTTTTTATAACAACTTTCGATAGCAACAAGATTTTGATAATTAACTATCTTTACTTAAGCACTACATCCATTGCAGTTCCCCTGTTAACAAAATATAACTCATAACAATCTACATTCAACATTCATTTACATTTACAATTGTATGCCACCACTCCTTAACAAACAGTATATTATTTAACATTACTATTTTATATATACATATACAAATGTAGATACATCTACACTAGGTAGTTTTGATTAATCAGAAATTTTGACTTCACTAGGTATTTTTGGCTGGTATGCATTAAGAGTTTTGAATGTATCAAAGCTTGACAAACTCTGATTTGGAATGCTGCAATAAAGATGAAAGTTTAACCGCTGGTCTGTCACTCACTTTGACCATTGTTCTGCGAGAAACCATAAAGTATTGCAGTAAAAGATCGAAGCACAAATTGGGAATTTTATTCAAAAAATTTTTACAAACAAAAAATACATCTTTAGAAGCAATTAGAAAAGAATACAATTTATTGAAATACATAGAAATACTTATTTTACTAGGGAGGCTGCTTCAGCTTCCATCCGTCGTCGCCTTCGCCATGCCCGCTGCTTGTTGCGCCACCGGCGTTTAGTCCTGAGCTCCTTCTCAACATTGTCCATTATTAGTTCTTCGTAGAGGCCGATGTTGACAGCGGCGAAAATCTTGTCCCTGATTTTCACCCCTGGAGCAAGAACGAGCTCAATAATTTCTTTGGCTGATGTCATGAGCTCGTCGTCCGGGATCAGCTCAGTGCTGGTTTTGTAGCCAAGAAAGAAACTATGGAATCTAGATGTCTATAGGTTAAAAATTAACAAGAGTGTTCCATTAGTGAAATTGTTCCTAATGCCTCACTCATAACACTGAATATAGTTGGTTTTACTTCATCTTTCAGAAAAATCTGCCCATCAGAATTGGTTCCAGTATAGTGGCAAAATCTGTTTTGCTTTTAGCAAAAAAAAATTAATTTGAACTCGATTGGATGAATAAAAATGTATTTTATTAACGATTGAAAACTTTTACATGATATATATCAGGAGAGTGTGAGCTAATAGAAGGAATTTAATGAGAAGGAAGTGGATAAGTGTCTAATATTCCGCGTTTGCTAAATCCTACAAACTAGCGAGTATCTATTATATTACCAAAACACTTCAGTTTACTATTTAATAATAACATAATGTATTATTGTATATTTGATAACAACAATTTTATTTATATAAATTGTGATGTCTAAATTTTGTACAAGTGTTATTACTTTTTTTAATTGTTACAGGGGGTAAATCAGGCTTGTGGGTAGAACTCGTAGAGTGGCTTGCTATCAGAGGAGCTCGTAAACTTCTTGTTGCTGTAGCAAAGCATGCAATGTCTAGTAATACTGCTCGCAGGTAAATTCAACTTGAACTACACTAGGGAGAGGAATAACAAAATTTGAGTTCTGCTAGAAACCATTATATGTTTCCATTGACTTCCTGATGGTTGCAAGCTTTAAATATTCTTTAACCTAAAATTTGCTCAATTTTATATTGGCTATATAGGGAAAGTTGGAAGGGTAGGAGTTACCTTGAATGTAGTCAACTGTGTTATATCTAAAGCTTTATTTCCTATTCATTATAAGTTATATATGCATTTCTAATTCCTCTACCAAAACCATTTTGTTTTTATTAACTTTCACAATACTTACAGGTTCAACTTGTTGTTGATGAGATATAATTCTGCAAGTATACATTTGGTGTCAGCTTGCCGAGCAGATTCCCAGAAAGAAGCCATAAAGTTGCTAATGGAAGCTTCAGCAATGGGTCCACTCGCTGCCATTTTTTTTCTTGTAATTGTGAGTATTGGTTGATCCTGTTCAGATTTTGATATTGTGAATTTTATTGTTATGCTAGCTTTTAGAAACTCTTTATTTTGTTTTACTTCATAATAACGAAAATCTTTTAAAGCCCTAAATGAAACATGCAAATTATGTGTAGGAAATTTGAAGACTTCTCAAGATTTAAATAAGAGTCTCTTTACACAAAAGGCACTAATTTATCAATTGTTATACATTTTATGTCAAAATAGTTTCATTTTTAAGATATACATTGAAGAATTGGTAGTCTGAAGTCATCAAAACGATCTAGTCACTTTACTAGGTCAAGGTGACCTATTAAACAATTTTTACTATCTTTGTAGTATTACTTTTCTGAAAGACAAACATTTTATTTTCCTGAATCACTTTAACAATATTTTATGACTATCTGAGCTTTAAATTTTGTAAATTTGTTAAAACTTACTGAGACAAAACGTTTTTGATCGCTATGTGGCGATCTTCATCAGTGTCTTCTGCTTGGAGATGTCGGGTCAAGCGGTGACGGTTTTAAAATGACGTTTTCGATAGTATCAAAGAGTATGTGTGGTTTGTATTGTTTTTGTTCATTTAATATGTTTGTACTTGGTGTTTTTGTGTGTCTGTAAATTTTATATCGTGTTAGTGTGTTGAGATGTGGTCCTTTCTTGTTGATGTGTAGGATTTCTAGGTCATGGTAAATGTCTGTGTATTTGTGTCCTGTTTCTTTTATGTTATTGTAAAATGCTGAGTTGGTGTTCTGTTTGTGTTACTCTTTGTTTAAAGCTGTGACTTGTTTTTCCAATGTAGAATTTGTTACACTTGTCACAGTTTAGTTTGTATACGCCATGTGCTTGTAGTTTATCTTTGTTGTTGGTGTCCGCTTGACTCAACATCTCCATCAGAAGACACTGATGAAGATCACCACATAGTGATCGAAAACGTTCTGTCTCAGTAAGTTTTAACAAATTTACAAAATTTAAAGTTCGGATAGTCATGAACTATTGTTAAAGGGATTAATTAAGATTCACCGAACGTAATGGACTACAAAATTCAAGATTTTAATTTTATTTCACATAATGGAGAAATGATGCTTAATGTACTTGTTCCATGTTTTAAACTTTATTCTGGATGTTTACTTTTTTATGAATTTTTGACAAATTATTCAATTTCAGACATTAAGAAATTATTCTTCATGTAATCATCTTTGAAACTATAACAAAATGAAAGCTTTGTCTTCATTAAGAAATCAATCAAGTTGATTACTCTTTCCTATGGAGAGTATGAAAAGGATTTTGAAGATAGATATTACATTATTATTAGTTTCTATATGAACTGTTGTAAGAAACTTTTAACCCTCTTTCTCTCTCTCTCTCTCTCTCTGTGTGTCTCTCTCTCTCTCTCTGTGTGTCTCTCTCTCTCTCTCTTATCAAGATCAGTGCTGTGAGAGTTATCTTTACAACTGTGGTAAAAATTCTTTTTTGATTTAAAAGCATTTTGATGAACTTATGTATTTTCCCAGCATTTGAAAACTAACAAATGGTGATAAATAGATGTTATGATATTTGAGGTTTATAATATCTTTGTATTTAAACTTAAATAAAATTTTATTTCTGTTTAGAATGATAACAGCAACAAAGTTGCCAATTTAGATTGGGCAAGTCGCAGGGTAATAACAACAAACCCACTGTTTGTCTGTATTCTGAGTGGTAGTGTTCAAATATGCGAGTCCAGGCGTTCAGATGGATTGCAAGCTCTTGCTGTGCTTTGGGGAAAACCTTTCTCTAAACCATCAAGAATCATTCTGGCTATGGACCATTTGCTTATTAAAGAGCCCTCCACTGCAGTTATTTTTCTGTCTGAACACAATTTAACAGATAAGATAGGTAGGTTAATGCATACAAATGTTATTTCAAAATTCATTACATTTTAGAATATTTTAATCCTTTATTTGTAATGGCATTTCATGACTGAAGAATAACATAGATGTTTAAATATCATACCTAGAAAGTAAGGTTTATCTGTTAGTAAATAGAGAAATTTTAAGATTACAGTAGAGTCTCGCTTATCCGACCTTCGATTATCCGGCATTCAGTCTTATCCGACATCGTTAGTTTTGCGGAGTGTTAGTTTTTCTAAAGAGTAGGTGTTACTTTCGTGTTTTGAGTTGTTGTTATTGTTTTGTTTTTGTTTTGTTATTGCTTTTATTGATAGAATTGTTGATTATTACTTTATTATGACAATGAAAAGAAAGTAGGTCGTAGTATCAATGAAACAAATACTTAAGCAATAAAATGAATCGATAAAGAAGAGGTCAATGCAGAAGATTGCTGATGACTATGGTCTCGGACGGATAAAAGTAGGAGATTGAAAAAAGAGACAATTGGAAAAAAATTGTGTTATTTAAGAGTGACAAAAAGAGCACTGAAGGAGGGAAACAATTAAAGGTTGTGAATACAAATAAGTAAATGAGGCTTTGTACCCAGTTCAGAGGCAAATGCGCTCTTATTTCCAGGCATATCTTTCAGGAAAAACTTGACATTTTCAAAATGAATTTAATTAAGGCGATACAGAGTTTACAGCAAGTGTTGACTGTTTTGACAGGTAGAAAAAAATGTTATGGAATCTACCAGTTAATTATTTGTGGAGAGAAACTGTCATCCCACTTTGAAGAAATGGATTTCAACTCTATTAAAAAATAAAGCTTAACTAGCGATACAATTTTCAACTGTAGTGAGACAGGGCTTTAAGTTGTTGGCTAGTAAGAGCCTTGCAAACCTGAACAGAAAAATCAGCCCCAGGCTTTCAAGGTCTAACGAGGGGGGTTATGCCCCTCTAGGACCAAGTCCCTAGTCTGGGGGTCCAGCACTTAAGTTAGGTCAACCGAAAGTGGATAAAGGTCCCAGGAAAGTATATCAAACTAATCAGATGGGGCATTGAGGTACTGAAACCTGGCTGTTTGGAAAGATCTACTGGTCCTGAGTAGTTATGGAAGACCGGGCAGACCGCTTTTCCTGTTTGGAGTTTGTCGCTTGCCAGTGGCGGACTGGTGAGTAGTCTAGGCCATACAGCAAGGTCAATCACTCTTATATACTGGTACTACGGGTTGTGGCACCTTCCCCCCCCCCCCCCCCCCCCGTCCATAAAGATGGCAAGGATGTTGACGATGGAGAACCAGTTGTTAATCTTCCAAAGGCATTACATAAAGATGCATTGAAGGCCTAGATCTCTCCATTGGATATGTTGAGCATCAAGAAGAAGTTACGACTTAACGATGCTTCACAGGTGCGGAACTTGGCAGCAAAATAAAACGACAAACACCGGGAAAACAGACGAAGATCCTAACATATTTTATATCTCAATAATGGGTGTACATCCAGAACTTTTAATATTTACTGTAACAGTCAAACCTTAGCAAACTGTATAATATCTCCTACAATCTCAACTTAATTTGTAAAACTTTAACTTTTTTGGTTATACCGATTTTTTTAACATTTCCTTGTTATTCGACATTTTTGTTTATCCAACGTCATAGTGGCCCGTTTACGATGACTAATCAATACTCTACTGTAATTAACGAGTACATAACTAAGTAAATAATTAAGAGCTTACTCGCTGATGCATTTCGAAACAATCGTTTCTTTTATGTTTCTCATCTTCAAAGAGAGGCTTAGCTTCGTAAAAGAAACGATTGTTTCAAAACGCATCAGCAAGTAAGCTCTTAAGCATTCACTTAGTTATTAATTATAGTTTAATCATTGAATTCAAGATGATTTCAACAAGCAACTTTAAAAAATATAGATATAAAAAAAAAATTAACAAATCAGTTTAAATTGATATTACTATTTTGCTATGTTAATACTTGTTTCCTACCATAATTAACTATGGATTGGGCTTGGACTATTACTTGCGTATGTTTGAGCATCCTTGAGAAATTTAAATTAGACTTAGTGCATTTGAATTTTTAATTTTTAGTAATTTATACAAATTATCAACACTAAGATTTCTTACTGTTTGAATTATCTCAGTTATAACATAGTTGTAGAACTGAATCTTTTAAGATATATTTTATTTTCCAAGAATATTTTAAGAATTATCTTTTAAAACATCTTTTGTCAGTTTTGTATACGACTAAATGGTTGCTTTAATGATGTAGAGCTGTTGACTTCATAAAGTCTATAATAAAGCTTTGACATAATAATAATTAATTAAACCTGTTTCAAAAAAGCAATTCTATATCAGCAAAGAAACATTCAGAATGCCCTTAGGAAATGAATAAAACTTTCAATCATTATATAAAGTGTTTAAAGTATTGTTAGAAAATAAATTAAGATACTGTTGTATGTGTGTGTGTATGTGTGTGTGTGTGTGTGTGTGTGTGTGTGTATGTGTGTGTGTGTGTGTGTGTGTGTGTGTGTGTGTGTGTGTGTGTGTGTGTGTGTGTGTGTGTGTGTGTGTGTGTATGGATATATATATATATATATATATATATATATATATATGTATATAAATATTTTAAAACAACATAGGTTATTCAAATACAAGAATAGTTATTAATTTATATTCATTAATGAATATAAATTAATAAATATTCTTGTAATTAAATAACCTATGTTGTTTTAAATTATTAAACAAGAAAACATATTATATATATATATATATATATATATATATATATACATTTTATTATATATATATATATATATATATATATATATATATATATATATATATATATTCTTGATATTTAACGTTATCCATTGTTTTTCCGTTGCACTGACTTTATGAAGTTAATATATTACTATGTAAGTAATTTTATCCACCTTACATTGTGGATAAAATTACTTACATAGTAATATATTAACTTCATATATATATATATATATATATATATATATATATATATATATATAATATGAAATATATATATATTTATTTATTATTTATATATATTTAATAATTATATATAATATATATATATATTATTTAACACTAATATTTTATATATATATATATATAATGGTGAAGTGTGTGTAATTATTTTCTGTGGATGAATATTCTTTACACTCTACTGTAATTTGGTTATATGTCTACAATGAAACTAATGAAATTAATAATAAATTTCAACAGAAAATGAAACCATAACTAACCAGGATGAGTTCCATATCCCTTCGACTTTGAGTGACCTTATTCAATTGGGACAACAAACCAGAGATACATATTTTGTTGAAGTGACCACTAAAAGTCTCAGGTACAAGGATACCAAGGGTGTGGCAACTGTGTTTGTAATACCGGGAATAATTCCAGGACAATTAGATGGACTTGTATCGAACTTAATTTATCCAACATTTAAGGCAGTATTTCCACAAGTCATTACATCCATCAGTGACATTGCAACTAGTTTATTTAAGGTAAAGTGATGAATTTTATTACTCTGTTAAAAAAAAACAATAACAATAAAGAGCATAGTAGGATAACTATAATTAAAACACTAGTATAATACTTGGCTACAAACACTTACACAAACTTTACATACATTTCGATAATATATTTAGCATCATCAGAAGGTTAGAGATATGTAAATTTGTGTATATGTTTGTAGCCTGGGTTTATAATTGTTCATTAATTAACTGTTTCTACTTTAACCACTGATTTTTTCCCATCTATTATTTGTTATGTATTCTATTTCAAAACCATTTAGAGCCCTTCACATTACTCATTCAGCCTTCTCAAATGCTTTTTTAATGAATATATGAGTTAGAAATTATCTTGAAGTACTTTTAAAACTTTGTAGCTACAGCTACCATCATATATATTTATGAAAAATATAGCATGTAGCATTTACTGGTACTTTTGTTTCAAATTCAACCCACTTGCAAACAAAACTAAATTGGAAGATGAAATAGCTACTCAAAAATGTTTGTATAGTTCTAAATAAATTTAGTGCATATTATCATGCAAATAGTATTTACATATACAAAAGGTATGTGAGCATAAATCTTTTAATCCAGGTGTACCACTTTGGACATCAAGTTTTGCCTGACTCATCTCAAATGAAAATCTTCAAAAATTGTATAGAAATTTCAAAACGTACTATCCGTTAAAATGACTTGTTTCATTTTTTTTCAATTCTTACACATATGGGGGTGTACTAATATATTCAGTTTCTGAAGCCTATATTTAAATTCAAAAGCCACCTTTGAGAACCTAATTGAAACATATGGAAGGTATTTGGATACGAATGGAAAAGTTATAAAATTTGAAGCAATATTGAGATAGTTAAATTTTGTAATAAAAATAATATTTATACTAGTATTTTCACTAATCAAAAGATCTGAGAGAAAACATTGGAATGTATAAATAAATAGGGAGATATTAGTTTGTTAAGGAACCAGTTGCTATATACTATGGGTTGAATAAAGAGAAATTATAGGTGAGTTGTTAAATGAGTTACTACAAGAAACCACAGAATAAACATCAAACCAGTCTCGAATTGAAAGAAGGGACCAGCGATTCTGGAAAGACTCAAAATTATGAGGGTATTACCCTGTCATAATATGTCATAATAACTTACTTATAATTTAAAAAATTGAGTTAAGAAATCCAAGACAACAGATGAGAGCAAAGAGAGTGAGAAAATGTAATGAAGTGCGAAAGTTATTTTCATTTAGTATAGAAGACAAAATGCTGTTAACCCGGCAGAGGTCGCGTCATGGTCTTTTCCACCGGACTTTCACCATTTTCTGAATATCTCGAGCTGTCGATTTTTGTAAGCTTCAACCCCCTCAGTACCTTCAAATAGACTTGTCCACTGTCGAATGCTGTGTTTGTATTTTCGCTATCACAAACGAGTGTCTTAGTGTAGCAGCCTAAACAAAAGCCAGTGTGGAAACCACCTCGCATGTGCTAAAGTGTGACATAAATTTTAATTTCGATTTTTTGTTATTGATCGTTTAATGCATTGTGTGTTATATTTATTGTGTTACTACGCAATATGAATCGAGCAGAGGAAGGAAGAATTGCTAGAGTGTTAGATAGCGTGGAAAGGGAAGAAAGGCGTGATGAAGAAAGTTTTCAAGATCCTGGTAGTGTTAGAAGACAACTTTTCCCTGAAAAGAAACATTGAAGAGATGCTGGGCCTACAGCCACAATGGCAAAATATTGAAGAAGATGCACGTGAAGAACGATGGGGGTCTATGCAACTAGAGACAAAACAGGAAATCAAAAACTCGGTGCAACAGTTGTGTTAGATTCATCTGCAGGGAACACACTGTACCTTCTTGTCAGACTGTGCCACCCAAGGGCATCAATCGTATGAGGAACTGTAAGGAATTTCATTGCTATAACCCTCAGGTGCTTAGACATATTGCATGTAACTTTTTGTTTAAAATCATAAATGTGTACAGTTTCATTTCATCACTAATTTTGTAATATGATAAATTTACTTAAACTTTCAACACATTTTGATTCAAAATTGATTCTTTTACTTTACAGCTATTGTAAACATCCAGTACATTTTCTTATTCAGAAATTAGTTTTCCTTGAGAATATATTATTAAACATAAGTATTTGTAAAAGAGTCCTTATGTTATGACAACTTATCTAAAGTCTTGTATTTTTTTCAAAAAATAATTTTTTTAATTCTTAAAATATTATTTAATACATTATTGTCGCAATTAAAACCAATAGAACTTAAGTAAATACATTATACTTAATTACGATGTATGTATTTTTAAAATAAAATATACTTTAGTATTTTTTTTCGCATTAATAAAATGATCTGGTCGAATCCACCGTGTGCGACCCCTCACATTTTATTTTTCTTGCGACCTATGCCGGGTTAAAAGAAAAGAAAATAAATAAATAAGCATTTTATAAAAATAGTTGGTATCTCATAATTCAGAAATTTAATAATGCAGCTTATAAAATAGGGTAACTTTTAAAAGGAAATAATGTTCCGTATGAGCTTTTGATTAAATACTAGGAGATCTAGGAATCCACAAAATAACTATTTATGTAGAGAAATTGTAATTCTACTAAAATAAAAATATTTGAATAATTCTAAATAGGTAAATAAACGATATGTAAACAGATATTTTTTTAGTTCGAGAATTTTTTTATAATTATGAAATATACAAATTGTTAGTGATTTAATATATATTTGGCTCTAATTAAATATGAGTATATAATTGTCTATGATGAAATAATGGAGACGCCTCAAATTTTGTTTTATGTATTTTCCAGTAACGTATGGCAAGAAAAAAGCTTTTTCAACTGTCAGTTGTGTACCAGCAACCGCGCTATCTTCCGCAAAAAAGATATAACTCACCATACAAGCTACCTACAACAACAGTCACATGTGAAACATTACCTGTTTCTAATTACATTGTTTCTTAACAAACACAAACATATCCCCTTGCATCCCATTCAGATTATTATACAATCTGAAATGAATATTTACCTTAATCGAAGTATTTTTGTGTGATCGATCATGATTGAGCTGTGCCACTTGTCAAAACGTAAGTAGTGGTTATTTGGAAATGTCGGCACCCACATGAACTGCATCTTCTTCATCTGATGGGAATTTATGCCATAAACAGAGTTATAGCACCGATGATCTCATCTCATATGTCCATTCAAACATTCCCAAATTAACGAGTGAACATATAGGCTTATTATCACATATTGCAAATGATGAATGACAGAGTTGAGGGAACTTCTTCTTGGATGTGCCAGTTGATACTGGAAAAACATTTCTTAGCAGGGTAATTAATGCAATGGTGTGTTAAAAAAATAACAAACCCTTAGCTCTGTATTGCTTTAGCCTCTAAAGTATTGCAAAATTATACTTCTACAGAACATATGGTTTGTTTTCTGATACGTATGCATTGTTTTCAAATTTCTTCTTAACAATGCAACCCCAATGTGCCACAGCAAAACATGACAGGGTATGGCTAGTAGCATAAAATTCAAACCACATCAAAGAAGTCCTGAACCACATCAAAAGAACAACGTATTTCCTACAAAAACAATATATTCACAATTAAATGCAGAACAAAATTATACTACATCAACATAATTTACATGACATTTCTTTACTAAATTTAAATTTCAAGAATATACGTCGGCAATAACTGTCGATGTTATGTGGGATTTTGCATCTGCACAAAATAACGGCGCTATATGTCAGTGCTAAAACCATATTTTATATACATACATATATATATATATATTTATATTTATATATGATGATGATGAATAGTTATTATCTGGAGTACATCCGTTCATTCTGCAGTGCATAAAATTGCAGTTCCGAAGTTTCGCTAGAATCCCATCTAGCATTGACGAGGTGAACCCAACAACAGTTGAAGAGCAAGTGAAGAGCGCAGATAACTCTGCTCCTATATATAGGAGAATGAAACCACTCCCATTGACGTCAATTAACCCATTGCATCAATCCACACATTGACGTCAATCCACACACACACACACCTGAGCCAAACAATTACTCACATTCCCTTCCTTATGTTCACCTTTCTGTCGATAAAATCTACCGATGACACATTTTCACACTGCGGGTATATTCAAAGTATCATAGCGTTTGTTAAGACTCCCTTGCTTCTCTATTTCTCTATTTATTTGGCTCAGGTGTGTGTGGATTGACGTCAGTGGGTGTGGCTTCATTCCTCTATATATAGGAGCAGAGTTTTCTACACTCTACACTTGCTCTTCAACTGTTGTTGGGTTCACCTCGTCAATGCTAGATGAGATTCTAGCAAAAGTTGAATCTGTGATTTTATGCACTGCAGAATGAATGGATGTACTCCAGATAATAACTATTCATCATATTTTTCTTTCCATGAAGGAATACGTATCACTATATATATATATATATTTACATTTTTTGGACTAGGAGACTGACAGACTTACCTTGGTAAGAGTCCACACTGTAGTCTTGAAATAGAAACACATAAAAGCACTTAAACAATTGATTGACAAAAACCAAGCACGATTGACAAAGACCACTGTGTGGTTGAAATATATCATTGTTTAAGTGCTTTTATGTGTTTCTATTTCAAGACTACAGTGTGGACTCTTACCAAGGTAAGTCTGTCAGTCTCCTAGTCCAAAAAAATGTAAATAATCTTTACCAACCAAAACTAACCTAAATATATATATATATATATATATATATATATATATATATATATATATATATATATATATATATATATATATATATTTAGGTTAGTTTTGGTTGGTAAAGGTTATTTAGATTTTTTGGACTAGGAGACTGACAGACTTACCTTGGTAAGAGTCCACACTGTAGTCTTGAAATAGAAACACATAAAAGCACTTAAACAATGATATATTTCAACCGCACAGTGGTCTTTGTCAATCGAAGAGAAAACACATATATATGTGTGTGTGTGTGTGTGTGTGTCTGTGTCTGTATGTATTTATATATATTTATTCATTTCATGTAAAATTTTATACTATAAGTTAAAAGTTATATTATAAGTTAATTTACTGTTACGTCTTTCTAATTTTCTCTAATTACAGGTATTAGAAAAAGATTTCAATCATTTACAAATGTTCACGTTGCTGGCAGAAACATGGGGAGGAGCTGTTGCAATTACATTAGCTGGATTATTAGAAGCAGCTGGTAAACAAGCAACATTGCTTCTGGTCAATGGTTCACCAGACACGACAAAAAATATTCTCCAGCCTTTATTTGAAAATATGGATAGTCAATTGATCAAACATTATTTTGGTGCTAAGGTACTAAATATGTCTTTTTATAAATGAATATGGTATTTATATAGAACACACCTATTTCCTGTAATTATTAGGAGCTTTTTGAACGGTTTTCTCACATGCATTTTTCAACTAACATTGAACATGTATCCAATATTTCTTTATTTTTGTAGAAAGAAGATTTTAATCATTATAAAAAATTTATATTTTTACTAAACACTTTTAAATGTTTTAGACTTGCCTATAGTAGCACTTACTTTGCTTGTTGAGGATGGCCGTTTCGGGAGATGTGTCCCTTTGTCAACTCAGACCGTAACTGATCTCAAGGTTTACGTAGGATAGGGTGGGGGTGGGATATTTTGGTGGTGTGGGTGTATTTTGTGTGTATTAGGAGTTATGATGTCAAAACGTGTGTGTGTGAGTTGTAATGTAATTATGTATTGAGTATGTGTGTAGGGTGTAGTTTGAAATGCCTGTATATTTTGTATTGTTTGGTTGTGTAGCGTTGGTTATTTCTGTGTTGTTTATAAAGAATTTGTAGGTTAGATGTTATGTCTATGTAGTCATGTTTTGTGGAGTTGAGATGATCGGCGAAGTTTGATTGGTAGTTATTATTTTTTAGTGCTTTTATATGTTCTTGGTAATGTGTGTAGAATGGCCTCCCTGTCTGGCCTATGTAAAAACTGGGGCACGAACTGCAAGTTAGTTTGTAAACTCCAGTGGTGTTGTAAATGTCGTTGATTTTGTTATTGGGTTTAAATTGTTTGTTGAGAGTGTTGTGTGTGGAGTAAGCTATTTTGTAGTTGTATTTTCGTAGTGTGTTGGTTAGATTGTGGGTTTTGGATGATCTGTATGGTATTGATAAGTATTTTATGTGATTGTCATCTTGTGTGTTTGTATTTGGGTTATTAGGTTTATTTTTTAGGCGGTTGTATAATTTGTCAATCATTGTTGGGTTGTATCCGTTTGTTTGTGCTATATATATATGTACTTATATATCGATTTTTTGGACTAGGAGACCGACAGACTTACCTTGGTAAGAGTCCAATCTGTAGTCTTGAAATAGAAACACATAAAAGCACTTAAACAATGATATATTTCAACCACACAGTGGTCTTTGTCAATCAAAGAGAAAACACAAAAAGAAATATGAGAGAATGAAATAAAATAATTATAAATTGTAATCACAGATTGTGTAGAGTAGAAATCAGATGTCACAGATGCACAGATTAAAGATATATATATTGTTTCCATGAGCATATGAGTGATTATAGTTTATGTAAGTCTGTCAGGGGAAAAGAGATTGGAGACGTCTAAAGCTATTAGGGGAAAAAAAATATGAATGGATTTATCTGATGTTGAGGTTAGTGGATTCTCTGGACTTGGTATACCACTGGTATGATAGTTCCCATCTTCTCAGTTCTGATGGATTGCAATCAGGGGGGAGTGATTTAATTATAGTTGTGATGTTGTGACTCGCAGCATGTTGAGCTGTTGGTCTATCCATATTCATAATTTTAACATCATGTCTGTGGTCATTCATTCTGATATTCAGACCATCCGTGGTCAGGCCTATGTACTGTGCTGAACAAAGTTTACATTGTAGCTGGTATATGACATTTTTCGATGTACAATTATGATGACCCTGACTTGGTTAAGTGCTTTTATGAGTTTCTATTTCAAGACTACAGAGTGGACCCTTACCAAGGTAAGTCTGTCAGTCTCCTAGTCCAAAAAATCTAAATAATCTGTACTTATATATGGTCGTATTAGTACTAGCTTACACAGCTCCTCAAACCACCCACACTAACATAAACTAGCTGCTTACAACACCATGATATATCGCCTGCTTAAAATACCGTTAGACCAAGAAGAACACTACCAGGAGTTAAACGCCATAAAATATATAGCACAAAGAAACGGATACAACCCAACAATGATTGACAAATTATACAACCGCCTAAAAAATAAACCTAATAACCCAAATACAAACACACAAGATGACAATCACATAAAATACTTATCAATACCATACAGATCATCCAAAACCCACAATCTAACCAACACACTACGAAAATACAACTACAAAATAGCTTACTCCACACACAACACTCTCAACAAACAATTTAAACCCAATAACAAAATCAACGACATTTACAACACCACTGGAGTTTACAAACTAACTTGCAGTTCGTGCCCCAGTTTTTACATAGGCCAGTCAGGGAGACCATTCTACACACGTTACCAGGAACATATAGAAGCACTAAAAAACAATAACTACCAATCAAACTTCGCCGATCATCTCAACTTCACAAAACATGACTACATAGACATAACATCTAACCTACAAATTCTTTATAAACAATACAGAAATAACCAGTGCTACACAACCAAACAATACAAAATAAACAGGCATTTCAAACTACAACCTACACACATACTCAATACATAATTACATTACAACTCACACACACACACTTTTTGACATCATAACTCCTTTACACACAAAATACACCCACACCACCAAAATATCCCACCCCATCCTAACCTACATAAACCTTGAGATCAGTTACGGTCTGAGTTGACAAAGGGACACATCTCCCGAAACGGCCGTCCTCAACAAGCAAAGTAAGTGCTACTATAGGCAAGTTTAAAACATTTAAAAGTGTTTAGTGATTATTAGTAGCTCACGTGAAGATGGAATCAACAAATATTTATATTTTTAGTAAATATAAAATTTTGGTGTATCAGCATTGAAAGTTCATGAAGTTCAACATTCTTTATACTATCAAAAAGAATATTATTTTACCAACCCCTCAAATTGAATATGTGTTTCCGAATTGCATCCCTGAATTCTACAGCTTACAAGTTATAATTATCTACATCAAAGCCAAAGACATAATAAATGTGTTTTTCATTGTTAAAAGTATTATGTAATATACGTAGTGCATTTTAGGTCAACAAAAATTTTTTTAATAAATTGTTCAGTGAGGTAGGATTTTTTAATTCAAGCCCTCAAGAAATGAGTTTAAACTGAGTAGACTTTGGATTACGCATGGTCTGAAGGTCAAGAATATACACAATTCATATTATACTGACATCTTCATATTAGGAATAGCAGAAAATTACACCGAACCACAATTATTGAAGTCCCAGGGGAAAAAAAGAATCAAGACTTGTCAAGAAACCTCTTTTTTAAATATTGCAAAACATATGTTTTTATTTACAGGTTTTACAAGGGCTATCTTCAGTTCTAGACTGGAATGAAAAAATGGACAAAGTTTTATTTAGCTCTACCCAAAAAGAAGAAATTAAACAAGGTTTCATAGCATTGAGATCACGTTTGCAAGCGCTTTTCGATCTTCAGTTGCCAGAAGTTGCTGTTGGTTGCAAAATACACCTGTTTAGAGCAGAGGGAGCTCTGGAAAATGACTATTGCAATCTTAATCTGGTAAGTTACTTCACAAAAACATATGTAAAAATTAATATTCTTTACAAATAACCTTGAAAATAGAACTTTCTAATTTAAATGACTGTCAGGAAATTTAAATTGAAGTCAGTTTTTTTAAATTTACTTCAATTTTAAACTTTTGGAAGTCATTTAGATTTTAAAGGTTTATTTTGAAAGATATACCAAAATATGCACAGCACAATCAATGAGAACATGTTTGGGTATTTATATTGACCCCAGAACTCTACAATATTGGAGAAAAATATATTGTGATACAGTTCGTCCTGTTGATTATTCAAAAAAAAATATATATAATTGGCTCTGACATCACAAAATGTACAGTTAAAAAAATAATAAATTGACATTGAAGCACACATAAAACTTCACAAAACTGTATTAGACACAATCACTGTGTCCTCTTCCTTTTTCTAATTTAAAATTACACAATGCTTTCAAGTCACACATTACAAAATGTCTTAACCCATTGCTTGTGTATTCATAATAACTATTGTTAACCTATAGGTATATGGACAATAATTCTGTGCCCTCTTCAACATCATAAAAGTTGCAGTTGAAACTAATGCATTTTCTTTAACGTATATTAGCATCAGTTTCAATTTTAGGTTGTCAAACAAAATCCTAAAAAGATTACATTACAAAGCAAAAAGTGAGGTTTGAAAATCATAAAATACTACTTTTGGTATTACTTGGTAAAAAAAAAAATACTTACTGAAACTTTTTATCAGTTGCTTTTTGGACTAGGTCAGTTCATTGTTCAATGCTGTGAGTCACTGACAAGACTACTGCTCAAGTTGTATTGGTGTGAGTCTGTGGTGTATTGCTGTTCTTTGGTGTATTATTGTTCATAGACCAGTTTTTAATAATGTGTTCAAATATAGTATTTGATTATGAGTATGTTTTATTGTTTAGAATGTATTATGGATGGTTTTGTAGTTTTTTTTTATCTCGTAGCTTTCTGTTGCATTTAGTTTATTACTTTTTTTTATGTAGTGAAGGATTTTTAGATTGGTGTCTATATTGGTGTATGTGTGTAGTATGTTTTCTATGTGTATGACAAGGTTTGATTTGAGTTGGGTTTTTTTGTCTTTTATGTGTTAATTGTAAAAGTGGTAAATTTTCTCCCAGTTTGACTTATGTAAAGCCTGGAGCAGTCTTTGCATGTGATATCTAACCCACCGATACAACACAGTGTAAAATGCATCAGCAGAAAAATATCAGTAGGTAGTGTTTTGTGCAAAGTGTAAAGTGATGCCAAAAATAGTAGTTTTTATAAAAACCTCAAGATGTAGAACACAAAAACTGCTAATTTTTAACCGACTTCAAAAAAGGAGGAGGTTCTATATTTGATCTGTATGTTTATACTGTTTGTTCCACCATAACTTTGGAAGTATTTAACCGATCAAAGTGATTTTTTTTGTAAATTAAAGAGGAAACCTTCCCAGTGGTTCCATTATAGTTACATCCCAATCCGTCTGATTTGAAGACAATAATAAGCTATTTTAAATTTGAAAAAAAAATTTGGAGGGAAAATTTTTCTAATTTTTTTTTAGTAAGGATTATGAATTATAAGATAATTAATAAGAAAAATAAACAATCACAGAATTTATTTTATGTAGTATTCTGGAATGGAAAAAAATCTTTTTTAAGTAAAAATCGAAAAATGCTGAGGTATACTGAACCAGAAAGGCAAGGGAGGACAGCAAAAAAACATAATTCTCATGAGAGTAGGTTATATTCACCCTACACTAGTGGTGACTAGTAAGCTTAGAAATGAACAATTATTGGTTGGCTTTTCAACAAAGATAGTAAGATTCTGCTGGAACATGTTGTGTTAATAGCCAATATTTTTTTCATCCACTAATTTAAAATATTTGAATAAAAATATTCCTTATTTTCACTAATTCTTATTATTAATTTTATATTTTTATGTGTAGGGCCCACCATCACCATAAAATATTTGTTATGTTTAGACGTTGAATTACTTTATTACACAAAAATAACCCGCAAACACCCCTCCTATAATGAAAACAGTGGTCTAGTATATATTGCTTACACGTTTTAACAATTCAAAATATTTTTAAAATATGACGTTTAGAAAATTAAAATTGTACAATAATGATGTCTAAAAAGATTTACAATGCATTTATATAGTACTTAATTGTGAAGTCACCCAAATATAAAATGATAAACTGTTTAAATTTTAAAGGGGATTTGTGTGGAATAAACCTCCGCAAACGCCCTCTCCCGTTTGAAACTCTACGTGCCCTCTCAAATTTTAACTAAGTTATATTGGTACTCTTATGCTAATTACATTTATCTATTATTTTTATAACTATCATATGATTTTTTGGTGAAATTATTCCAAACTTTTAATAATAATTAGATATTTTTTAATTTTACAGTATTGTTCAAAGTCAATCACCACCTATGTCTATTCAGATATGGATTTCAAACAAATGATAGACAGCAATAGCCTAAGTAAAACTGTAAACAGACTAGCCTGCTATGAATATTTTGATGCAGCTGTTGAAATGACAGATGAGTTGGCAGATTTAGAGGTTGCAGTAAATAGCACTCGCAATTTAGGTGTCGTTTAATTATCTAAGAGGTTGCATAACAAAAATAAATACAAAGTTCAAGTAAATAAAACTGTTAAAATGAATTTGTGATTTTTAATCCCTGTTTTCATTTTCCTAATTAAATCATTTGAAATTAATATATGCAATACATTTTGTATATTTGGTCTAAATAGACAGGAATCATCTGCTAAGATAATAAAACGTTCCATTTCCTAACACCCAAATATTTTTATTTATGATATTTATTTTGAAACTCAAACTGAAACAATTAATTAGTTGAATTATTTAAGTATGAAAATTATTCATTTATGGTAAATTGAAAATACCCACTTCATTGGAGTTAAACAAATGATTAAATAATCCTTTCCTAAAAACGTATTGTACAGAAAAGTCTTTGTCACAACATTTGTTAGTCTGAATGTGTGGAAAATGATAAAAGAAAGGAGAATAACAAGTCAAGTTTGACTCAAGGGATTTCTTGAGAAAAATTAGATCTATCGAAATAAGTAATAGGTTAAACTGAAAGATCCGAACCAGTTGTCTGTGATAGTCTTAGGCTGATATGAAAGAGGGTCCAGCAGCACATATGGGGAGTTCAAAGAAAATGTGTTGAAAAAACATAAGCCTAAAAATATCAAACAAATTCTCGCTAATGCCTGTGGCTTGAAGCCACTGGGTGTAAAGTGAATTTGAATTTTCCAGAAGACTTCACAGATATTTGAGCTGCCTGAAGATATGAGATATACAAAAGAGATTCTGAGTATAAGAATTTGAAATTTAATGAATAAATTGATATAGTCACTGAACAAAACAAAGTCACTGATACAAACACCACCAAACTGCTAAGCTGACAAACCACAAATAAAACAACAAATACATATCCCTCACTTAGCTTAACAAAAACACACGCAAAGTAGCTTCCACATTCAAAAAACTTAATTACCAAATATCTTACAAATCAACAAACACTTTAAGACAACAAATACAACCCTTTCAACAACAAACAGACAAATATAATCTATTTGGTATTTACAAATTAACATGTAGTGAATGTCGCAGCTGTTATAATGGTCAAACTGGTAGATTATTCAACACACACTTCGATGAACACATTAACCAAAGAAACAACACAAACCCAAAATCCAGCTATGCAACACACCTGAAAAAAACGTGACACACACACCCAAACATACATACTAGTTTAAACATTCTTTACATATTAAAATCAAAGTAAAAAACTAACAACTTTAGAAAATACGAAATATACAAACACTATTTAACAGCTAAGGAAAACATATCAAATGACCACACACATTTTAAAGCCAATACCCTGTTCCATTATATAGTAAAACAACCAATTTAACCCACCCCTACTACACTCATAAATCTCACACCTACAACCTTTTTGCCTTCCGGGACGCCGACAGTAGAGGCTTTACTTCGTAAATGTAGCAATTGTTTCAAAACTCGTCAGCAAGTAAAACAACCAACTTAACCCACCCCTACTACACTCATAAATCTCATACCTACAATCTTTTTGCCTTCCGGGACGCCGACAGTAGAGGCTTTACTTCGTAAATGTAGCAATTGTTTCAAAACTCGTCAGCAAGTAAAACAACCAACTTAACCCACCCCTACTACACTCATAAATCTCATACCTACAACCTTTTTGCCTTCTGGGACGCCGACAGTAGAGCCTTTACTTCGTAAATGTAGCAATTGTTTCAAAACTCGTCAGCAAGTAAGCCCTATGTATTCACTTAATTAAGTATTATTTAATTATAGTTAAAAAGTCACATTAATTACACTGCAACACACACTTAATGTTGCTTGTTGTAGTCCTCTTGAATTCACTGATCAAACTATAAGTAATTGTTGCATAACTGAGTGAGTATTTTAGAACTTACTTGCTGACATGTTTTGAAACAATTGTTCCATTTACTTGTAGTATATGGGTAGCTTTGTAAATGAAAAAATTGTTTTGAAACCCATTAGCAAGTAAGATCCAAAGTATTTACTTAGTTAAGCAATAATTACTTACACACATTTAATGATGAAAGTTGAAGTTAAAGATAAAGTTGAATTTAAATAGACTTATTATTGATACATAATAATGATAATAATAATTATTATTATTCATACATCATATTAATAATCAAAACAAATCATATTATAAAGGTAAAGTTGAATCGCCTGTAGTGTGCACACTTGTTGTCCAAGAGGTTAAGCGTGGTGATTCCTTGTGCAATGTGAAATGTTCATTAAACAATAGAAGCTAAATGTTCACTATGAAATAAAAATACAAGTTTCACAAATGATTATATCAATTTATAATGTTTATAAAACCATTACTAGCACTGCTAAGACAATGTTTAGTTTCACCAAACTTCAATTGAGTTTCAAAACATGAAATAACTAAAATGTAGAAAGTCTTGTCCAATATAAAGTCAATAAAAATAAAATTCTCAAGGTATTCTGGTTGAGAACCTACAAGTCACCTGAGCTTTTAAATTTATTCATAAGTAATTATTGAGTAACTGAGTGAAAACTATTAACTACTTACTGGCGTGTTTCGAAGCAATCCTTTCATTGACGTTTCTTCCAATGATATTGCATGATAATATATTGTGCTTCTTTTTATTTGTTGAAAATTATTCCAAAGCATAAAAACGGATGTGATTATATCAATTTGGGATTACAGCAACTGGGGTAAAAATATGAAATTATACTCCATATTTTGATTTATGCTGCTGTTTTTAGTTACTAGTTATGAATCCATAAAACCTGCAAAACAAGAAATTCAATTGACTATTTTGTTAAAATTTTTAAAAAATAAAGATAAAAGTAGAAAACTCTGTCATGACATATGAATCATTTAAAAACACCTCCCAGCTTTATTTAAGTTCATTTTTTTGTTTCACTTTTGCAACATTTAATATCTGAATGTAAAAAATTATATTTAATGAAATATGTATTATGCTTATGGAATAGTTTTTATGATTTAAAATTAAAAAATATTCTACAAAACAGGCAAACTCCCTCCCCCAGTCAGTCTTGGTTGATATGCCTCTAAGGATGGTTACTTGGCAAACGAAATATACAATAGATTAAAATAAAAATATTCGTGGTTAGAGGTTTTTGGGTATTATTTATATCTACAACAGCAAAATTTGTAGATAGCTGCTTTTTTTCAAATAACACTTTTTATCCCAGTTAATTCTTGAACTTTTCATACTCAAGATTTCTACCTATACCTTGTGGTTTAGAAGCTATAAACAATTAAAGTGAGAGGAAAATTTTCTTTTTTAGGTTGAAATGAAACAAACTGACACTCTACAAAGATATGTTCAATATTTTATTTCATTATAATATTTTCCAGTTTATAGTAAAAAAATTGTACATAATAAAATTATATTTTATGCTTATAGTATATTTTTTTAATTTTAAAAAATTCTACACAACACTCAGAATGACTGTAGTAGTTGAAGTTTGCTGTAATCATCTTGAATTCACTGATTAAAATCCATATGCTTAACTAAGTGAATACTTTTGAACTTACTTGCTGGCGTCTTTCAAAACAATCGTTTCATTTACAAAGGTAGCCCTCAACTGCCGGCGATCATTTTAAGATAACACATACAACCCTTTCAATAACGAACATACAAATACAATCTACCCGGTAGATCATTTAATACATGATTCAAAGAACATAACTATCACATAAATCCAAATTGCAGGAACGCAACACATATACAAAACACCCAACACACATACACAAACATCCATACTAACTTAAACATTCTCCACATATTAAACCATAGTAAAAAAGTAACAGAAAACTTTGAAATATCCAAACACACACAACAGAAAAACAACATAACTTGAACAACTTCACACTTTGAATCTAACACCCTATTCCATTATTTAGAAAACAACCTGCTTAACCCCACCCCTCTACGCTCATTAGTCACATGCCTGCAACCCTGGTTGCCGGCAGTAGAGGGTCAGCTTCATAAATGAGACTGTTATTTCGAACACGTCAGCAAATAAGTTGAAAAGTATCACTTACTTATGCAATAATCACTGTAGTTATAGGGGAGTAGTTTGCCTTGTTCTGATCACTGGTTTTTAGGTTAACTCAAGCTCACCTTAATTGGATTAATTTGTAATTTATGATTTATTAGTAGCATTACAGAAATATTTTTATAACCTAAATTATGGTATCCCATTAAAGTCTTGAGCTGTTCAGTTCAGTGTGTCGTGTTCAGTCTTGATCTACATCAAGACTCATATGAATAATCATAAAACTAACTCTATTTGGCAGAATTTTATTTGCATGTTTTTGGTACAGTAATTACATATCTATGCACTAATGTTCACAATTTACTGTTCTCCTATTCTTTTTTTAATTTTTACTTGAGAGTGTGATGAACTATCCTTCATTGATAATATCAACTTTATGCGACTTCATATTCTATACTTTGTACAGCCAATTAGTTGAGTGTGTCACAATTATTGTTAAATATTTTTTTATTAATTCAGTTATGAGAAACATCCCAGTAATCAATTCTGAAAGCCAACATGCAAAGGCAAACATTTACCTTAACAAGTAAACTCATTACTTCCCTTACCTTTTTCTTTTCCCTCATTTCTTTTCTCAGTAATCTTCTAAAACATATCAACTGTTTAAGCAGTAAATTTGAAAGATAGGCTGGACATTTGTTAACTAGAGTTTTACATTTATTTCTTACATTTACATCTGCTAGGTTGACTAGTTTTTTAAGTGAATGAAAGGAGAACTTTGTGCAATTCAGTACAAGCTTTGTAATCTCACCTACAACTGATTTATTACAATATCCAAGGTTACAAAACTTAATTTGAAGCTTTTCTTGGGGGAGGGGTTTTCAAAAGTTTGTTAAAAAAGCGTTTGACTAACCACTTTCTTTTTATTTATTTTTACAGGACATAAGACTGAGTAAGTTTATTTGCATGTGTTAAAAGTTCAGGAAAATCTTTTATTAAATGTTTTAAATTGTGAGGCGCTAATGTTTTACTTGATTTATAATAGTTGTTTCTTTTTACAATATTAGCTGTTTGATACTTTGTCGATATTTTAAAATACTTTGCTTTTAAGGCAAAGCAAAAGAAAAGATTTAAAGCATTTCAAGTGGTTAATAATTGTTATTGCCTCTTCCCTTTCTGTAATCATAGACTTATGATATATCATTTTTGTATTTCATAACAGTTTTGAAATATTTTTAAGGACTAAAGACAAACATTTGAAGCTGATCACTTCATACTACATAATTTTTTATAGTAAGCTTTTGAATATAAATGTATTCTTTGATATCACTATTTAAGCTCTGTCTATAAACCTCCACTAAGTACACATACAGTTTTGCTCATTGTGACTGTTTTATCAGCCTTGACCATTAAATTTTTTGATGCTTTCATTGTTTGTCTTTAAAAAGTTAAAAAACCTTGTTCCAAAAGTCCTTGTTTCTGATGTCGCATATTTCAGTAAACCCCTAAAAGGTGCATATATTCAACGATATAATTTCTTTGGTTTACTTCTAGCGATTCAACAAATCGCTACATTCATTTGGTTTATTTTAGAAATGTTGTATTCACTAACACAAAATTTGAAAAAATTGTAACTAAGAGATTTGTTGTAAAGAATTTATAACTTATTTCCCAACAATAAAAATAATAACTTGACTCTCATGATGTAGGTATTTTTACCTATTTTTTTCATTTTATAATGAACTCTAGAAGATTATTTACAATGAGAAAGCACTAAGTTTAAATATTTTTTACAGTGAAGAATGATGTCCTGCAATCCCTCATGTGTCCTTAAAATTGTAGAGAATACATCGTCATAGTACCGCTGTTATCAATGTTGTTTGTGAAAATATCCTTCCATGTTTTATATACATAAGAATTTGTATGAATTATTTTTTTACTTCTAACATGCAAGTGTTGAGAAAGCTCACATGTGTATTCTACTGGTTTCAAAAACCACTATTTACTGATATTTTTCAGGGTTTTATACTAGGTCAATGAATTGTTCAATGCTGTGAGTCTTGTCCGTGACTCACAGCATTGAACAATGCACTGACCTAATTTGAAACCAGTCTGCTAAAAAATATCAGTAAGTAGTGGATTTTTTTGTCAAGTTAATAGCACAAATGTAATTATAGAAAAACCTCAAGATGTACAACACAAAAACTGCAAGTTCTACTGTTTTTTATGTTTTTTTTTTTTTAACACCATTCCAATATCTAATACTACTACCATCAAAGGCCTAGCATCAATAGTATTGCTAAACAGCTCACTAGACAACCTGTAAAAGTTATAACAAAAACCAATCAACAATTTATCCTGCACTTGGAATAGTTATTCACAACAAAAACTGCTTATAAATTAGGTCTTTAGAAAACTTTGAAGCCCTAAGATCTTTTTACTTACTTAGATCAATTTTGAGTACACAATGCAAATCTATAGTCGATTCTACATTATTTAGGTCATTTTAAATAAGAAATTCATATTTTGAAGAAGTCGCAAAAGTCCATGAATTATAGTTTGTTCTTTTTTTAGAGCAAATAATTTATAATTGTGACATTTGTTGATTCCATCTTCGCGTGAGCTACTAGTAATCACTTACAACTTTTTTAAAAAAATGTTTTAACTTGCCTATAGTAGCACTTACTTTTTTTTGTATTGAGGACGGCCGTTTCGGGAGATGTGTCCCTTTGTCTGAGTTGACAAAGGGACACATCTCCCGAAACGGCCGTCCTCAATACAAAAAAAAGTAAGTGCTACTATAGGCAAGTTAAAACATTTTTTTAAAAAAGTTGTAAGTTATAATTGTGATAGCTCTTATAATACTAATATTAGATCAATTCTGAGAACACAATGCAAATCTATAATCGATTTTGTGTTATTTAAGCTATTTAAATGAGAAATTCATATTTTGTAGAAATCGCAACTATCCATGAACTAGTTCTTGCATGTTTTAGAGCAAATATATGATAATAGCGATAGCTCTTATAATACTGATATTAGATCAATTCAGAGAACACAATGCAAATCTATAATCGATTTTGTGTTATTTAAGCTATTTAAATGAGAAATTCATATTTTGAAGAAATCACCAAAATCCATGAACTATTTAATAGTTCATGCATTTTTAAGAGCAAATATATGATAATTGCGGTAGCTCTTATAATACGAATATTAGATCAATTCTAAGAACACAATGCAAATCTATGGTCGATTCTGTGGAGCTATTTTAATAGAAAATTTATATTTTGAACAAATCGCAAAAATCCATGAGCTGTAATTAAAGTTCATGTATTTCTTAGATCAAATATATGATAATTGCGATAGTTCTTATAATACTTATATTAGATCAATTCTGAGAACACAATGCAAATCTATGGTCTATTCTGCTTTATTTAAGCTATCAAAATGAGAAATCCATGTTAGAAGAAATGATAAAAATTCATGAACTTTAGTTCATGTAATTTTTAGAGCAAATAAATGATAATTGGTATGGCTAATAATACTAATATTAGAGTGATTCTGAGAACACAATGCAAATCTATAATCGATTTTGTATTATTGAAGCTATTTAAATAAGAAATTCATATTTTGTAGAAATTGCAAAGTCCATGAACTAAATAATAGTTCATGCACTTTTAAGAGCAAATAAGCGATAATTGCGATAGCTTTTATAATACGAGTATTAAATCAATTCTGAGAACACAATGCAAATCTATAATCGATTTTGTGTTATTTAAGCTATTTAAATGAGAAATTCATATTTTGAAAAAATCTCAAAAATCCATGAACACTCATCCATTTTTTAGAGCAAATATATGATAATTGCGGTAGACATTATATTACTAATATTGAATCAATTCTGAGAATACTATGCAAATATATGGTTGATTCTGTGTTGTTTAATCTCTTTAAATGGGAAATTAAAATTTTGAAGAAATCACCAAAATCCATGAACTATATAATAGTTTATCCATTTTTCAGAGCAAATATATGATAATTGCGATAGCTGCTATATTAGATCAATTCTGAGAACACAATGCAAATCTATGGTCGATTCTGTGTTACTTAAGTTATTTAAATAAGAAATTATATGTAGAAGAAATGGCGAAAATCCATAAGCATTTTTATATCAAATATATGATAATTACCATAGCTATTTTAATAATTAAAAAAGATCAATTCTGCGAATTCATCTTTATTTTATTTTATAAGAGTTATCGAGATAACTCAGAATGGACCATAGATTCTCATGGTTTTTGCAGAATTCATCTAAAGTTTGTTTTATAAGAGCTATCGAGATAGTTATAATTTTACTCTAAAAATGCATGGCAATGGCTTTTGGGATTTCTACAAAAAATAGAATTGTCATTTAAATAGCACATATGACACAGAATGGACCATATATTCGCAGCACTCATCTAAAGTTTGTTTTATAGGTGTTAGCGAGATAGTTATAATTTTGCTCAACATAGTTCATGGATTTTTACGATTTCTCTAAAATTAGAATTCTAATTTAATTAGCCTAAATGACACAGAATCGACCATAGATTCGCATGGTGTTCGCAGAAAATATCTAATGTTTGTTTTATAAGGGTTGTTGAGGATGTTATATTTTAGCTCTAAAAAATGCAATGGCTATATTTAATAGATTTTTGTGATTTCTTCACAATTAGAATTCATATTTAAATAGCTTCAATGACAGACAATGGACCATAGAGTAGCATGGTGTTCACAGAAAATCTGTAATTATTTTTGTAAGAGTTATCTCTAAAAAATTCATGAACTAAAATTTCATGGATTTTTGTGATTTCTTCAAAATTAGAATTCTGATTTAAATAGCCTAAATGACAGAGAATCGACCATAGATTCGCATGGTGTTTGCATAATTCATCTAATTATTACAACCTACGTAAACCTTGAGAGCAGTTACGGTTTGAGTTGACAAAGGGACACATCTCCCGAAACGGCCGTCTCCTTAACAAGCAAATAAATGCTACTATAGGCAAGTTAAAACATTTAAAAGTGTTTAGTGATTACTAGTAGCTCACGCGAAGATGGAATCAACAAATGTGGATCTAATTATTGTTTTGTAAGATACATCGTCTTGTTATATTTTTGCTCTAAAAAATGCATGAACAATATAGTTAATGGATTTATGCGACTTCTTCAAAAAATAGAATTCTAATTTAAAATAGTTCAAATGTCAGAGAATCGACCTAGATTAGCATGGTTGTAGCATTCATCTAAAGTTTGTTTTAAAAGAGTTATCGAGAATGTTATATGTTTGATCTAAAAAATGCGTAAATTATTATAGTTCATGAATTTTTGCAATTTTTTTGAAAAATAAAATTTTTATTTAAGTAGCATAAATGACAAATTCGCATGGTGTTTCTATAATTCATCTAATGTTTATGTTATAAGGGTTATCGAGGATGTTATATTTTTGCCCAAAAAATGGATAAACTATAGCTCATAGATTTTGTCGATTTCTTCAAAACATAGAATTCTTGTTTATACAGCTCAAAAGCCAGAGAATCGACCATGTATTTGCATGGTGTCTGCAGAATTCATGTAATGTTTGTTTTAAAAGAGTTATCGATAATGTTTTACTAATGCAAAAAAACTCATGAAATTTTGCGATTTCTTCAAAAAATAGAATTCCTATTTAAATAGGCGAAATTACGGAGAATCGACCGTGTATTCGCGTTAAATACCGTTTAGAATTTTTAGTGAGTTTGTTAGTAACACAAGTCATATTTTTTAATTTGAATATTTCATGAAAAGAGAAACTAAATGCTACAATATGCACTAGATATATAATGAGTTATTTTATATAATTTTTCGAAAAACGCTTGCAAAGAATTCTTTTTAAAAACGCTTAAATAGAGGAAATTACTAAAATCACTTGTGAATTAATATGTTACACTTGTCTATTGTAGACTTACTTTTATAATTATTGAGGACGGTCAAATAGGGTGACGTGTTCCATTGTCGTAAAATTAACAACGAGGGAATAGAATCTGTTTTTTTATTCGCCCAAGCTTTGATGAACTCTCAATTCTCTAGCCGTTTTAACTTCTGTAGAGTCCTATTTCTAGTTTTGTTCAGACTATATCCTAAAAGCTACTAGAAATATCATGTAAAGCAAATCCCTTATATCTAATTTTCCAATATGGTTTCTCTATTTATTTCGGGTAATTCATACTTTAAGAAGGTTTTTATACTCACATACAGTTACAGACTTTGCAGTTAATAAATAGACCTTGACACCACTTGCTTAGTTGGCATTTTCTTTAACAAAGAGCTTTTTCAGTTAATAAGTGAGGTTGAAATTTTTCACCAACTAACACAATTTTAAGAGTAAAAAAAAGTAAAATTAAAATAAAGATACATATATATATACATACTATATATCGATTAAATCGCTTACGAATCTATTTTCGTTGAGATTGAATCTGTTGTGAAAAACAAATGTTCAATCATTGGATTTATAGGTGTAAATGTTTTTCGAATCTGTGCGGTTGTTTGTAAATGAAAATGAGGGCTATGTATTAAGGTATTCTTTTTATTAGATATTATGTATTTTGAAGTACATAAGTAGCCTAATTTTTTAAAATGCCTGCTCTAGACGTTCAAGCTTTACCTGTGGAAAAAGAGGTTGAGAATACTGCTCCAACAACTCAGCCTATTGTTGGGATTATTTATCCTCCTCCCGAAGTGCGAAGTATCCTTTATTTAAAAAAATTGTAATAGGTATTTATTTACAATGATTTATATTTGAAACAAAGCCTGTATTCAGTGTGTACATAACTTCCACTATGCAGTACAAATTAGATATATATAGCTCAGTTTAATTTATAAGCAGAATTGGTAATTATTAAGATCAGCGACATGTTTTTCCTGATAAATTTGACCCCGCTGAACACGAATCTGAAGGTCTTATTTCTGCAAAGTATTTTTTTTTTTAGTAGTTTTTTAGTTGGGCAGCCCCATACGACATTTCGGATTATGGGGCCGCCGTAATAAAAAACAACCTTTTTTTTAAATAATAACCTGACCTGACCTGGTTTTCTTAGGTTAATATTAAGGTGAAAATAACTTCAGATTTGTGTTCAGCAAGCTCAAAACTACCAGGAAAAAATGTCGCCAATCTCAGCGTTAGTAAGCATCAAAGTCAGGTTAGGTTAGGGTATTTTTGTTTATGTAAATATGTGTTTGCAGTAAAAAAACGGTTAAAATGCTGAAGCTCGGCCACCTACGATATTTTGGGAAATTGTTTAACACCACCAAATAGGACGATATCCACAAGATTTTTTTTTTATTGACCTAGGAAAGTTACTTTTTTTCAATTTAAAGTAGGGTAAAAAATTCAGCGCGGATATAGAAGTTGTGAATGGGCGTGGAGTGATACAAATGCTTTGTGATGTCACAACTGTATTTCGTTTTTTAGCAATCTAAACTTTATGTAACAAAAACAAGTCTTTAAGCTATATTGATAACTATTATTTTTGTTACTGCAAAAGAAGGTGAATTTTATATATTTATATTGAAATATACCTATGAAGTATCCAGTCAGGATAGATTTGGTTCTATTTGTATAAATGTAACCATTTAGGTAATGCATAAAATTAAAACTAAATATAACCTGACTGGACACTTTTTAGGTATATTTTAATATAGGTATACAGTAATGTATAAATTTAAAACCAAATCTATGAATATTTGAATAGTAATGAATAGGTCTAAATCTGTGAAAATGTAATGTTTTAGGTGTGCCAAAAAAAGGAAGAATTGCTATTTTCGAAAATTTCAATTAAATAAAAACACTTTTTACATACACGAAACTTTAAAGTTACGAGTTTTATATAAAACAACAATTAAGTTATGTTTCATCGCAGTATAGCTACAAAGTGTTTTATTAGGATAGATTTTGTTTTTAAAAATAATAAAGTTTACTGATTAACTAGGTAAACAATTCATGTGTTTAATGAAACAAAGCCTCTTGTTTGATGTAAAAAAGAAATATAAAATTCTACTGTTTCATCATGAGTTGTAGAGCTTTTAGGTTAATATGTATTTTTAAAAATTAACCAATAAGGTAATGTTCAATAGTTTACTGTTAGTACAATACCTTTGATTGTTTTGCATTTTACACATGTTACTTTAAAATACATTCCAAACAACAAACCAAATTATTCAAAATTTTGATTTTTGTAAATAGCTGAAATAATTTTTAATTTTTTTTATACCAAATTTTTGTACCAGATAATTGTTACTGTATTTTAACTATAGCGTTATAGGTATGTGATAGAACATAGTGGGTAATTTAGTCATTCAGAAGTAGCCTAAGCAAGATTATTTTTATGTTCTTTAAAAAAATTTAAGTAAGTATAACTTCAGTATTTTTCTATTATAAATAGAAAATTATTTAAATAGAAGACATTTAAAATTAACTACAGAAATAATATTATATAGGCTAAAACAAAGAATTTTTATTTTCTTCAACTTTCTCAAATTTCTTAACAATATAAAAAATCCTAGTCATGAGGAATTGCATCATAAAAATGATGAAAATCTGGTTCTAAAATAGATTTTAAGGCTTGTAAATCATCATACTCCTTTTTTTGATAGGTACCTATTATTTTGGAGTAAAGATTTGGTAAAATGTGAAGTGCTGTTGGTGTTATATTTTTGTCCTTTCTTTAGGATAAATTTTCCCACTCATTGGAAAAATTCAACTTAAATTCAATTGTTTGATCAGGTCAATATTTCAAAGTCGTGGAGACCACTGAGCCTTCCTGGCCTAATACTTTTATAAAATAAGTTGTTGGGCAAAGTTTTTGAAGTATTTGTGATCTAAGTACTTGACGGTGTTTGGGGCAAGCGATTTCCTGGCCTCTTTACAGATCGAAACCCACTTTGCTGGAACACTCTATGTTTCAATTTCCGCTCAATGCAGGAGTGCATGGAGTCTCCCTCCATTTGTGTGTGCCGACTTTCAAGAACTTTTGTTCGAATACTATGTTGTTCGAAGATGCAATATGGACAAGAGCATTGGCTAGTGTAGAACATCGATTGTGATAGGAACAGCCATCACTATACAGCTCAATTTTCTCTTTCCCCTCAGGCAAGGGAATATTTGATAAAATGAGGTCTGAAATGATGGTTTCAAACTCATTTGAAGTTGAACTACCCTCTGTCTCATTCCAGATGAAACAGAATCCTTCCTTTGTATTGACATTGTATATTGTAAAATTGTGCACCGACAACTTCTTTTTATAGTACAGACAAGACACAGTAAATCTAGGAGAAAGGAGTAATGATTGTAAATCCATGGTGAATGTTATACAAGTTGGGTCTGTTTTGTTCAAGTCTTTTTGCACCCTCGCTTCATCCTTCTTCAAAATATGTCTTTCATACTGTTTGCTGCTCATATTTCCAACCTTATATAACTCACAAGTATCATAGGCATCATTTTTTGGCTGATGGATAGAAAGATTGTGATCACCATACAAATGCAAACACTTACATTGTGACAATGGAGCTACATTTTTCTTTTTGTACCAGTCATCCTTATAAAACGTATAAATACTTTTTTTTGATGTAGTTCCAGTACTCGTAAATAACATCTAACTGCAACAAACATGAAAAAACCCCCTGCTTAGTCCCATTCAGTTCTAACAACAATGTTACAGCTGGGAGTTACAAGTTCTGCCAACTTGATAATATATAGCAAGGAGTTAAGAGGTTTGTTAATTCCTCAATAGAGCAAAAAATAAAAAGTTTTCTAGTTCATAGGTATTCTCATTATATAGATAATACTTTACTTTAGAGGTTAGAATTAAAAAAACGATTTTCACAAAATTGTGGAGTTACGAGGTTTGCTAATTAGGGTGTATAGTATTAGGGATATAATACTTGCCAAGTTATTGATCAATTTCAATTTTTTACATTTTTACAAATGATACTCAAGAATACCTTCTAAGCAAAAAACAGTAAATTTTAAATGTTTAGTGATCACGTTGAACTAGTAGCTTACGTTGAAGATGGAATCAAGAAATAGTAAATTTTAGTTAGCGTAAAACATAAATACTGCTTAAAATTTGTATGTAAAATATAACCTATAGTTTAAAGAAAACATTGTAGATTGTTTTCCTTAGCCTTTTGTTATAGATATTGTTGATAAGACTGCAAGTTTTGTTGCTCGTAATGGACCAGAATTTGAGTCTAGAATCAGACAAAATGAACTTGGTAATCCAAAGTTCAACTTTTTGAGTTTTGGGGACCCATACCATGCTTATTATCAGCACAAAGTTAAGGAATTTCGAGAGGGTAGAGGTAAGTTAGATTATCATAATAAAATAGAATATCATTAAAATTGTACATCAACAGGTTAGTACAATTAGAAGTGAGATGCTACCAATTATGTTTTGTTTGCAAGATATTTATTTTATATTGAAATCTCTGAATGTTGACCTGAAAATGTAAACCATGAATGTTTATTTATTTTATACATTGTTACTTAGTTTTAATTTTTACTTTACCATTTAGTGGGCATGGAGCAGTACTTTGTGCCCAAACTTTGTGTAATTCATAATCTGATGACAAAGGACTCTATAAATTGTACTGAGATGTTCAGTATTCAATGTTTCTTATCTTATCTACGTGATCCCATGGCTGTTCTGTTTTTCCTTCAGTAGTTCAATTACTATTGAGCTGTGAAGACGACCACTACATTGTGCGGTACTCTATTTCACTGCGCAAATGTAAGTACAATTCTTTGCATTGTGATTAACCTGTGGTGTAAACTACTGCCTTTATGATACATTTCTTATTCAGTTTGATCACTTTCCTGCTGTTGAAGAATTATTATTTCTTTATAAATGCTACTTATTGTTCACAATTACTTCAATTCTCATGAATTATGCTCTTTCATGAATCCAGTAAAATACTGTAGACCAGTCAACAGGAGAATATTTCTTAACAAATTGGCAAGCCAGGTCATGGAAAATCATTTAAAAGAATGTGCTAAACTCAGATCTCTTCTAAAAGACATTGTTCTTTTTCTTAAAAAATTCCATTTGAGAAATGAAATGGTAGAACAAAATAATTCAAAAATTAGACCATGTGTACCTTGTACAAAACTAAAAAATAATAAAATTACAGTACATTGTACTTGTTGCCAAATATTTGTTTGTAAATCGCATAGCGAACAAAAAATTCCAATTGAGAAATGAAATGGTAGAACAAAATAATTCAAAAACTAGACCATGTGTACCTTGTACAAAACTAAAAAATAATAAAATTACAGTACATTGTACTTGTTGCCAAATATTTGTTTGTAAATCGCATAGCGAACAAAAAATTCCAATTGAGAAATGAAATGGTAGAACAAAATAATTCAAAAACTAGACCATGTGTACCTTGTACAAAACTAAAAAATAATAAAATTACAGTTCATTGTACTTGTTGCCAAATATTTGTTTGTAAATCGCATAGCGAACAAAAAATTCCAATTGAGAAATGAAATGGTAGAACAAAATAATTCAAAAACTAGACCATGTGTACCTTGTACAAAACTAAAAAATAATAAAATTACAGTTCATTGTACTTGTTGCCAAATATTTGTTTGTAAATCGCATAGCGAACAAAAAATTTGATCTTTCGATTATTCTAAGGAAACTTGTAGTAGATAGTCTAAAATATATAATAGAATAAAAGTGATCATTTTTTAGATCTAGACAACATATTTTCAAAAATTGGGTAAGTTTTGTAACTACATTAGGCCAGATAACCTGCAAAACCCTTAGGCACATTATTATATTAATTTATTTAATTTTGACCTCTTTATTTGCTTACAAGTAACCCCACTGTTTATATTTTTGTTAGTTTTGATACAGAATACTTTAGTAACAATCTTTATCTTTAAATCTGTCCTAGCTTACAAATGTTTAGACTTTTTATTTATTTTGTGTACAGTTAATATTATTCTTATATAAAATAATAAACAATTATTTCAAGTATAATTTATTTTCCAAAAGCGTATGATTAAGTTCCCTACTGGGATGCACGCCATGTTGGATTCTATGACATCAGCCAAAATGGTGTTGTATCTCCCTAATGTTACTTCACCTCTAAAAGCCAACATAGTTTTATATCATTACATTTTAAATTAAAAAGAATTACTTGATTTATCGTTTTCCCCAGGAATAACTTAATTTAAGATTTTCTATATTTGAAAGGGAGAAGAAAGCTAACCTTTTTAATCAAGATGTTTCCTTGATCCCGCAGTTGCCTGTCCAAGTTTCTCTCAGCTTGGCCTTTGTTTTGTTCTCAGGTTCTTTTGTCTTTAACTTTTTCATTGTTATATGTTGCTGCAAATTTAACTTTTAAAATTTACAGTTCAGATTTATTTTACTAAATTAATTTCCTTGTCGTTACCAGTCCATTTTTAAAACATTTTCTTAAAAAATTTGATTTCTATACTCTTACAATTTACACTTGAAAGATTTAAAATTTAATATGGCGAATCTAAAAGTAATCACTTGTGCTGTTCTACATTTTACGGGCTATGACCTGACTTTTTTAACCTTGAAAACTTTTACCTCTAACCTATTGAAATGCAACGCAATTTTTATGGGAATTTTGCCAATTTTAGGGACCTAAATCTTTAAAAAAGGCTTGCGAATCTCACAGTAACATATTGCAGCTACCACTACCATGCACTTAGCACCTGTTAAACTTTTTCACTTTTATTACATTAAAAGCGGAGCGAGTTCTCACAACTGTCCTCGAAACTAGTCCAAAGGATGCTAACTAAACTTCCCTCGCTACGTCTTCATCCCTTTACAACTCTCTCTCACCTGTTGTCTTTTTGTCCAATGATCGAACTTTTAAGATAAGATGATGCAATATCGTATGACGTCTTCCCCTTGTAGTCACTTCATGTGACGTCAGAACTTCCTGTTTTTACAAAGTTTAAGACTCGTTTCACATTTTTAATACAAAATATATATTTGGTTATAACTTTTTAAATTTTAGTTTTAGGCGATTTTCTTATTCTTGGTTTTCTTCATAATTTTTCTTTCTGCACATCTTCCTTTTTACATGAACTATGACATTTCTTCTAATTTAGCTGGTTGGTTTCTATCTCCTTCAAATCAATGAAAAAACTCCCCCCCCCCCCCGTTAAAAATGTGTAATTATTTGTAACAGTTACTTATGCCACTGTATTTTCATTTATTTTGTGGTTTTTCCAAAATTAAAATTTTATATTTTTAAATTTAAAATTTCCATTGTAACGCTTAAATTTTCTATTTAAGCCAGTTACGACACACACACACGATAAATAAACATATATTATATATAAATATATTGATATTTTACGTTGTCCATTATTTTTCCATTGCACTGACTTTATGAAGTTAATATATTACTATTGTAAATACTTTTAACCACCACTAAGTGCAATAAAAGTATTTACAACAGTAATATATATATATATATATATATATATATATATATATATATATATATATATATATATATATATATATATATATATATATATATATAAAGAACTAAGTCAAAATACAAATACAAAAATTATAATTGAATTTACAATTCAAAGCTTTTCGTTGGCTAACAATTAAAATTGTTTAATATTCCTGATGATGTTGGTACTGTTAGCCACCGAAAAGCTCTGAATTGTAAATTCAATTATAATTCTTGTATTTGTATTTTGACTTAGTTCTTTATTAATACACAAGAATACATATTGCGATATATATATATATATATATATATATATATACTAATTAAAGAATTGTACTAACACAATTTAGTACTAATAAAAGAATTGTAATTCACAGGGCAGGAGCCAGTGGCAGCAACAGCCCCTGGTTTGCAGCAAAAAACTGTTGCATCAGCCACACAGCTTAAGCAACAGGAACTTCTGAAACAGGTTACTGAACAACCTTTTATACCTAAAGATCCTCCAACAGAGTTTGAATTCATTGCAGATCCGCCATCTATTTCAGCACTTGATTTGTGAGTTTTTTTGTTTGTTTTAAACTAAATAAAAAATTGAATAAACATGATAATTGAACTTTTACATGTTAATTTCTATATAATTGTAAGGTAATAACTTTCTTATACCATATAGGGTAATTCGCTTAACATTTTTTACTCATTAAATAAAGATAGATGACCCTCACCAAGACCCACGAAAAGGCTCTTTCTTTAGCACATACAGGTGTATCAAAAAACAATACAAAATTTCAAATGTGGCAAGTTGATCATTGCCAGTATCAGAAAGGTTTTCTGAAAATCATCTGAGCTCTATTGTTTCTGATTTCATAGTTTTTGGAGGGTAACAGTGTTTTCAACCAAAACATTTTGTGTGAATAGAGAATCTTGAGTTTATTGGTGATTAAAAACATAATCAGTTGACTAAAAGCAGTAAATTGATATTAATTCTAAGTAAGAGTCCTAAAACTCCTCAACTTGTAAACAAATTTAAGTTCAATCGTCATACTGAGGAAAGCACTTAAGTAAACAAAATCTTTTTGAAGCTGTTTTAACATTGTTTTGCAATTGAGACTTTAATAATATACCATGATACACATTATAAAGAAGAAATGTTAAATAATTTTTGTTCAAGTTGTATCGACAGTAATTCTAATAATATAATGTTCTGAAAACTTTTACGAGTTCTGTTGGTTTAACAGGTAGTTTTGCATCATGAAATCATTAATTTAGGTAATGATATTTTTATTTCAGTTTGTTAAAAACCTATTGTAATAAAGGGCATTCGCTTAAGATTTTAAAATTAGTTATACTATTCTTCAATTTGTGAAACATAATATAAGAATTCCTACTGAATCTTACAAACAATTGTCTTTCAGTATTGCTAACTCTTTTGAAAAATTTGATTAGTTATAATTTTCCAATGTTTTCGTTGCGATATTGCCTTGGTACTTTAACACCTACAGTACCTTCCAGGTTGTGTTTTAATATGAACTCCAAAGTTTCAAACAATCGAGGATACATTCTACATAAAGTGATAGTGTTTCAATCTACCAAGTTTTACTGAAAAATTAAGTTAAATAATTTTCAACCTCTTGAATCCTGTTTTTTTAAAGTGTTTGTTAAAAGTTTAAAGAAGATCAGAGCAAAAGATAATCAGTCTTTTCAAGTATAGTTACAAATGTCATAGTAGTAACAAATATTTTATAACTTGATAGAATTTGTGTTGATGCATTAAGTTTTTTTTAGGGACATTGTAAAGCTCACTGCTCAGTTTGTAGCACGTAATGGACGCCAATTTCTTACCAATTTGATGAATCGTGAGCAAAGGAATTATCAATTTGACTTCCTTCGTCCACAACATTCATTGTTTCAATATTTTACTAAACTTTTGGAACAATATACAAAGGTAGGTTAGATTCAAACATTTATGTTTTTTTAAAATTTGTGTCTGTATAACTTCACATTTAATGAATAACCATAGCTGTCAAGTTAAAAAGTTTATGTTGGTGGCATTTAATAAAAATTGTGTAATATTATTTTTAAATTGTGGTCTAGTTTAAGAAAAACGTTTTTTTTTTAAACTAGCCTAGGCAAATTTAACATTAAATAATAAGTCACAACTCCTTAGAAGGCACCTCCTGTAGTCATTTTAAACAGCTATACAACTTTCGCAACTGGGAATAAACTACTGTTGAGAGTATTTCAAAAGTCTACAGGGCTATGAAGGATAGGTAAGAATTCTATTCTGTGTAGTAAACACAGAAAGATGGCCTCCCTATGGGTACCCCCATCTGAGGCATCCTAGCAGAAATATTCCTACACCATATCGAACAACAATACATTTTACAGAACAATATCACACACATAAAATAATTTATTACCATAGATATGTAGATGACATTTTAATATTATACAACGGCAACAAACGGTAAATCAAACAACTACACAATTACATTAATACCATACACCAAAACCTCACATTTACCCTCGAATTAGAAGAAAACAATAAAATAAACTTTCTAGACCTTACCATCACCAAACATAACACCAGACATAATTTCAAAATATACAGAAAACCAACAACTACCGATATAGTCATACATAATACATCTAATCACCCCGCACATCACAAACACGCTGCATTTAATCATATATTACACCGCCTAATCAACATACCAATGCTACAGAAAGACTACACGATGAAGAACTTAATATCATAAAATACATCGCTCAACAAAACGGCTACCAACACACTCAGGAAAATTAAACATAAACACCATCACACGGCCACACAGACAAACCACACAAAAAAACAACAAATACATATCCCTCACCTACCACAACAAAAACACACAAAATAGCCTCCACATTCAAAAAACGCCATTACCAAATAAACTCTCAGATATTTACAAACTAACTTGTAATGATTTTCCCAACTATTACATTGGCCAAACCGGCAGGTCATTCTTTACATGCTTCGAAGAACACATTACCCAAAAAAAAACAAATAAACCATAAATCCAGCTACGCAAAACACCTAAAAAGCTCCCAACACACATACACACTAATTTAAATGTTCTACACACATTAAAACAAAATAAAAAACTAACAACCTTAAAAAAATATGAAATCTACAAACACTACGCAACAGATAAAGAAAACGTATTAAATGATCACACACACTTTGAATCCAACAGCCTTTCCTATTATATGACACACAACTCAAACGACCCACCCATTCCACAGTCATAAATCCATTCCCATTAAAGCCTTTACAACTAGCCGATGCCGTCCAGTAGAGGGTTAGCTTCGTAAAAGGAACGAATATTTTGAAACGCGTCAGCAAGTAAGAAATTACGTATTCACTTAGTTAAGTATTTTTAAAATTAGTTTAATCAGTGAATTCAAGATGATCACATCAAACTACTTTAGATAACAATGTTGAATATAATCATCCAATCAAAAATGAACTCACCTCCAATATATATAATTCTATATTTGCTATATATATTACACTGAAGTCATCTATCAAGTCAAAGGTAATCTTTTAGCTTACCTATTTTCAGCTAGACCAATTATAACTAATGAGTTCTTAATTATAAGTTGAACTGTTCATCTAAACCTACATATTTTACCTTTCCCTGAGATGAAAAATATAGTAATCTTTTTTTTCCATTTATGTTAATTAAAAGATTCTAATAAATCTGTGCATGTGTATCTTTTAGAAAATTCTCAGCCTTTTCACCCTGTCAAAGACCACTTTTTGGTAGCTTTATTATTATTATTTATAAAACCTGAAAAACCGTTCTTTTGACTTATAACTCAAAAATTTTCATACTTCAAAATATCTACCTGCCAGTATTCATCCAATTATGCATTTTTTTTTAATGTTTACCCTCTTTTTAGTAGAAATATGGAATGGGCCTGCAGACTATTAGTGCTATTGAATTTATACTAATTTAGGTTATTAGGCCTAATTTATTATTTTTTTCACTGAGTTTAATTTTTATAAAATGTTACTTTAGGTTTTGATTCCGCCAAAGGATATGATGTGGAAATTGAAGGATGAATGTTCCAGTATGGGAGCTATCCTGGAGCAGGTAAAATATCGAGCTGAATGGCTGAGGTATCAAGAAGCCCAGAGGAGACGTGAGGAGCAGCAGCTGGAGAAAGAAAGAGGTAAGAATAAATTCTATGGTGTTGCATTATCATAGTTAAAGCAGATCCAAAACATCACCAAGAACAATCCAACCAGATTCATTCTGCCAAAATCTGCTGTAGTGCTACCCTGCTTAGCACTGAAGATGCGTTCTGTGCCATACAGTGGTAAACAAAATAGCACTGTACAGGGTCAAAAGATTATATAATTACAGCGGGCGACAACATACATCCAGTAGTAATGCAATATGTTTCTAATTTGTTTTTCTTTTGTTTTGTTTTATTTAATTGAATTTAAATATTTATGAAACCCGAATCTATCTACCTTAGAACATATAACTTCATATCTACACTGCTAGTCTTTCTTAGTTTTAGCATTGGAACTTTTTGAAACTTTAAATTTCTAAACTTAAACAAAATAAACAGTTGATATTCTAATTCACTCGCTTAACAAAACTGAGACTGAATGACTTATCGACATGATTACTGATAATATAGTAACATAAACAAAGTAGGGTATATACCCTTCATAATTGACAAAGTAAACATAATATACAAGATGTATATTTATATGGGATAGTAGCTGAGAGGGTAGAAAAATGTCGACTATCATATTCTTTTTACCTAGAAATGGACATGCACATCTGTTGCCCAGTTTTTTCTCATTACAAAATTTTATCACAGTTATTGACAGTTACTGAGAATCAGTAAACATTGCCAGTGACCTTGAAGGCAAATCATAGAAACATTCTGACAATCCGTGTTAAATGAGGAAGCATTAAGTGATGTATTACTAGTGTAACAACTCCTTTTCTAATAAATTACAGTAATACCTCGGCTTACGCTACCCCATCTTACGCGTTTCCCTAGCTACACAGTTTTAAATTATGCTGTCCGAGTTATGTGGAAACTAGGCTGTTCTGAAAGAAAATGCCCCAGAGAACTTTTATAGCTCATGAAGAGAAAATATTTTCAGGTTTTAAGGCCGCCAAAGACCGATTGACAGTGATGGTTGGCGCAAATAAAGCTGGTGACTGTAGGTTGCAACCTCTGATAGTCTATCGCTCAGAAAATCCAAGGGAATTCAAAATTATTTTTAGAGCTAGCTCGCCCGTGATTTGGAAATCGAATCGGAAGACTTGGATGACAGATTTTTTTTGAGGACTGTTTTAGTCATCATTTCATACCTCAAGTCGAACGTTATTGTTGGTCTAAACAAATTCCTTTTAAAGTAATTTCTATTAATTGACAATGCACCTTGCTATCCTCCTATTACTTTAACTAATTTCGACACACGCGTAAAAGTGATATTTTTGCCACCGAACACAAATAATTTACTTCAACCGATGGATCAATGAGTGATCAAAACATTTAAAGCTTATTACACAAGATGATCATTTGCATCTGCATGAAGTATGAGACAGAACAACGAGGTCTCTTTTGAAGATTTTGGGAAACAATTTAATGTTTTAGATGCTTTGAGAATCATTGGACAATCTTGGAATGAATTTCACAAAAAAAACTTTGAATGGGGTTTGGGAAAAGGTGTTTCTATTTTTTTTGCCACTGAAACTCAATCGTAATCAGTGCTAGAGTCTGATGAAATTGCTGATGTGATTGAAGAAGTTGTCGGTTTTGTCAGACAAATCAATTAAGAAGTGGATAATGATGATGTTCAAAAACTGCTGGATTTACACAATCAGGAGCTGACAATTTATGAGCTCATAAAAATGCGTGAGCAAGAGCAAGGCCTTAAAGATGCAGATTCTCTAGACCCAGGTGACATAGAAGATGAAATTACGGTTAAAAACTAGACAAAAAGCCTTAGTTTAATTGAGCCAAGCTTAAAAATTTTTGGAAATCATAGACTCCAACGATGATCTTATTTCTGCATCAAAACAAAAAAAATTAGCGAGCTACGAGGAAATTCTGCATAAGAAGAAAACATCTTCAATTGTTCAAACAAATTTACTAGATTTTATAAAGTCTTCAATGTCTAAATAATTTCTTTTACTTACTTCTTTGCAATATATATGTATATAATATAATTTTTTGTTGTAATATTTTTATTTAGTCTTTGGTCCCAAATAAACATGATTCCTATATGATTTTATGTAAAATTATACCCTGACTTACGCGAATTCGACTTACACGGTTAACTCTTGGTCCCTCCTATTGTGTATGTAATGGGTATTACTGTATATCAAACACGAAACATACAACAAAAATAATATTAATCATTTCCCATATTTTCATAACATTATTGGTTTGTATTAATTCAAATGACTTAACTTTTTTTTTTAAATCAGCACAACCCTGTTTATCTAACTGTTTATCTTCCAATAAATTGAAATATAGAGAGTTGATGAAAAAAAAATGGGAACTTGACTGGCTGAAAGGAAGTCATATTTATAAGCATTAAAAACAAAACAAAATTATGCCAAAGCACTATACAATGTTTTACTATTTGTAATATAAAGAATTGTTTTATTCTCTTTCTAAAACAAATACGGCATTTGACAACACCGTTTTTGTCAACTACCTAGCAATTTACTTACATTTTCCTAATGGCAAATTTTGCTATTTCAGTTGTTTTTTCTCAATTTAGTATCATAAAAATGTAGTATTACATTCTATATGGACTTACTACTTTTTATTAACATTGATAATTAATCATAATTTTATGTTGTTCAGTGGCATATGCCCAGATCGATTGGCACGACTTTGTGGTAGTTGAAACTGTGGACTATCTGCCTGGAGAAGTTGGCAACTTTCCAGCTCCTACAACTCCAGATGAAGTCGGTGCTAGAGTCTTAATGCAGGTTTGTTAAGATTTATTTTAAATATGAAACACATAATTGTCATAATTAGTCTTGAGTGGTCTAACAACAGTGGCACTAAGCAGATTAACCAAAACTTCTACATTAAAATTATAGTACAGTATTTTTTACTAAAGCCACCTCAAGTACACACTGTCATTAAAAAATAAAAATAATACATTTCATTATAAACAAAATACTCACAAACTAACTACAATAAATTATAGTGTTATAAATCACGAGATACTCTTTAGAAAACTTTCAAACCACTTATTACTGTCTGCTTGGTTAAAATACTAACTTAATTATTAATATCAGTAAATATGGCCAATAAATTTTAGATTATCTGTAATCAGATACTATACTATATTAACATTTTTCTCCTAAACTGGATTATTTATTACATATTACAATGGCACTCTATGCTACACATGTGTTTTAGCTAAATTTCTCATCATAAGAACAAAAGTTCTAAATGCGCTGAAGGTTCACCGTATTTCCACATTCATTGTATTACTTAAGTACATGCTTCAAATAATATTTAATATGAATTTCATTTTACTGTAAAACCTAATCACAATAGTCTCCAGTATAAGGTTAATTCAGGCTTGGTGTCATTAATTCAGTATCTTTCTCAAACTATTAACTGAAAATTGCTTGCAATCATATTGAATTCGCTGGTTAAATTATAAGTAATTATTGCATAACTAAGTGAATACTTCAGAGCTCACTTGTTTACCCGTTTCGAAATAATTGTTGCATTTACGAAGCTATCCCTCTAATGGCAGAGATCACACAAGGTAAAAGTTTGCAAGAGTATGATTTATGAGTGTAGTTTGGGGTTGGGTTTAGTTGGTTGTTTAATATGTAATGGAAAAGGATGTTGGATTCAAAGTGTGTGTGGTAGTTTAAGATATTTTCCCTTATTAAAATAACATAATCTTTATCAAATTAATCAAAGTTAATTTGGATCTAGTTTGGAATCTAGTTTAGAGCCAATAATGAAAAATCAAATTTTGAGTAACAATAAATACAAATTAATAAAATATGAGTATTATATTTTGTGATAATGTATTAGTACCACATTCTTAATAGAAAATAATTTTTAAATAAAAATGTAAGCCCTTTTCTGTACAGACAATAATGGGGGCCATGTCCTTGCACCCAGTTTTTTAAAGTTGGGCACAAAAGAAGTCAAGCAAAGTCCCATGTTTGGTGCAGCATCCAACTTTTTCCTGTTTGTGGTTTAAAAAAAAGTGGTTGAAAAGGCTCTTTCCACCAATACAGTTGATGGAAAAGGCAACAAAACTTTTATTCTAAAATCAGTGATATGTTCCTTGTTAAGGTTTAAATAAAACTTAATGTGAGGTTTTGTTTTGAAAAAAGATAAATATAGACTGTCAGTAGATATTTCTATCAGATTTTTTAAAACTGATACTTCATATGCTAATTGAAATCCTCTTCATAAAATCATCTTGATTCTAGTAAATACCTTCTTCATATTTTGGAAAGTATAAGTAAATGATGATTATAAAACACTTGGTGTGTTCAAATATTTGCAGTTTAGCATCATAAACTTTTTATTTCAGACACCATTTCATTTCAAAATGTCCTGCAAAGTCTCAAATACCTTTGTCTGGGCCTGAAGAATGCAAGGTCAAGAATTCAGTCTTTTTAATCACAGACTCTATCATTTCTTAAACTCTGAAAATGTTATTGAACCTTTCTGGAGACTTATATTTACCTTTATTGAAAACATAAGTAAAACAAACAATGCAACTAATCACTGTCATTTAAACTGAATGACAGATGAAAAGAATTATCCAGAAGAAACAACCACTTCAAACTTAAGCTTAAATCATGCATTAAACCCTGATGGTAAAGTAACGCACCATGGATGGGGGCTGGCCTTTATTCACAAAGGGACTTTGGAAAGTTTTAAATTTAACCCATTAACCTTTTCAGGCAGGGTTTTTCAATACTAGCGTCACCTGTGGGAGCGAGGTTTTTTTTTAATACTATCCTGATTTTGAGATATTATAACTTTTAATGTTCCAAATAATAAATAAAACTTAAATTAAATACAAAACCCCTATTTATTCTTCAAAAATATTTTTTTTTAATTTCCAACAACCTTACCTAACATAATATATATTTCAAACTCCATTTTTTCTACACATTGCTGGAAAGTGACTGAAAAGATGTTATGTCAATTTTATACATATATAAAGTATATACATTTATATAAACACATTGAAAATAATATACTTCAATAGTTTTTTACTGTATGGAATACTTCAAAACAAGATACAACACACAATGACAAGTCACAAGTTTTACACATAGGATCCATTATAGAAAAAACAATTATACTCCTATAGGTTAAAATAATTGGCTTACTAACACACAAAAATATCTTTACTTAAAACTAACTGTTTACTAAATATTCACACTAACACACTATAGAGCAATTATTTACTTATAACATAAACAAAACTGAGCAATGGAAAATGTGATCAGAATTAGGCTTGACACAATTATAAATGAAAAATTACAACTGTTTTTAGCATGATGACATACAAATACTTCTTGTCTGACAAACATGAAATGTCAGCTGATTTCCAAGTGGTTAATTGATAAAAAAAACATTACAGAAAAGTTACTTCAATTATTTACCAATAGATGGCCTAACAAATACCGAAGATGGTGTAGTAATGACAATTGACAAAAAAGAATATAATTGTGTTTGCTCTGATAGAAAAAATATTGAATCGAGTATTGTCGTGTGAGCTCCGACATCGCGGACCGGCCGGGATCGAGTATGTTCGGGAGTGCTAGTGAAAAGGTTAAGGTAGAAATATAAGTTTGCCTTGATGTAACCCTTCTGGACTGAATGCTGAGACACGAGTGTAACTCATGGTCGAGGTGTAATAGATATTTAATAACGAAATTCCTCATTTCTTTACTAAATCATGTTAAAATATATTCCTCACACATTTAAACTTGAATGGGTCATTTTATTTTGCTTATTTGACCAACCTCTTTTACATTGTCATAAGGTGTTTTTACATTATTATTGTGCGCCTGTGTGATGTCCAATCATCTCATCTTATCATATATTGTTCTTAGATAAAATTCTATTTCTGTATAGGGTTTTAGTTGTATTTTTATAAAATTTATAGTGTGGTATTGTTTATTTTCTAAAAAATATATAAATAACCAACTCTACTTTAAACAGTATGTTAGGTCCAAGATGCAAGAAAATACTTAATTTCCTGCTATTATGTGGTTAGCAATATGCTATGGTGTCCCAGATTTAGCAAAGTGGTAACTTATTCTAAATGATTCCACAACCGCATTTTATTGTAGCTACCTTAGCTAAACATTAAGCCTCTACATTTTTTTAAAGATCCTAAACAAAACAATAATTATTCTTTTTATAATTAATATAAAGCATTCCTGGTTAAAGTCCGTAAGATATAAAAGCAATAACATCTCCTTAACAGTTTTTGCAGTATTTGGACTGCATCGTGGGGTTTAATTGCTTTACCAGCAGAAAAATACTACTATACCAAAACCTTGATGGCTATTTGTTAAACAGTTCTTGGAACATTCTAATATTTCTAACCACCTTTATGTAAAACTACTTGGTACACTGATATCATGGAGAGATTTACTAATCAAAAACCTGTAACCCTCCACCACTAATATATTTATACATTACTCTAAACTCTCCTGGTCTGCAGAGTCTAGCAAGCAACTTAACATATTGTAGGTAACCTAATTACCTTTATATCAGTAATTACCAAATTAAAAATATCTTGTTCTTTAAAATTGAACCTTACAGTCCAAGTAAATTTGGCCACTGAACAAACGCGGCACGGATCACACATACTCTTCGATCACATTGCGCCTAACTTTCAAAATAATGGTACCGAGGAAGCTCATTCCTAGTGGCAAAAATACGAGGCTGAAGAAGTCGTAAGACGAAAACGTTTCCTCCAAGTGTAAGTTAACAATTTAACAACTTTTAGTTAACAAAAAGTCTGTTCGTAAGTAAAAGCAAAAGTGTAATAAGAATTAACAACCAGTTCGTCATGAACAGCAACAAGATTTCGATATTTAATGTAAAAAAATGTATACTAAATAATATTTTATTGTATACAAAGAGCAGTAAATTGTAAACTTATATCAACTATATATAAGTTTTTTAATATGATTTTGTATTTTTCTAAGTATAATCTGCAGCTTGACCGACATCATACAAAACAAATAATAAAATTTTAATCTTCATCCCAAATAATTTCAACGTAGATTTACTATGACAGTTGTTATCTATTTTACAGTAATTATTGTGTTCACCTTTATTTCATAAATTCCTTTGATTTAAAATCATTGCTTATTACTATAAAGAAGATATCTTGGCAATTGGTGGAATGATATAGAAAAAGGTATTTTAATATTATTCTTCAATAATCAAAACTTGATTTCTATGTCATAATAACTATTTACCATCGAATCCTAGTGTCTTTAAAATATATCTGCAATAATACTGTCAGCCAGAATATATCAATTTTAGTTTTGAATTGAGATTTTCGTTAATTTCATGTATTAATATGGGGGACTATATTTTGCTAAAAATATTTATAAGAATTTAAATATAGGAACGTCTTGAAGAGGGAGGTGAAGAGGAAAATGAAATGCAAATAGGAAGTGAAGGAGAAGGCGAAGAGCATGAAGAGGAAGAAGAGGAAGAGGCGAGCTCAGATGAAGAGGAACAAGCTGAAACTACGAAAAAGGAAGAAGAGAAGGAGAAGGAAGATAATACTCAGGTAGGATTTTTATGATCAGTGAATTTGTTTAAAATATTATTTAACAAATAAAATAATATTTTTGTTATTTATACTAATTCATTTAACAGTCAGATGGTGTTTAATCACTGTTTCCTCTAATTGATCTTCATGTCAGTTTATTAGAGCCATTGTTAAAAGCTGCTAAATTAGGATAATTGAGGAATTTGGAGTAGATCTAATTTATATCAGAATTCATTTGGTCTTGTAAGCACAAGGAAGAGCAAGCCTATGGGACCAATATCATCTATAAATTTCTTTACGTCTTAGGTTGGAGTTTTTTTTACCCCATTTTGTTTCCGTTGATCAACTGTTTTTCAGATTTTGATTCTTTTGCAGTAGTAGGATTTTTTTAATTGTATTTTTGCTTTGTCTTTCAAACAGTAAAAGGTTTAATGGGCTTTTTACCTTAAAATAAAAAAGCATTTTTATATAATTCTGTTAGTTGTTTGGAAATAGTTTACAAGACAGTTAAAGCTGAATTTTATAGAAAACAAATCTATTTTTCCTATAAAAGAAGTTCATATTTCTTTTTAACCATAATTAGTGTGAAGAATTGGAAAAGGTTTGGTTACAATGGTTTCATCAAGCTCGTGGCTTACAGCTGCCTATGAATGGGACATTGCTAACTGAAAGAGAAAAAGATATTGTGAAAGAGCTTAAATTAATTTCACTAGCTCCAGTGGAAAGATTGACTTATTCAAAACAAGATAGGTTCAGATCAGTGGCAAAGCAGAGTTAGTAAATGAGGAAGATGTTTCTTCGTTAAAAGAAACCGTGCTGCCACAGTTGCCGAGGATTTCTCCTTGTGTGATGTTTTCAATACTGGTGAGTTAAACTGTTTTTAAACTTATGCCAGATAAGTCGCTTATTTATAAAAAAGACAAATGCCATGGTGGAAAACTAAGTAAAGAGGACTTTTACTATTAGAGTGCGCAAATACAGATGGCTCAGAAAGACTTGAATGGTTAGTCATAGGAAGGTTTCAGAAGATTTTTAAAATGGTTGCAAGTAATAAATGGCAAAAATACTTTTGTTTGCTTATATTCTCAGTAAAATAACAACTGGAAAATTATTCAATTAAAAAATAAAAAAGTTGCATCCAATTTAGTAAAACATTTCAACTAAGTGGGTGATATTTCTGGGTATTGAATGGCAAGGAAGGTGTGGTACCAAAAGGGTTAAAATATTAAAATTTAATTTATAATTAAATTAGATATAATATGTTTTGTGTTATAATTTGCTTATTTGTTATGTAGTTTGAATATTATTCTTACAAAATTCTATGTTTCTTTTTTTTATACATATTTTTAAAGTTTTTATTTTTCAACAAATCATTCCATAAAGTTCAAGATAATAACATTTGTTTTTTGCTTAATTTTTTTTTTTTAATCTTGCATGTACCATTTATTTATATTAATGATATAGATCACTGCATTTTTTAAAGTTTAGACGTTTGAAAAACAGTTTTGACTAAGTGGATGTTTTATCGTTTATGAACCCTTTTGTTATTTCACTCATATGAGAATGTGTTTTTCCAAATTTATTTCTTCAGCTTTTTTATATTCTAAAAGTAATATTCATTCATGATAATTAAAATAGGAGAAAATTATTATAAAACAAAAATGTGGAATTTTCTCAACTACAAACTTTAGATTTCTTCTGTAGTATAGAATGTGGTGGCTTTCACTATGATAACTGTTGAATCATACTTACAATCTATATTCATTCATCTATTTTATATTGAGAGTAAAATGTGTCCTAACTTGTTTAATTTCTATACAGAGAGATAGCTCGCCTTCAAAATTGGCAGCAAAATGACAAGTTATATCCAAATTTTACATATTACAGTATTCAGATTCTCTGAAGTTTATGTATTACTTCATAAAAATGTTTTTATTATTGAATGAATCTGTTTGAAGAATCTGTTTTCATGTACACTAAATATGAAGTATTTTCTAGGTCCAAGACATGGAAGAAGAGTCTTCCAGCTCTGAAGATGAAGAAGAATCTTCCCGTTCCTTGGTTCCTCCACCTCCTCCTGATATTAGGAAGTCATCAACTGTTGGAGCTGCCACTACATCAGCACCTCCTCTCCCACCTTCGCCAGATAAGGTTATTGTAAAGAAAGGATACAATCCTAAGCAAGGTAAGCTGCTTGTTGATGTTTCATACTAACTGGAAAAGGGTTCTTTGTTTGATTTTAAACTCTAAATTTGTTTTAAAAACAAAAAAATCAAAACATCCTAAGTCTAAATAAACTATAATAAATTACCACCACCATTACAATCATCTTTAAACTTAGAAATTTATCGGCTACTTGTTTATCAGTGTACAATTGTTTTATTTGATGATCAATACTATTTTTCCTTTCTTTTGCTAGTTTTGCCATAGAGAGTAGTTCCATAAACCAATTTGACCCGATTTCCATTAATACTCTTGTCAATATTTTCCAAATTTACATCAATAACAAATTGATAAATAAAACACTCATTCTTCAACGTCAGTTTACATCTAGGCTAATGAACTTGATATCATATTCAGCCTCATCAAGAACACTGACAATTATTCTGAGTATAATTATCAATCATAATCTCTCCATAATCAATATTTAAGATAATTCAACTGAAATATTAGTTGACTTACTTAAATTCATATCATCCATATAAAATTAATTCCCATTAAATCCATATAAGATCGATTTCACTACTACATAATTGTTTGCATTGTAAAGCCTGTACACAACTGTTTGTTTACAAAGTCAAGTGTCAGTAATTCGTTATTTTTGGATACTAGTGATATGTTTGGCAGCTCTTTCAATCTGTAGTGTCAGATCAATCTGATGGTCATTAATTAACATTAACATTGTTTTTCCTTATGTTTCAAAGATTTCAAGGAAAACTGTTGCTATATATTGCTAATAACTAGCAGGAAAATGACAAACTACCCATTGGTGAAATGGTCCTGACAAAATATTGAATAGCACACATCAAAAGCAACAAAAAGGGCTGGACCAATTAGCCCAGTAATACATACTTGTTTGTTTTATCTGTCATATCATTTCAATTTGGCTAGAAAAGGTAGTAGAAGGAAACATTTTTAACAAATATTTCTATTATTAAAAAGTATAACAGGTATAGTAATTTACCACATTGTCATGAATGTTATAATATCCTTATATCATAGCCTTTACTATATGCTTGGCTTGTATCACAGCTTTTATTATATCCTTGTGAATCATAGTTTACTGTCAATATTTATCCCATTAGTACAGACATAACAAAAAATTATCAATGAAGGTATATAAAAACCTATTGCATTTCTCAATAAACACACTATAAATGAGGTTTTTATAAATATATTTCCAGAAATGTTTTGATAAATATAAATAATTATTTTTTATGTTAATATAAAATACTATTTAAAAAAATACTAACATGCTTATGTTACTATCTATGATTTGAAAATTTATTGTTTTCTGATTTAGTCTGACGATGTTCTTTAATTATTTATTTAACAAAATAATAAAGATAATTTTAGTATTTATAAATAATATTCGAACTGGCTTGTGAGTGAAAGTTATAATTAAAGAATAAAAATATGGTACAACTCACAAATGTAAAAATTTGCATTTTATACGCGTTTCAACGACTAATTTGTTGTCATCCTCAGTGAAGATACACAAATCAAATTAACTATAAAAAAAAAATATTACACATTACCTATAAAGTTTTAACAAAAGTAAAAATCAGATCAGAATGGGATGAATTAAATTAAATGAATAATGAATTAGATGCATGGGAAACTTTATTTATAAATAGAAATAAAAATAAAATTAATTAATTGTTAAATACTATCTTTTTTTAATTATTTAAATAATTTTGTTATTATTATGTTTTACTAATAATATAGGCTCATCAAAATTAAATATTTATAATTATCATATGTTATTTAATGTAATTATATTAGTAGCTGTGGCTATAAATTTGACAATGCCCAGATCTGATTTTTACTTTTGTTAAAACTTTATAGGTTATGTTTAATATTCTTTTTAGTCAATTTGATTTGTGTATCTTCACTGAGGATGACGACAAATTAGGCGTTAAAACGTGTATGAAATAAAAAAATTTATATTTGTGAGCTATACCTAATTTTTATTCTTTAATTATAATTTTAGTATTACTTATAAATAGTTATTTCAGCAGTAATATTCTATGGATTTTTAAAATTAGAAACTGACAAATTCAACTTCTGATAATCCAGTGTTGTTTTCATGGCAAAGACAAATAGATTAAAAGAAATTGACTAAAAGATTTGATATATTTCAAATGTCCAGATGCAATCCTTTGTCAATCAGCGGTTTCTCTTGATTAACAAAGGAAACGGTGATACCAACAAATGTATGTCTTTTCTTCTATTTTATAGTAATAACATCAGATTATTACTAAAGATCAAACCTAAAAGTGTTATGTAGGGGGGGGGGGGTATTGTAACCAATCTAACAACTTTTATCAGGAAAATTATAACTTCTAAAATTAAATTTAATTACTTTTGGTAAAAAATAAATCTGTAAAGCATCGTGATTTTTCAAAAATATGGCGAGTTTGTAACGCCAAAATAGCATATTATTCACACATTATCCCTGTCGGTTATAGAAACAATAATAATGTTATGTATTAAAAATAAATTTGTGAAATCTTATAATTATTTTATTAATATTGACATTGCCAAAGTTACATTATTAACATGCTAATAAAATTTACATTAGGGAGTTGAATGTAGCACAGTAAAGAGAATTGTGACAATTTTGTTTTTGTTATATAATGGTAATTACTTTATTAAAATTGTTTCAGCTGTGAAGAGTGTAAAAGCAGCTCCAACCGATGAGTTTTTGATCTCCCCAATTACGGGAGAAAAGATCCCAGCAAGTAAAGTACAAGAGCATATGCGCATAGGTCTTCTTGATCCTCGGTGGGTAGAACAGAGAGACAAGCACATTCAGGATAAATTAAACCAAGAAACCGTTTACGCACCAGGTAATATAAAGCAAGTTCTTTATTCTAGTGATTATCATTTAATATGACACAAAAATAACATCAATTTATCTATAAGGAAATGTTTTCACAAGTTGGGGTTAAGTTTGTAAAAACAAATTAATCTTTTGTTCAGTATCAATGTTTTATTTTTATTTTTCAAAGTACTAAACAATTTTTTCAGACAAAACGTATAATAACAAATAATCCCCAAAAACTTAAATTTGTTGGGAAGAGGCGGTTTAATTTTATTGTACAAGCTTTTTTAATCTTACTGCTTACTACGTAGCGCTACAGCCCAGAGTGGACCTTGGCTTCTGTAACAATGTCCTGCCATGTACTTCTGTGTTTAGCCTTATGTTTCCATGCTGTAACGCCGAGTACCCTTAAATCTCCCTCATAGTCTTGTAGCCATCATCTTCTTGGTTGGCCAACTCCTCCTTTGCCAATCATAGTGCCATGTAAAAGTTTGTTTGGCATTCTTATGATGTGTTCCAACCATTCTAGACGTAGTATTTTAATAAACTGAACCGCATTTGCATCTTTGTATAAGGAATACAACTCAGCATTAGATCAAAGCTTCTCTACGCATTTGTTTGTACATCGTGGACTGGACCATAAATTTTCCTTAAAAGCTTACGCTCAAACAATGTCAACTAATTTTACATTACTGTGGTTAAAGTCCACGTCTTTGCTCCATATGTTAAGACAGTTATAGAGTCGTACCTTAGTGGTTTGAGACAATACCCTACTTTCAGAAAGCTTTGTATTTGCGAAGTATGCTCTATTAGCTACCATTATTCTTATTTAGACTTCATTTATTGTTTTATTTTCATCATTCCCTTCTGAGCCCAAATATTTGAAACGTTTTACTTTTTCAAAGGAATAGCCATTGATATCTATAGTCATACTGCTACACCCTGTACTAGTACTCATGTATTTAATTTTTCCCTCATTTATGCAGAGACGTATCTTTTGGCTTTCATTATTGTTTATATTCAAAGTCTCTTTGAACAATGGGATTATTCCTGGCAACCAGGCATATATCATCAGGATATACACATATTTGACTGCATAATATTCCCTGAAACCTTGTAAGGCCAGATTGAAGAGGGTAGTAGACAGGGCATCGCCTTATCTCACACCAGTCAGAATATGGAATTCAGGACTCATACCGCCGCCTATAATAAGTTTGCCGTCTTTAACACACAATATCATGTTGATCAGTCTAATCAACTTGTTTGGTACGTTCTTTTAGAGTTTCGAGCAATTTTGCTGTTGACACTCTCAAAAGTCTGTGATTGGTAGTTCCCTTTTCCTGTCGGAACCAGTACTGATAATCTGTTATGATATTTTCAGCAAAGATGTTGAGATTTTTCAGTGTTATATTTGAGAATATTTTATATGCTACCGTGAAAAGAGTATTCCACGATAATTACGGCATTCTAATTTGTCACCCTTTTTAAAAATAGGACATATGAAACTAGTTCTCCATTTTCTAGGCATGCGTTCTCTTTCCCATATGTCTAAGATCAGGAAATATAATTGCAACTGTACAGTTTCTCTACAATTTTTTTTTTTTATAAAGCTTTTTTAATTAGTATATTGGAATCTAAGGTTTAGAACAGAACCCTAATGAAAGAAATGAGCAGTGCAAAACAAAGATATAGATAACACTTCTTTGACCAAGTCTGAACCACATGGAACCCTTAATCAGCCTGAATGATGAACGCCCAATAATGGACAACGTATTGGAAGCTCATGTAACATTAGAAGTGGTATATGGTCCCATTTCAATTTCAAAAACTCCTTCATTTGCTGTAAGGACGATATTTGCAAGAACTATTTCTAGCATTATTCTACTATAATAGTGTTGATATTATTAACCTTCTTGGTTGGTTATTTGGTAATATTTGTAAAGTTTAGATATAGTTTTACTCACTGTCTATTTATATGGCAGTTATGTGTTGAGTAAAATAATTTTTTAAATTTCCTTCATGTATCGGTGAAAAATACTTCTCCAGGACTTGATGACAATATATGTCCGACAATATATGTATGACAATATGACAGGGTCTTCTAAAACAATATAAAGACAAAAGTTATCCTAGAAACTGAAGTTTTATCTGCGCTACATATGCTTTCAACAAACACTTTGTTGCTCAAGTGTTGAAAATGAGCAACAAAATCTTGCTTTAAAAACATAGAAATTTGTGGATGTATAAACTCATTCCAACAGATATTTTATTGTAAGTCTTGGAGCATCAATATGAAATCTCTGTGAATTAGGGCATATTGTTCCAGTAGATATCATAAGATCTCATGTGCAGTTCCAGGAACAGAGGTTTCTATCTAGTTAGACAATTTTTTTTAATATACGACACATTAAACCCATAGAAGGTGGTTCAAAAGATATGTGACGAGGATTCATAACTTTGTCGGTTAAGTGAAGCTACTATTACAATCACCGTAGGTTAAGTATTAGTTGAACATTTTTTTACAGATTTACTATTTTATACTACTTCTAACACTATTTTTTATAATTTTTTGTTGCTTTAGTTGTAACACTTTTTATGCATTTGTTATTACCCATATTTTAAATTCAAATTTGTATTATTACTATTTTTCTTAAATTATAATTTGATATTTAACAGTAAATAACCTTTATGTCACTTTTCTACAAAAAAATGTAAACTGTAACGTTTTTTATATAAACCGCTAAAACAATAAATTACAAACAATAATTCGGAATATATTATAAGTGAATTAGAAATGGATAAACAGAAAATGTAAACACTTGAGCCATAACCTAAAAAAGGTTACAATATTATGATACAATATTAAAACCACATTTATAGAAGAAACAGCACTCAATTATAAACAAAACAACACAAGATTAAGAAAGAAATTTACAAGACATAAAATTATTGCATATAGTATCAAAACCTAACTGTTCATGAAAGAAGATGTAAAATCAAATAATCAGTGTGTTATTTAACAGATGTTTCAACAATGAATAATTTAGAAAGAAAGGTTTTATTCTTTTTCTCTAGAGTCTCAAATAAAAAAAAACCTTGGTACTGGAAGCTAAAAAACCTAGTTGGTCCAGAAATTTTATTAGAGGAAGAATTTGAATATTAAGAAAGCTAGCCTAAATAAAAGTTAATAGAAGTTAATATTAGTGAAAGTATAAAAAAGTATAGTGGTGAAAGAAATTTGATTATAAAATACATTTAAAGGCTATAAATTTGAACAAGAACAATAAGTCTCGGCTAAGTACTAGATTAAGGAAAACTTGTAATTAGTATTTAAGTGTTAATATTGTAGAATCATTCTTATAAGCAAAATCAGTTAATTAAATTCATTAAAAAACATTTTTAATATTCTTTTCAAAACTAATAACTCCAGGACTAGGAATTTCTTTTCTAAAATTTATTAAAGAGTTAATTGCATAAACCAATTTTATTTTGTAACCAGAAGTGCTATTGTAACCAATAGATTTTTAATAATTAATATCCACCGAATAACGGGAGAAGTCTTGTGCTATTTAATTAAATTAAGTTAATAGAAAAAGTGTATTTAAAGTTTTGTAACTAGAGTAATCAAAGACTAAATTAAAACAAAGATTAATTGAATTAAAAGAAGGTGTTCATTATTTATTACTATAAATGGTAAGTAATAAAAAATTAGAAAAGAATCTAAATTTTACTGTTAGGGTTACAATAATTTTGTAATTCTAACTGGCGCTCAGCAACTTTTTGTTCTCTAAGGATAATCATTAAATTTTGTTTTATTATAAAAAAAATTATTACAATTTGACTACCACAAGGTGGAGCAGTTGTATTAAAGAAATTATTTATATTTACCATAATTTATAAAAATATTACAAAATACTTGTTCTTTATTTACAATTTTTTAACTTATTCAACACTTAAAAATGTTTAAGTTGAGGTTAATTTTTTATCTATTGTAATTGAGATTAATTTCTATGTTACAATATGAGCTGTGATACTTTAAAGTTGTCCAGGACCTTAAATATTTTTTCAACTCATATGAGAAACATTTTGCAAATGTCTTTTTAAGTCTTGCTTTTATTAATACATGATTAATTTTCTTTAGGATCTGCTATTGAGGCCAGTTTGAAACAACTTGCTGAGCGACGTACAGATATCTTCGGTGTAGGAGATGAAGAAACTGCTATTGGTAAAAAAATTGGTGAAGAAGATAAAAAGAAAGAAGACAAGGTATGTTGTGTGGGTGTATGTGTGTGTTGTACTATTTGTATGTGAAAACCAATAATTGCCTATTTTTCCATGTCATTAATATTTTATGTTTAAAGAGTTGGTACAGTAATTGTGAAAATAGTCATGTGTATAGGAAACAATCATTAATTCATATCTGTATAAAAGGTTAACAATAACACAAGACTAATTTTTTTCTAGTTGTAAACTCCAGTGTCAAGTTGATTAAATTTGTTTATCCTTTAATAAAGCATTTGTCTCAACTTGGGGGAAATCTATTTGAGGTCTTCATGATGTGTAAGGATTTATTATTTGATTGATTTTGTTTGCATCAAGAGAGTTTATTTTTTGATATGTCATGCACAAGACTAGACATTTGTGCAACAATATTTGTTGATTGCCAAAACTTACAGCGTAAATAAAGAAATATAAAATAACTGATACGGATATTCAAACACAATATAACTAAGGGAAGGGGAGCATGATTGACAGCATAAAAACAGATTGGGGAGGAAGTAGGCATAGAAATAACAACTGAACAACAGAGAAATAACATATTGATATAAACATTTCTTGGAAGCCTGACTCATTTCCTTTGCATGACATAGTGATATAAATATTTTTTGAACACCCAATTCATTTTCTTTATAGCTATAAACATTTTTGGACGCCCAACTCATTTCCTTTGAAATAGATAAAATAGGCTCAAATTATACGAAAGCTCAAAATATTGGGACTCTGATTTTTGAGACTCTACTGTATTTACAGCAAGTAGTTTTAAAATTTTGAATTTAACTAAATTTTGTGGACTACTGTAGGTTTTATTGTTTACACAGCAAACATCATCTACTGACTGAGTAACATTTCACTGAGCAAGAAAGTCCACTCAATTTTGACATGCTACTGCCGTCGTACGATTTTAATAAAATGGGAAGTCGTTGATATTAACTCTAAAATACAGTTGAGTACAATTGACGGACATAATTTCCTCTACGGGCCGTGGATAGAACGTTCTAATAAATGTATAAATTATCATCAAATATAAAATTAATATTAAATGAGTCATTTACCTGTTGTGAGTTGTTACTAGGACTTATGCATTACTTCTTACTGGTTTTCCTCGGAAAGCTACCATTTGGCCGGATGTTGCCAGGAAGATCTCTTTCGACTAGCTAAACCAGGTCTCTCTCAGCGACTCCCTACTCTGGGGCTCTCTCAATGACTGGGTTTATTTTCTATTAAAACTATACCGGAAATATCGAACTTTACCCGGTTACTTGTTTTGTTATCAGTCAACAGTCGGTCTCTCGCTGCGACAATTAGAACCGTTTACTCTCAGAACTATTTGGCGGTAATATATAAAAAAAATGTTACACTTTAAAACTGATATATACCATCTAGACGTTACCACATCTAAATAAAAGACAACTTATGTGATATATTTATACTATCTATACTCATCTATGATGCAGGTTTCTAGAGGCAATAAATATCCTTTAACAGCATAGATGTATAGTCTAGTACATGACATAACAAAAAATAAACACACTTGAAGGAAACCGACTGTAACAACATCTATAACAAGTTAATCTTGTCTGTATTATCTCTGCCACTAATGTGTTGTGAAGAAGCTATTTCTTCTGTAGAACACAAAGGATTAAAACTTGAAAAAATTCCTTAAACAGAAGAGTTATGTTGCTTATTGTCGACTGTGCTATGCATCTTACTATCCCAATCACAAACAACGTTATGACTATACAATCAGTTAGATGGAAATTAAATATAATTTTTTTCTTTATATTATATGGTGTTTTTTATTATCATTCCTAACATTAAAACTAACATATAATTTTTGTGTGCCACTTAGACTTATATATTAAACTCCCCAACAACAAAATCAAGTAATGTTCATCTTCCACCATTCACTCACGTTTTACACTTGTTGAAATTTTATTAGCATTTTATTCATTTTTATCTTTATAATCTTTTTTACAATCAAATGATCTGAAATAAAATTTTGTTTTTCATCACTATCTTCATTGAACATCCAATAAAATATTCATTACTAGAAAAACCTTGTCATATTTTGTGATTAGGTTGTAATGTAACACTATGTGTATGTTGATTGTTGCTATACATTAGGAATATTTCATCTTGAAAATAGTTCTGTGTGCTTTATTTCTTCTTTATATTATGTGGTGTTACACAGGTTACATGGGATGGACACACATCAAGTGTAGAAGCTGCAACAAGAGCAGCTCGAGCAAACATCACAATAGAAGAACAGATTCATCAGATCCATAAAGTCAAAGGACTTCTGCCTGATGAAGAAAAAGAAAAGATTGGGCCTAAACCTGCAGGACCTGGTGGGACAAGACCATCACAGCCTCCAATACCTCCTCCTCCACCGGTACCAGCTCCTCCTCCGGTGGCTGCTCCTCCAGTACCTCCTCCCCAACCTCCTCTTCCTATGGCACCAATGGCTCCACTTCCTCCCCCTCCGGGTCTATTACCTCCACAACCACCGATGATGATGGTACCTGCTCCAATGCCTCCTATGAGGCCGCCAATGATGGGTGAGTTGACAGTATTGAGTATTAAAACATTTATCTTTTTTGAAGTATTTTGTTTATATTTTAGGTTAGTAACAGACTAGAAACTATGAAAAGTTAAAGAACTTTCAACTTAAAAATTTAGAGAAAATTTTCATCAATTATTTATTATTTTTAGTTTTTCTGCACGAGGTAAAATATTGATATATTACTCTTAAAGTAGGTAAATATAGTTACCATAATTTGCTTCCATAATGAATTACACTGATTCTAATTTAACTTCAGCCTAACAGCTCCAAGTCTCTCCAGTACTTACTCTACATTCTCTAAGTGGTGCTTAAAGGACTTTCTAATCTCAATGATGTTGTCTAGGTAAACTAGACAGGTTTCCTGAGATAACACTCTTAAGACACTTTCTATAAACCTCTCAAATTGGCAGAAGCATTGCAGGGGCCATTACATTGAAATGCCATTGTTTTGTTCCGATTGAAAAATCTTTCTTCTCCTTGTATTCTGGATCCACACCTACTTATCAGTATTCACTCTTGAGGTCCAATGTAGAAAACAGGTTACACCCCTATAGTTTGTCTAAAGTATCGTCTATCTGGAGTTACTGATAACTGTCCTTCTTGGTTAAGAAATAACTGGAAATCCACACAGAATCTTAAAAATCCATCTTTCTTCTTCGCCACTCAACTGGTGAAACCCATGGACTCTTTTGTTAGCTCGATGATACTGTTATTCTCCATCTCATTGATGATTGACTCCTCTTCTTCATGCTTCACCAGAGATAGAAGTCCCTAGAGATTTAACAGATAGGTTTGGCCAACTCCAGTGTCTATGCAGTACTGAGCTACATTAGCTCTCCCTCAAGGACTGTTCTCCATGTCAAACATCTTGATATCTAATTAACAATTTCCTCACTTCCTTTAAACTGCTCTGATGTAAGATCTTGAAAGGCATTATCCATGAAGGTCACAAGTTTTCCAGGAAGCTTCTTACTTCCTACTTTACAGTACTTTACTCATTGTACCATTGATGAAACAATTGAGCTGCTTCCAATTGTACTACCCTCGTTCAATATAACAGAGTAGCTATTCATCCTCATCAGGCATTCCAGAAGTTTTCTTTCATTTGTGAAAAGCGTGGTCTCCCATTTATATTTGATGGTCGAAAATGCAGCATCCTCTGTAGCGGTCTATAGTACCCACAATGTTGCTGAAATCTTGTTACTGGGGGAAATAGCACAGGAGTCTACAACCTTTTCTACTCAAGAGCCACATCGAAAATATTTGGAGGAAAGGCGGCCAGGCAATATTTCAGGGCAGAAAGTCTAGACCCCCCCCCCACCACCACCACCATCACCATAAACCCACGATGTCTTTTCTAATCAAGAGCAGTGGTGGTTCAGTTTTTTTTACTTGTTTACAGCTAGCTTTACACTTATAGAGAAAAGAAGTGGCAAATGAGAGACGAGTACTGTACTCACATTTAATAGTAAAATTGCTTAAAAGGGAATATATTTAGTTATGACTCGAAGTAGTAGTACGACAGTAATAGTCAAGCACTGAGAAAAATGACATCATCACCGAAACTAGTCTATTGTGAACTAGTGTGTTTTTTATTAAAAACTAATTTTTGGTGAGATTTTGAGTTAACTATTTTGACTTTTAACTTTAGGAAATATATTACCAAATAAAATTTTTTTTCAATATGTTAGTTTTCACGGGCCGGAAACAATCTATTCCCAGGCCGAATGTGGCCCGTGGGCCGTAGGCTGGAGACCCCGGAAATAGCATATGGTTTATGCTTTATTTATGGGCTATCATTTATGATTATCATAGATGCACCAGTATCTATGAACACATTCCTTGGTTGTCTATGTGTAAGGCTATTCGAGCTTCTTACAAGCAATGCAACCATAATGCTTGTACCTAAGGCCTTCTGATATTGGGTTGACTGTTGCTTATTCTTCTTTAGTTTTCCTATTGATCTTTCTCTGGCTACCTTTTCCGACTTTTTTTCCTATAATGTCCTAGTTTCTCGCAGCTCCAACAGCGAATTTCTTTCTTCTGGATTTCGTCTCTGTATTAGCAGCATAAATGCGGGCTTAATGTCGGACTTGTCTATTAATTTATTCTCTAAAGCAGTTGAATTTTATATCAGGTCTTTCAGGTTTTTTAGTATTTACATAATTCATTGCTACTGCAAAACAAGTACTCTCCTCGACTGATCCTACTAAAACATTTGAAAGCTGCTGCCGTAGAACGGTATTACTGCCATTAGTTTATATTTCATGTTTAGTTTGAGTTTCCGTTTCAAGTTCACTTAATTTCACACTATTTTTAGCCATCTTTGCTAATTACTTTTTGCTTTACCTCACACCTGTTACCAGTTGGTTCGTTCTCACAAGGGTAAATAAATTATAAGACAATTTTTGAGACTAACTGTTTAATAATTTTGATGGTCACTGTTATTTATTCACTTAACATTTATTAAAACATCCAAAACTCTTTTAATTAGGTCTACTTATTAGTTTATTTACATTTAACAAGCACTAACTTTCATTATCTGTCTCTTTGTCACTAAAACTTACTCTCTTGACTATATTGTAAACACTGACATTCCTTCACACTTGACCAACCCTTTATATCTACTTTCCACTTTCAGTAATTTCTATTCATTACTTAGAAATAGAGTTCGCTCAAGTTCGAAGGGACTTGTACTTATGAAGCCATGTGCTATAAATCACGGCTGGAACCTTTCCCACTACAGTAAATACTACAGTGTTTGGACAGAAAAATAATACAGACAGAATATAAAAGTATGTATTTAATAAAAATGCATTTCATCCACAATTTTGATGTATAGTAGTATTTTGTTTGGAGATTAATTACAAAAGTTATGATTTGTTTTATAAATACCCTAAAAATGCTCAGTAAGTTTTGACCACTACAATGTACTTACTTACTTTACTTTACTTTATCCAACGCCTGCCCTTGGTAACTCGACCATTTGGCATCGTGCAGACCAGTAGAGCTTGGAGAGTCTGGTTTTTGGGTCGCTATTGTATGCTTCGAGCTGTGGGCAGGCAGGAAGGTGGTCTCCATCCATCTTTCCTGTTTGGCACAAGGGGCACCGATCCGTGTCCGCTAGCCCAATGCGATGAAGGTGCGCCTGAAGGTAGTCGTGTCCCGTGGTTAGACGGAACAGCGCAACACTGATAGGTCGAGGCAGGTTTTTTGGAATGGGGTTGGTGCAAAGTTCTTGCCATCTCTTTCCAACAGCCAGGTTTTCTTGTGATGTTTTCAAGTACGTCTTAGCTGCTGCGTGGATCCTGGTGTAAGCAGAGCCCAGTGATATTTTGATTTGTGGCTGTGGTAGACGGCACCCACTCTTGGCGAGGTTGTCAGCTTTTTCATTCCCTGTTGTGCCAACGTGGCTGGGAATCCACTGGAGCGCAATTCTGAAGCCTGCCTCTTGGCATAGTTGCATTTTTTCTCTGCACGACACTGTCAAGGGGCAGTCAGTTGGTGTGTTAGAGGAAACTGCCAAAATCGCTGATTGTGAATCAATCAGGAATACAACCTGCCGCGGCAAAAGTCGCATGACGCATGATGCTGCTTCTCCTATGGCCACAACCTCACCATCAAAATTGCTGCAGCAGAGGCCCACAGCTACCGAACCCTGAAATAATTTTGAAAAATATCCTGCTCCAGTTTCTCCACTTGAAGGGTTTGAAGATCCATCTGCGCTATACTCGAGCAGACCACAAGACCACTACAATGTGGCTCAGTATACAAAGTGTCAGTCCTAATATATTTAAACAGTAAGCTGCTGGGAATTTATGGACTTCATTTCAGATAAGGGAATCTAATTTATAATCATAAAAGTAGTTGAATACTTCATTAAACTAGAGTAAACTCTCAGTTATTACCAAACTGTAACACATAATCATTTCTATATTTTTATATAGGTAATTGCTTATGAGTGTGCTTAAATATATCCATGTTCAGTCAGTTTTAAACTAATAAAATTATTTAATTGCTATTTTCAAAAGAAGATGTGTAATATAATATTCAATTTTTTGTTTTTAAATATGATTTGAAACTTAATATAACATTTGCTTTTAAGTGCCACCTAGACCACCATTCCCAGTAGTGGCTCCTGCACCACCAATGCCACCTGGATTTATGGGACCACCGGGTGGCCCCATGCCTCCCCAGCCACCTCAACCACCTCCTCAGGTCAGTTTTTTATTCTTATTAAATTTACTTAGTCAGTAAGTTATATCTTGGTGATACTAGTTTATTTTCTTGTCCTTCCTAGTGTAATAGTTGTGGATATAAAGTCAGTTAAATTTAAGCAAATAATGAAAAGGAGATGAAACTAAATTAACTGTTTTTTGTGAGTAAATTTTTATAATGCTCTAAAACTTATATTTAACTCGATATTTTTTATGTTGCTTATCATTAAATACTTGTATTAATATTGTTAGTATAAAGGTACTTTTATATGGTCTTTATGTCATTCTTAACAAGTTCGCTTCCACAATGTCAACAAAATAATTATTGGTATATACCAGCTGACTCACATATGTGTCATTTGGTCTCTGTTCCTGGACCATCGTTCCACACACACGCTCTGGGTAGTTTAAATGGACTGACGGCTCATATTTGGGACACTGTGTGCTACTTTTATTCCTCTGATAAATCAGTGGTTCATTTTAACAGCTTGATATTTTCATATCAGTCTATAGTAAGGTGACCATCCGTCCCGCTTTTGGCGGGACAGTCCCGCTTTTTAGGTTACTGTCTATTTGATAATAGAATGTTCTAGTACATTCCAAGTAAACATATCAGTCGTTTCTGTTTACATTCTAGTGTTTAATTAATTATTAGTAGAAACTTCTAGAAGACTTGTAGTATATAAAAGGCTTCTGTTGTGTTAGTTTGAGTCAGTCTTAGTCGAGCAGTGTGACAGTCATTATCTAGTCTGTGGAACAGTATGAAAATTATTTCACAATGTTAATATGCCCAAGCGTGTGAGTAACGCGGATTTAGAGAAGGAATTTAAGTTTATAAAGAAAACTATAAGTGACTGATGTCCGATGTGAAGTGTGCAATGGAGAGTATAGTGATTCCCACGGCAGAAGGTCTGATATTACAAAACATATAAACAGTGCCCGACACGAGAGCTTTTCAATCTGCGTAGAATCTGCAAAAGAAGAATTGCGGCAGCCGAAGGGACAATGTCTTACCATACTGTTTGCCACAACCATAGCTTCAGATCAAAAGACTGTACTTTAAGGTTAGTGCAGAAGATTTTTTAGCCAAAATTCACTTGTGCTTGCACAAAAACAGAAGCAATAGTTGTCAATGTTCTCGTGCCAAATGTAGACAATTCTACTAAATCAGAGCTTGAACTAAACTAGATTTGTCTCAGTATATTGATGCATCAAATCACAAAGACATAAAATTTTTTCCTATATTGGTCCGATATTTTCACCCATCCACAGGTGTACAAGTGAAACCACTTGAACTTGAAGCTTTACCTGCAGAAACGTCAGAAATAATAATAAATTATTTAATCAGGGTTCTTCAAAATAAGAACATTACTGATAAAGTTGTGGGGTTTTTGTTCAGACAACACAAACACTAACTTTGGTGGGTCTGCTCGAAAGGGTACTCAAAATGTATATTTCAAACTTAAAGACTCTTTGAATAAAGACATTATTGGCATTGGTTGTGCAGCCCGTATAATTCACAATGTGATCCAAACAGCTGCCTGTGGATGTTGAAGCTATAATTGTAAAAGTATACACTCATTTTTATTTATATACAGTACGGGTAGAGAATTTTGCGAGGAAGCCTCAGTACAATATTACAAACTCCTAGGCTACAGGAAAACAAGATGGCTTGCTTTGATGCCAGCTGTGGAGCGGGTGCTCCAGCTATTTGTGCCTCTCAAAGAGTACTTTTGACCAACGAAAAGTGTCCTAGACTTATCAAAGATTTTTTTGAGAACCTAGCTGCAGAACTTTGGTTAAATTTTATTCATAGCCAGTCAGAGATTTTTCATGATGCAGTACTGAAGGCAGATGGTCAAAATATCACTCCAGTTGAAGTTGCATTGATTTTAACTGATTTGAGAGAGAAATATGTTGAGATGAAGAACAGTTTGTTCCTTCCAATGTCAGTTAAATCTTGTCTGAAGAACAATGAGAAAGTGCTTGATAAAACTTCTATTTTAAATGCAATACAGGTGTTTTATAAGACATCTGTTACGTATCTTAATGAATGGGCTTGCCACTTTCGATCCTTGGAAACCTTGTCTTGGTTTAGTTTGAGAGAAACATCACCATGGGACTTAGTGATAAACGGAGTACAAATGTTATCAAACTTACTGAAATCAGTCATTATTGACGACAACAAACTGTTTGATGAAGTAAACTGTCTAAAAAAATATGCCACAAATGAAAAGTTGTCAGAATGGTGTGAGCTGAAAACTTCGATCGACCAAAGATGGCTAGAAGTATTCCTCCATTTTGAACAAAAGAACATTCCTTACATTACATCTCTGAATTGCTTCTGTGTCTGCCAGGAACTAATGCTCCAGTTGAACGAGTGTTTACTAACATGAACAATATATGGACTGAATAGATCTCAATTGAACGTTCAACTTTTAGAGTAATGCTTAAGCTGAAGTACAATGTTGGACTAACTTGTGATAAGTTAACCAGTTTGAAATAAAAGGAGAACCAGCTCTCCTTAAAGACATACATTCAAAAAAGTATACCAATGAGTGAACGTGTAGGCTAGTGGACATACTGTACTCTTGTTTTTATATTGAAATGTGTTGAGATTGCATTGACAATTTAAACTTTACCAATTTGCCAATTAACCTTTTTATAAGTCTGGTAAAAGAAGATGTTTCACAAACTTGTCTACATAGTTTTCTAATTATTTTTTCCTCGGAGTCAGACAGTAAACTTCATTCAGTTGATTTTACTGTGTAACTTACAATATTTCCAATTGTTAAATGTGTATCTTTGTTTCATTATTAATAAATTAATTTAACTGATGGTCCAATTAGTGTAATTGTGCTACTTTTACTACCTGAACAGTAAAGTTTTTCCTATGCTTATTTCTGTAAATTTAAGTGCTAAAATAGATAAAATAACGAGTTTAGGACGTTTAGTTGTGTCAATTTATAAAATATCTTTCACACTGTATCGGTTGGGGGGGGGCTGACCCTCCTAATGTGTGTCCCGCTTTGAGGTCATTACAAATATGGTCACCTTAGTCTATAGGCATCTCTGACGTTAATGTGGAACATTTGGTGCCTCAGTTATTCAAGGTCAATGATGTCAAAATACAGTTGACACTTTTTATTATTCCTTCATGCCACTACACAGTTATTGTTTTGAATAGCCAGTTTACTAGGTTTACTCTAAATGACATTTATCACAAAAGATGTACACATATCAAAAGTGATGAGTGTTTTTGTAAATATTCTGTACTGTGTATGGAACTTAAATGTAAACATATTTTATCTCTGATAGAGTAATATTTATATTGTCTAACATGACTATCCAAGACTAGTTGGTTGGGTGTTTGTTGATATAAGCCTTTGTATGGCATTTCTGTTTTTACATGTATACATTGTTATTTCCAATATATATCAGATCTCACTCTTTTTTTTATTGAAGTAGCAAAACTTGTACATACTATATTAAATTTTACACAGTTAAAAATAAATTTGTTTTATTAAAATCGTGTTCGGATTTGAGAGGTTCCACTGAAGTGGCTCTTACATAGGATGATTTGTCTATGATAAAAGTTGTATGCTATAGACTGACCGGCTCATATATATATATATATATATATATATATATATATATATTCTTGATATTTAACATTATCCATTGTTTTTCCGTTGCACTGACTTTATGAAGTTAATATATTACTATTGTAAGTAATTTTATCCACCATTAAGTGCAATAATTTTACCTTGAGTGATGAGGCACCTTTCGGTCAATTGTGATTCGACAATGGTCAATTGACCGAAAGGTGCCTCATCACTCAAGGTAAAATTATTGCACTTAATGGTGGATAAAATTACTTACAATAGTAATATATTAACTTCATATATATATATATATATAGATATGCCATCTCAAAATACAAAAATATACATTAAACAAGTATATGTCTAGGGTTTTTATATAGTATAATAAGTTATAACAACATTCCACTTTTGGTCCGTAACGCACAGACCCACATTAATGCGGAAAAGATCCACTTTCTATGTGGAAAGATTAAATTCCTATTGCCAGTCTTTCGAGAAAAACCAGACGGCGCATATATGAACCACTCAGTAACAAAAGTGTTAGTAGAATGAATGTCATTCTTATTATGAATATTGTTCTTTCCTCCAAAAAAATTATTTTTGTAAGAGTATAGATTTTCATAATCAGACACAACTTATTCTTTACTGATATTAGACTCGTATGCTTCAACCACTGAAACCATGAAGTCTTGGCTTTGTAAGCGCAATTAATAAATTTTGTTTTAATCTGACACATTAATTTCATAATTGACAAGATTTTTTTATTGTGGTTAACATTTTGGAAAACTATGAAATATGCTTGACTCAACTCAAACCGATGCAGGTATTGAAGAAAATTGACAGGCATTCATTCACTTTAGTGAACAGAAACCTCATGACTCATCATGCATCTACTTTTTAAAAAACTCTAAAAAATTATAAATTAACTAAAAACACTTGTAAATTGTTACACTTGCCTATAGTAGCACTTAATTTAAATTGTTGAGGACAGCCGTTTTGGGAGATTGTCCCATTGTCAGTTATGTTTGTGTAGTTATGGCTTGTGGATGAGATGTTTGGAGAACTGCATGTACTTGGTAGCATGTGTAAAATGACCTCCTTGTCTAGCCTAAGTAAAAACTAGGGCACGAACTGCAAGTTAGTTTGTAAACACCAGTGGAGTTGTATATGTTGTTGACTATGCTGTTGGGTTTAAATTGTTTGTTGAATGTGTTGTGTGTGGAGTAGTAGTATTCTGTAATTGTATTTTCAAAGTGTGTTGGTTAGTTTGGGGGTTTAGGGTGATCTGTGTGGTATTGTTAAATATTTTATCGGTTTGTCGTGTTGTGTATTTGTAGTTGGGTTATTGAGTTTGTTTTTAGGTGGTTGTATAATTTGTCAATCGGCGTTGTAAGCGGCTAGTTTATCTTGGTGTGGGTGGTTTTAAAGAGTTGTGAATGGTGGTATTGGTGTTGGTAGGTTTTCAGTATAAGTTGAATTTTTGTTTCTCTGTATAATTGTAAGACCCAAGAAATTAAAAGTTGTTTTGTTCTGTTTTGATGGTGTATGTTAGCTTTGGGTGTGAGGAATTATAATGTTTTAAAAATTTGTGTGCTCGGTGTTTATACTCTTTGTATAATGTTATTTAATGTAGTCGATGTACCTATACCAGTAAATGATCTCCCGAAACGGCTGTCCTCAACAATATAAGCTAAGTGCTACTATAGCCAAGTGTAACAATTTACAAGTGTTTTTAGTTAGAAACTAGTAGCTCACGTGAAAGATGTAATTTACAAAAGGGTATAAATTAATTTAGAAATGTTACCTAGCAGTTTTGATTAATAGATCAGATCTACCCGTACTTCATCTTTCAAGCCATAATAACATAAATGTAATTTTCTGTAGAACATGTAAAAAAGTTCAAATAATGAAGAGAACTCTGGTGGTGAAAAGAGAGTTTTGTAACTAGAAATATGGTAAAGTTAATATTAAATGTCAATTTGAGTTTTTTTTTGTACCTGTACAATAAAGTTATGGGAATACTAATTAATGTTCAAGATTTTATGTTTTTAGATGGGAATGAAACATCCATCAGACATGATGGAAGAAGAACCTCCTGCAAAGAAGTTAAGAACTGAAGAGTCTCTAATACCAGAAAGTGTCTTCCTCTCAAATAACAAGGTAATTTAATCTGCTCAAGAAACTAAGTTATTTTTATTTTCTGCTTCTTATTTGTAACAATTTTCTACATAAACAAAAAATTGTATAAATTTCTATTATGATTGCTATCATTAAATATTAATTGTATATATATATATATATATATATTAGGTTAGTTTTGGTTGGTAAAATCTATATATATATATATATATATATATATATATTTAGGTTAGTTTTGGTTCACAATATCAAGAGCACAGTGGTACAATATATTACAATAAAAATATTGAAAAGAACCCCAATACCACAAAAATAATCAAGAATAACAAATAAAACAAGTTACTTAAGATTAAACCCTTATGTACATTTCGATGACCATGTCATCATCATCAGAGGGTCTTGTTACAAAACACAATCTAGCACACAAGAAGTTACAAACTAGAATTCTAAATTTGTCTTGTGGTTTGTGTTATTAAGATATTTTATTATTTTGTTGTTTGGTTTGTATGTTGGAGTGTAGTATTCTTTGTTGTATATATTTGTTAATTTTTCTACTTTTTTGTTGGTGTATTATATTTTAGGTAGATTTTTTTATTTTTATTATTTTTGTATTCAGTTTGTAGTGTTGTGTTGAGGTTAGATTTTTGTGTAAATTTATTGTATATGTTTTATATAAGGTGTTTGTTGTATCCATTTTCTGTTGCTTTTTTTGTAATGTTATCTAATTCCTCATTTAATTTTTGTTTGTTATCTTGTGTGTATTTTATTGCTTTATTTATCATGTTACTGTAAGTGTTAATTTTGTGTGTCCTGGGTGGTTAGATTTGTAGAATATTGTAGTGTTGTTGAAAGTAGGTTTTGTGTGTATTGTAGATTCTATTTTATTATTATTTATATTTAATGTAATGTCAAGATAGTTAATTGTACTGTTTGTTTATGTATCGACGGTAAATTGTATGTATTTAGTATTATTATGTTCGTTGTGAATGGTAGATTGGTATGTTACAAATATATCGTCTACGTACCTTGTCCATAGTAAAATATTATGTGTATTTAGTATAGGTTTAATTATTATTTGTTCAAAGTGTTGTAGTTACATTTCTGACATGACTGATGATAAGGGTGATCTCATGGGGAGTCCAGTTGTTTGTTTATAGTATTTATAATTAAAATGGAAGTAATTTTTGTTATATATGTGTTTGGCTAGTTTAATGATACTATCTATTGTATTTTCTTTTTCGTTATTGTGTATTAGTTTGTTTTTTATTATTTCTATGGTTTCTTCTATTGGGATACTAGGATATATGTTAGTTAGTCATAACTTATTTTTTTTTGTGATGCTGTTTGTTTCTATGTTTTTTATTTTATTAATTAATTTGCATCCATTTTTTATATTGTATGTGTTGTTGATATGTATTTTAGATCTTATTATTTTGTCTAGTATTTTTATGATTATGTAAGATGGTGCTGTTTTGAAATTTATTAGTGGTCTAAATGGTGTGTTGGGTTTGTGGATTTTAGGTATGGCTGTTAATATTGGTGCACATGGTTTGAATGGGTATAGTCTTGTGTGGTATTTTAATTTATTGTTATAGTTTAGGGTATTTCTATGTGTGACTATTAGATTTTTTATTGTATTAAGGTATTTGCTAGTTGGGTCTGGGATTTGTTCGTATTTATTTTCTTTTATGTGGTTAGTCATTGAATTGATGTATTTGGTATTTTCTATTATTACTGGTATATTTGTTTTATCTGATTTTAATATTAAGTAGTCGTTGTTTTCTAGTTTTTCTTTGAGTTTTGTAATTCTTTTTTATACATATATATTGTTTGGTTTTTTGCTTTGTTTTTTTTTTTAATTTTTTATTAGGTTAATTTTATTATTAATGTTGTTTTTTATGTGTTCAGTGTTTTGGTGGGTAATTTTATGGCTGTGTCAACTATTAGGTTTTTTATTATTTGGTTTTTCTTAAAATTGGGTAGGTTATATTTGAAAGCCTTTTTATTATTATTTTTTCTTTTTCAGTGAATTGGGTTTTAGTTAAGTTTATGAATTTTTTGTTGTTAAAGGTGTGGTTTGGGTCTTGGATTGGTTTAATCTTAAGTAACTTGTTTTATTTGTTTTTTTTATTATTTTTTGGTATTGGGGTTCTTTCCAATATTTTCACTATCAAAAATTATTTATTTGTCAAAGTAGAAGAAGTGGGAATAACAACTAATCATAAAAAAAAACAATTGTTATTGGAAAAAGGGATGGTAATTCCTCTTTCGGCTTTGGCAGACACCCTGCTTACCCTCGCCTACTGTAAATGCCACTCTACCTGTTGCAATACAATAATATTACTTTACTTTATGAAATTATTTTAAAGAAACTTTTATAATTTTTACTGTCAAATAATAATAATTTTATGCTGTTTGTTTATCAAGGGTATAGGTGACAGACTCTCTAAATATTATACATACAAATACTGATAATCTTTACTTCTTGATATTAAAATATATTTTAATAACCAACTAGTGGACACGCATATTTGAATGTTTATAGTAACAATAAATTTCAAAGAATATAATTGTAAACTTTTATATTCACAGAGTCCTGTGACATTGAAGGTTGCAGTTCCAATTATGAATGATAAACCAGAATGGAAACTTAATGGACAGTTGCTGAACATTACTCTACCTCTCAGAGATAGTGTTGCTGTGATTAAATCTAAAATCCATGAAGCTACAAGTATGCCACCAGGGAAGCAGAAACTACAGTGGGAGGTATGTTTAAATATCAATTTTTTTCTTGGAGAAATCTGGACATTTTCTTTCTGAGTATTTTTGTTTTTGTTTAAGTGCAGTTTATAATTATTTAATGCACCAAAACTATTCTTAATTATACAATAGCTGTTATAATGTCATTCTGTCTGTCCGTATTGAAGGTTATTCTACCAAAATGCATTATTCATTTCTTGCCTTAATCATGATTATCCTCAACTACAGCAAGTTTATTCATAATTCGATCCTCCATTTTTTGTGAGTACGAGATAATATATTTACATTTCTATTTTTCATTAATTCTTTTATTGCATTACACTCTCTGCTGGAATGTTTAGATCACTTCTAATTTTCTTTTCTCATTTCCAATTTTGTCCTTTCTTTTTATAATTGTTTGTAAGACTCTTATTTCTCAAAATAAACAATTCCAGAACTTATGTTAATCTCCCAGTCTATTCTCAAGGTCTCATTCTACATTTCATGCAATGCAGAGTTCTGTAGTTTTTAGAATTGTTTTGTAATTATGTGTAAATAGTTTTCTATTGCTATTGAATTCTTTTGTCCTAGCAATTCTAGGATTCTATATGTCTCTAAAGATACATTTCTTGCATTCTCACTTAATTTTTATTTTCCTTAAAAATCTTGGTGGATAAATTAAATGATAAAATTAAATTTCCCAAGGGATAAAGTGCATGTTAAACTGTCATAACATATATGCTAATAATTTTTAACAGACATTAATTCTTACACAGATGTGGAAAAATGCTTGTGTAACTGTATTTTCAACTATTTCAGTACTCAAGAATTAAATTAAGCCCCATTGGGTAAAATGTCAAGGTGGTGTAGGTAAATTTCAAAATCTACTCAGTTATTAACATATCAACATATGAAGGGCATGGGTTAAAAAAATTCTATTCTAAGTAGCTGATTTTATACATTTAATTATAATTTTTGACAATAATCCAAGTAATTTTTAATAAACTCAGTTTCTGTTGGTATTGGCTGCTATTGGTTATGTAATAAGTGTTTCATCTGGCACTTGCCCATCATTTCTTACCAGAACAGAGGTACAAATACATTGGGAAATTCATGTTTACAGCAGCCAAGATTTCTATTTACTCTAAAAATATTATCTTATCAAAAATAGAATATGTTTAGTCTTTAGCTCTTTATATAAAATATTTACAAACCTGCCCATCACTTACTCACTTGTGACATATTTACAAGTCTTTATTATATGTACCAAAAACTATTCACATTTGTCAGCTTTTTATGTGGACAAGCTGAATACAAGATTTTGTTTTGTGTTGTTTTACCTTTGCAGACAAAAACGTGTAAAAAATAAGAAATAACATTAGTAAAATTATTAACAAACAAAGACAACAGTACTTTCTGAATTTGGAAAAATGATAGGGGGGATATTAAATGCTTAACAATGTCATTGCTCTATGGATCTGGATACACACTGGTACTAGAACACTTAAGCATCGGATCCCATTTATCCTCACGCAATGTCTTGAATGTCTTTTTAAGATATATTTTGTTCTTGTTTTTACAGGGCCTTTTCTTCAAAGATTCCAATTCTCTTGCATATTACAATGTGATGCCAGGTACTGTAATTCAGTTGCAACTCAAGGAGAGAGGAGGTCGTAAAAAGTAAAAAGGTAAGAGAGTTATAAGTTCCCAACAGAGATTTGTATAGATTTTTTAAATTTTGCTCTACGTACAAAATTTTTAGTTTATTGTTTAATTTTTATTATTTTTTAAGTATTTCATTGACTTTAAAACATTATCCTCAATATTATTCTTCATGAAAACATTTTTAAACTCATTTTTCTGAAAATGTAATTAATAGTAGTTAGTTTATTGTACCCGAAATAGTAGTTGGATTTATTATTTGATTATACAATTTATAAATCAAATTATTTTAAATAGTTGACTGAGTACATTGAAAACCGTATTTTTAATTAATTTTTAAGAATATGTCAACAAAAATCAGTCAAGAGACAAAAGAGGATATGGAGTAACAATTTGTATATTCTTTGACATAAAGAAATATCTTCTGAAGAATTAACATTATTGTGGGATGTCTTGAATACATGATATATAACATCTCTTTGGTAATATAAAAATATCCATTAGTTTATAATTTCATTGCATTTATATAAATAATACTGTGATACATCTTTGACAAGTTTTGAAGAATTTCTTAAATTTTTGTTTAACCTGTTTAAGCCTTTGAAAAACTTGTCAGAAAATTTTAACACAACTTACATGTTTTTATTGTGAATTTTTGTTTAAACCCACTGTTTTATTTTGAACACAGTTGTATTCAGATATTTCTCCAGTAATACTGTTTTCTTAAATCTGTGATCTTTATCTGATCGGTCAGAAGTTATTTACTGACATAAACTGAAATCTGCTCTTATTCATTGGTGAAGAAGCAATGCTTAAATTTGACTGCAGTGTTTCGACATTTTCAAGTTTAATTTGTTACATAACACTTTATTTTTATGTATATGGTTTTCCTGAAATAAATTTCCTATTAATCTCTTTGTCATGGAATTCATTTATGTTATATGCAATGTAAATGACAGATTCTAATAACTGGCATGTACAAATGCTTGATATTACCTAAACAAAATAATATATTGTTGTTTTAAGTAGATAACTTTGTGTTTCAAATTAATGGCCATATATTATGTATTAACCCTTTGAGGGCCATTGTACAAAAAGTATGTCCAAGAAAGACTATCCCAAAGATGGTGATTGCAAAACAAAGACATCTATAATGCCGTTTTATATACAATATCTGTATTTTTGCTAAAAAATATTAATTTGCAATATTCCACTCACTATTTTATTGAGGATATATCTTAATAACAGGATAACAATATATGTCACTTTCAAAATAATAAATTGATAATACAACTTGTTAAATCGAATCATATGAAATTTATTAGAAAAAATTGGTTTATGTATTTATAATAAGTTTCCTTTGACAGTGAATAAAAAACCAGGGCCTATTTCAATTCTAAAATTCATTAATTGTTCGATTTTACTAAAACGTACACTATACAAATATAAAAAAGTAGGTCTTTATCTGATAACAAAAGGTGACAATCCTCTCATTTCCCCCTGATCTTTCTATGCTCCATTAAACATTATTAATAAAATAATTTTAATACTAAACACTAATAGTATTAAGAATAAAGTATAAAGAATTTTATATAAGCAAAATATAACATGAATTAATTCATACATGAATGAGCTAATTATCAGAAAGCTATTTCATGTCAGTTGACCATAAAAAACTACATAGCCCATATAGAAAACACGAGTTTCATAATAACTAATAGTAACGTACAAGATATTCTGAAATATCAGATACGAGGTCTGTTCAAAAAATACGCAGACTGTCACAAAAAAAAATGTACTCTATTTGAAAGTTACACGTCTGGGTCTCCTTCAAAGTACTGTCCTCCCCAACGCACACACTTATCCCAACGGTGTTTCCACTTGTTAAAACAGTCCTGGTACGCTTCTTTTGTGATGGCGTTCAGCTCCTTCGTCACATTTGCCTTAATCTCCGAAGTCATTTCAAATCTTCTTCCTTTGAGGGGTTTTTTGAGTTTTGGAAATAAGAAAAAGTCACAAGGAGCAAGGTCAGGTGAGTAGGGGGGTGGGAAAGAACAGTGATTGAGTGTTTGGCCAAAAACTCACGAGTTCTGAGTGTTGAGTGAGCTGGAGCGTTGTCGTGATGGAAAAACCAGTTATCACTTCTCCACAGTTCTGGCCTTTTGCGTCGGACGGCGTCTCTCAGACGTTTCAGTACTTCAATGTAGGTAATCTGGTTGACTGTAGAGCCTTCAGAGAGGTACTCATAGTGAACAACACCCTTAGCATAAAAAAAAACTGTCAGCATCACCTTGACATTCGACCGAACTTGGCGAGCTTTTTTGGGTCTTGGGGACGTTTGGCCCCATAATTCATCGCCAGTTATAATAATTCTTGACAAAAAGTTCTCATCTTCATTTGAACGATCAAGCAGTTTCCGACAAACCCGGACACGATTAACGTTTTGGTCGTTGGTCATCAGGCGTGGCACAAATTTCGCAGCGACATGGTGCATCTTCAATTTTTCAGTCAAAATCTCGTAACAAGATCCAACAGATATCCCACACTCTTCAGAAAGCTCCCTAATGGTCAGATGTAGATTTTCGCACACCAGGGTGTTGATTTTGTCAACGTGTGGGTCGTCAGTTGACGTTGAAGGACATCCAGGACGCTCATCGTCATCAATCGACTGTCGGCCACCCTTGAAACGTTCATGCCACTTGAAACCTGCACCTCATGGCAACATCGCCGTAGGCCGTGTTAAGCATGGCAAATGTTTCTGTTGCAGATTTCCTTAGTTTTACACAAAATTTCATGGCAATTCGTTGCTCCTTCAGCTGTCCATTTTACAATCCGACAAAACGAAAAAACACTCTTTACTAAACTGCGTGTAACTCATCAACAAATGAAGCTATCTGCGACTGAAATACCGCGTTTTAATCAGCTGATTTATACGAACCTAGCAACACCAAGCGGATTCTCCTGAAACTAACTTGAGCTGCAAAATTCAAACAGTCCGTGTATTTTTTTGAACAGGCCTCGTATTTCCTCCAAAAACATAAATGCATTTAATTCTGGTTCTAACATATTTATTTATATATTTTTTTATCTAACTTCTTTCTTCAATAAAAAGATAAGAAAGCTAAGCAAATCAACAACATAATTTCAAAATAGCTTACATATCTCAGTGATTACTTTTATTTACATTCAGTTACTGTCACAAATTTACTTACATTTTATATAAATGTTATAATTTTTAAACATTACATAATATTATATTATTATACGAGGGCTATTTAGAAAGTAAGGAATATTTCTGTTTGGCGCCGCTAGGTGTAAGATCTCGTATATTTTGGTGCGTGCGTACTCGGCAACTCAGTCGGCACACAGCCGTGACAACAGAAATATTTCCGCGTTGCCCGTTTTTTCTCAATTTCAACTGAAGATGCACAATTGAAAATCCCGCCAGTTGTGAGGTGCGGTCAGTGATATGGTTTGTGTTGGCAAAAAACTTAAAACCGGTAGACATTTATCGCCAAGTGTGTGAAGTTTACGGAAACAACGTAATGAATGAAAGTTCTGTGCGAAAATGGTGCATTCAGTTTAAAAATGGCTGAACTGACGTTCATGACGAAGCGAAGAGCGGATGCCTGAGCATTGTGACTGATGAAACTGGTCACTAAAGTTGATGAAAAGGTTCACATAAATCGCCGATTCACGATAATAGAGCTTTTGATTTGTTTCCCACAAGTTTCACGGACTTTGTTATTTGAAATGGCACACAAAGGTTAGGCTACCATAAATTTTGTGCAAGATGGGTGCCTAAAATGCTCACTGACCACCATAACGGTCAGCAAATGGAAGCAAGTTTGACATTTCTGGATGCCTACAACAAACATGGTGATTCACTACTGGATCGCATCGTAACTAGTGATGGGACATGGGTAAAACAGGTTAATTGCAAAATGAAATTACAGTCCATGGAGTGGGGATACACATGCCGCCAAAAAAATGTTTGCAAACATTGTCAGCAAGGAAGATTATGGCGACGGTTTTTTGGGACAGGCAAGGTGTGCTTCTTATTGACTTTCTTGAACATGGTGCAACAATGAACTCTGAACGGTACTGTGAAACTTGCACAACCTTAGGAGAGCAGTTCAAAACAAGCGCCAAGGGAAATTGACGTAAAACTTTGTTTGTGCATGACAATGCCCGACCTCACACAGCAAACCGCACGAAAGAACTCCTTGACTCATTCAAATAGGAGGTTTTTCCTCATCTGCCCTATAGTCCTGACCTTGCACCAAGCGATTTTCACTTGTTTCCAAGAATGAAGACCTGGCTAGCAACACACCGCTTTGACGACGACGTGGAGCTCAAGCTGTGCGTCACTGAGTGGCTGAGATCGCAGGCGGCACCACTTCTATGATGAAGGAATTTCAAACCTTTTCCATCGCTACGAAAGTGCCTCAATTTGTTTGACGACTACATAAAAAAGCAGTATTTTAGTTGCTCTTTCAGATATATATAATAAAAAATTTTTATTGTACTTATTATTATTTTTTATCCAGAAACGTTCTTTACTGTCTGAATAGCCCTCGTATATTTCTAAAGATATAAAAATCTTATGGTTTTATTAAGAGAAATGTAGAATACTACCAGAACGTTTCAGTACATATTTTGATGGTCAGCTGGATATAAATTTTATAATGTAATACTTTACCTGAATAGGGCAGCAAATGTGCTAAGAAAACATAGCATTCTGTTTTGTATACAATTACCTTTAATATGTTTTATTATTATGATAAAATAATAGATATAGAATTGTTAATGTTTTATAAATCTTTGATGCAATGTTTACAAAGATCAGTATATGTTTAAACATACTTAGGTAGGATTAAACCTACTTAATCATTTATAATAGTGTTAATAATCTCTGAAAATGACATTTTCCAAAAAGTAGACTATTTATTAACTGACGAGCTTCAACTTTGATGAGAATGTATTCTTGTTTTCAGGAACAACATGAAGACAAAAGGAATTGGTAAAAGCAAACCTACAATTTGAAAACTGGAGTTAAAGTATAAAAACAATAACAAAAATTATATATATGAAGTTAATATATATTACTGAATTTCGTTTTCACTTCAAATATACATATCTGTAGAATTTAAGAGGGTTGATAAAACTGTTATCTCTTATTTCCACAAAGAATCTGCTTGTGTTTAAGTAATAACTAATATAAAAATATGTATGTAAAAATTGTAACATATATGTTACAACACAGAATGATTCAGAAACTTGAATAGGAATACGAAGATGATATATATATATATATATATATATATATATATATATATATATATATATATATAGTTTTGGTTGGTAAAGATTATTTAGATTTTTTGGACTAGGAGACTGACAGACTTACCTTGGTAAGAGTCTACACTGTAGTCTTGAAATAGAAACACATAAAAGCACTTAAACAATGATATATTTCAACCACACAGTGGTCTTTGTCAATCAAAGAGAAAACACAAAAAGAAATATGAGAGAATGAAATAAATACAAGTCCTTGTATTTATTTCATTCTCTCATATTTCTTTTTGTGTTTTCTCTTTGATTGACAAAGACCACTGTGTGGTTGAAATATATCATTGTTTAAGTGCTTTTATGTGTTTCTATTTCAAGACTACAGTGTAGACTCTTACCAAGGTAAGTCTGTCAGTCTCCTAGTCCAAAAAATCTCTCTCTATATATATATATATATTGCTACGGCAATTACAAGAACAGCAAAATGGTAACAGTATCAGGAATGAAATATCAAGGAATAAATAATGCGTATACAAGAAGATGAACTTAGTAAAATGGACGAGCTTCGTAAGACTGTGGAATTTTATATGAATAAGTGTGAGGAACTTGAAAAACTAAAAGTATTGTCATCAATAGAAAATAAACCTAAAAAGCAAAAAAAGATTTCAGAATTGAAAGTAAAAGAAATCACTCCACTAAAACCAGTAACTCCTGATGTTGCATCATCTGATGATGTAAAAAATGCTCCAGACTGGGGGAAGACACCACTTTCAAGCGATTAAGATTTTTGATACAACGTTTAAAAAAGGAGTAAACGGAATGGTTTAGCCAAATGTAGGTGTCGAGGTAATTGTTCAAGAAAGTTATGTTCCTGTCGAAAAATGGAATCATCTTGTTTGTTCTTCAGCGTGGAGCTGTGATATAGGTGTTTGTGTGAATAGGAACACTCATGATCTACAGAAAATGACTACTGACAACATTCATATAAAATTCCACAGTCTTACGAAACTCGTCCACTTTACTAAGTTCCTTCTTGTATACGCAATATTTCTTCCTTGCTATCACTGGTACTGTTACCATTTTGCTGTTCTTGTAGCTGGCGTAGCAATATATATATATATATATATTATTAATGGGTTTATTATATATATATTAATGGGTGATTAAACTAAAATGACAGAAGTAATTTTGGCAGAGTAAAGTGGCTCCTGCAAAAGTACTAAATATCATAATAAATGGTGTCAAATACCAAAATATTTTTATATTAGTTATTACGTAAAAACAAGCAGATTCTTTGTAGAAATAAGAAATAAAAGTTTTATTAACCCTCTTACATTCTACAAAAATGCATATTTGAAGTGAAAACATGAAATTCAGACATTTAGTTTATATTAGAATGTTGAATTTGCTTTTCAAGATAATATCAAAGGTTTTTCTTAGTAAATGTCAAACTGTGGAATTCAGTTAGCCTTAAATAAACTCATTATTATATAGTAAACAATTAAATATTGTTTATTAACCCATTACAATATTAATCTACCTTAATAATAATGGTTATTTCCTATTTTATCCTTTTCATAAACTGATCTTGAAAACATGAAAAATGTTAGCGATTGTGCTTGGTCATCAATGATTTATTGATGGGTAATGATAGGATTTTGTATGGTTGTACAGGCTCCGGTAATAAAACCTCCTGTATTTGAAGAAACCGTTGTGTGAGTCATTGTGGTAGCACTGATGTGGTGTGGGTATTGTTTGAAACCAGTGTACGGGCCATTTTTAGTAGGTATCATGGCTTGGCTTAGTGAGCATCGTGCTTTTGTTGTGGAGGAGTTTATTAGTAACGGTAGTTCTGTGATTGCTACTCAGCGAGCATTTCGTATTCAATTCAAACTTGCGACATGATCGTGTTCCTGATAGGAAACCTATTCAACTGTGGGTGTCAAACTTTAGACAAACAGGCTCAGCACTAAAAAGAAAGCCTACTGGCCGATCACAGACTGCAACACTGGAAAATGTGGCGCATGTAAGAGCGTTTGTTCCCAAGGCAATTCCCAAGGCATTCAGCTACCCTGGGATAATCAGATAGGAGTGTAAGAAGAATTCTCCATAAAGAGCTATATGTACCCCTTCAAAATGATGGTTACCCAGCAATTAAATGTACGTCTTCAAAATGATGGCTTCCCAGCAATAAAGTGAGAACTATTTTGAAACTCGCAGAGCTGTGTGTGAAGAAATTCCTCTGGTGCTTTGTTTATTTCTTTGGATGAAACCCACTTCCAATTATCAGGTACAACAGAATTTGCATTCTGTTAATTTATAAACATCGTCCCACAAATCTACAATCACTTAAAGCAGCTATTACCCAGGACGTAATGGCAATTCCAAAAGAAATAATAAATATAAATAAACAAAAATTATAAAAGTTACATAAACAATAAAAAAATTATCATTTTAACTTGAACTAAACTATAAATACAGTTAAAAATCATGTATTTAGTCGTAACAAAGAGAATAAACTAGAACCAGGAATTGGGCCTTTATCAACGTTCATCAACAAATCGCCCCCAATTTTAGCATTAAGCAACCTGTTAGAGAACACCGTTTTACCCTCTTTAACACTATTTATATCCAATTCATGGCCATGGTGGACTTATTCTGTCTCCCATATTTAATATGGGCTAGATGTTCTTTAAATCTAGTTATAGTCTTTCTCCTTGTCTGACCAATATACATTTTGTCAAAAGGTTTGCAAGTAATGGTGTAGATTCTAGAACTATCCAACATCGGAAGTTTATCCTTGGGATTTCCTAATAAATCGGTTAACTTATTAGGATTTTTATATGCAATTCTTAAATTAAAATTTTTGAAAATTTTGTCTAAACCATTGGTAATAATATTGTCAAATGGTAAGGTTATAAATTTTTAAGGGTTATCTTCTGGTTGGAAGGTGGTGGAATCTCTCCTTAATTTCCTAAATTTGCATTTTCTTACAATATTAGAATCAAACCCATTAAATTGAGCTATAGATTTCACATTCTATATCTTTAACTAGACGCTGAGGTGAAAGAAGAATCCTCAGCGCTCTATCAATCATACTATTAAATGCCGCTAATTTGTGGGCATGGCTATGGTTGGAATCATTTAGAATTAATCTATTATTGTTGGTTGATTTTCTATATGTGTCCAACTCAATTTTAGAGTTGTTCGTAATACACATAATATCTAAAAAAGCTATTATTGACTTCTACTTCATAATAAGAGAATTTGATCGATTGATGTTTACTGTTAATACTACATAAGAAATTCTCAATACTAGATTTACTTAAATGAAATACAGCAAATAAGTCGTTGACATACCGTAACCAAACTCTAGGAAAATATGTTAGACTTTTTTCTAATTCTCTTTCAAACTCACTCATAAAAAGTTCAGCCACAAATGGTGAGAGAAAATTTCCCATCGCTGTACCATCTATTTATTGATAATACTCATTATTGAATTGAAAATAATTTTGCATCATGCAAACCTTTGTAGCAAGGGTTATTGTTATTTATTTATTACAGTCTGGTCATTCGATTTTCTATATTTCGTTATTAAGTGTAGGACATATTTTTTCTGGTTGGTTTATTTTATTGATTATGTTTCCTGTGTTTTTGTAAGCTATGTTAATGTTATTATTTTTTAGTATTTTAGTTATTCCTTTTATGTTGTACCCTGTGTATGTGAATGTAGCCCATTTTGTTGTTGCTTGTAATTCGATTGTAGGTTGTTTTAATTTATTTAATATTTTAAACTCTAATTTATGTATCCATTTTTTTGGGCTATTTGATATATTATTTGTTTTTCTTTGGCTTTTTCTTTATTTTTTTAAGGTAGTTTTAGCATTTTGTATAAGAGGGAGTTGTAAGCAGTCATTTTATGTTGTGAGGGATGGTTAGAGTAGTTTGATATTAATGGTTTGTGTGGGTTTCCTATAAACTGAGTATTCAGTGTTATTTGTATTCTGGTTATTGTCAGGTCTAGATAGTTTATTTTATTGTTTATTTCTTCCTCCATGGTGAATTTTATTTTAGAGTCTAAGTTGTTGTTTTCATTTAGGATGATATTATTATTTATTGCTTTATTTTGTCAGATGTATAATCCATCGTCAACATTTCATATTTTAAATGATCTGGTTGTTTTCCCTATGTAAAATGAGTTGTAGTTGTTACATGTAACTTAATTTTGTAAATTCCTGTTAGGTTATGTTTTTCTGTATTTGTTTTGTGGTTTGTGTTATTAAGATATTTTATTATTTTGTTGTTTGGTTTGTATGTTGGAGTGTAGTATTCTTTGTTGTATATATTTGTTAATTTTTCAAAATTAACACTTACAGTAACATGATAAATAAAGCAATAAAATACACACAAGATAACAAAAAAAATTACATGAAGAATTAGATAACATTACAATAAAGCAATAGTAAATGGATACAAACACCTTATAAAAAACATATACAATAAATTTACAAAAAAACCTAACCTCAACACAAACACTACAACATGAACACAAAAATAATAAAAATAAAAAAATCTACCTAAAATATAAATACACCAGTAACAAAATAGAAAAATAAACAAATATATAAAACAATGAATGCTACACTCCAACATACAAACCAAACAACAAAATAATAAAATCTCTTAATAACACAAACCACAAAGCAAATACAGAAAAACATAACCTATCAGGAATTTACAAAATTACATGTAACGACTGCAACGCATTTTACATAGGGAAAACAATCAGATCATTTAAAATAAGATTTGAAGAACATTACAGAGCATTCAAAATTAAAAATACAAAATTATCAAATGTTGCAGCTTACCTAATATCACATAAACATGAAATAACAAATTACGAAAATAACCTAACCATACTTGAAATAAATAATAACCCAATAGAACTAAACTCACTAGGAAAATATCACATTTATAAAAACATTCACAACAATTTAATGAACCTATAGACAACATATGCCGACGACATACTATTCAAAAACATTATGCACTCTGCTCAAGAAGAAACATGTATGACATCAACAAATACCAACATCCACACCAGAAAAAAGAGAAAATTAATTCAGTGATTTGACAGTAGTCAAGTGACCGAAAAGTGCCTCAACACATAAGGTAAAATTATTGCACTTAGTGCTGGAAAAAATTATTTACAATTAATAATAATAACTTCATAAAGTCAGTGCAACAGAAAAATAATGGACGTGAAATATCAGGATATATATATATATATATATATATATATATATATATATATTTATTTATTTTCAGTTTTCAAAACATTCTTCGACATCTTCCAAAACCCAATCTCCAGTTTTCCCTGTCCATCCACTCATCGTGTCCCAGGTCTCTCTATTCTATCTCAATAGTTCATTTAATCCAGCTTCTCGTTTACTCGTGATCACTCTTGTTTGTAACTTCTTATTTGCTAGATTGTAATAAGACCCTCTGATGATGATGACATGGTCATAGAATTGTACATAAGGGTTTAATTTTAAGTAACTTGTTTTATTTGTTATTTTTCATTACTTTTTGGTATGGGGTTCTTTCCAATATTTTCATTGTAAAAAATTATTTATTTAAGTATCAAATGTTGCAGCACACCTAATATCACATAAACATGAAATAACAAATTATGAAAATAACCTAACCATACTTGAAATAAATAATAACCAAATTGAACTAAACTCACTAGGAAAATACCACATTTATAAAAACATACATTTTAATGAACCTACAGACATAAGCAGACGACGTGCTATTCAAAAACATTATACACGACTCAAGAGGAAATGTCTGTGACGTCAACAAATACCAACATCACGAACCGAACAACCACACCAGAAAAATAGAGAAAAATTAAACAGTGATTCGACAATGTTCAAGTGACCGAAAGGTGCCTCATCACACAAGGTAAAATTATTGCACTTGGTGGTAGAAAAAAGTATTTACAAGTAATAATAATAAATACTTACACACACACACACACACATATAATATATATATATATATATATATATATATATATATATATATATACACACACACATACATACATACCATGGTTAGACGAGGCTAAGCAGGTGTTTATATTACATACGTTTATTACATTACCAACATAAATAAACTGTTTTGCGCATAAAAAAGTTTGAAAATGTCTTTTTTTTACTTAGTTAATTCTTTGAAGTTGATGCGCGAAATCTTTCACAGTCATCTAATATGGCATCTATGTTGGCAGGTTGGGAAGAAACTGAAATTCTTAAAATGTTCTCAACATTCTCACTTGTTAGCCTAGATCTGTACTTGTTTTTTAAAAACTTCAGCTTACTGAAAAAACTCAATATTTTCTGAGTACATTCAAGTAAGTTAGGAAATTTGTCCTTTTCAACAACCCTCCAAAACTTATAGTGAGCTTTATTCTTCATCTTTTCTTCAAAAATACTTTTGAGTTCTGTATCGTTCTGAAGATCGATTAATTCATTTTTCAAATCCCTAGCTTCATATCCAAAAACAGAAAGATGAGCTACATTAGCTGGTTTCATTGCCCATGGATTTTCTACCAAGCGAAATGGTTCCTGATACTTCCTGAAGTCACTAAACCTCTGAGACATTTCTTCCTTCAGGTCTTTCAACAGTTTTAGTAAATCGGAAACATTTTGACTTTCATCAGGATTATCATCAAACAGTGTTTTAACTGAAGGGAAGCTAGAATAATCACTGATAGTTCTTCAATACACATATTGAGTTTTTGTTCATGTGCAAATACGATACTCATCATCTTAGTTACAATGTTATTATAGTCTCCTTGCTATTTAGTCAGCGTCTAATTCATAATGACCATTGTGTCAGTAAGAAACGCTACTTTAAGCCACCAACTACAATTATAAACTTCAGGGTACTCTTTGTTCTTTGTAGCCAAAAACAAAGTAATCTCATGTCGAATGCTGAAGAAACGTTCCAAAACTTTACCCTTACTCAGCCATCTAACTTCTGTGTGGTAAAGCACATCCCCGTATTGCGAAATAAGTTCTTTCAAAAACTCTTGAAAAGTTCTGTGGTTCAGTCATTTGATCTTATGAAATTCACGATCTTAACAACGTCTTTCATAACACAGCAACAAAAAATAATTTGACTTCAATCCTAACCGTCTAAGGGCCGCAAAAAATTGTGCCGAGGGCCGCATGCGGCCCGCGGGCCGCGTAGTGAGGATGCCTGGTCTAAATGATCATTAAGAATGCTGTTACAAGAATTTTTAACTTGACTATATTGTAGTATTGAACAACTTTAGCTACATTGGATGGTAATTAAGGATGGTAGTAGTCTCTTCCACAGGATATTCCGTACATTAAACTTTAGCTTTTAAGTTTTTTATCCATCTTTCTATTTACAAGGTTAATAAAGTAGACAGTTATGTTTGGTTGCAGTGTTGAACCTTCCATAAACCTCTACAAGGCTATAAATTAACTGCATACAATTTAAATGAATGTCATTTTTTATTCAGTATACAGTTTGAGCATAATCTTGAGTATTGCTATATTTCACCAGCACAAAGTATCACTATAAATGTATATATTTGGCTATTACAAATAACATTTTAGTTCTTGAGCAAGGTCATCCAGATAAAAGAGTATTTTTTTTTTAACTCTGGAATTATGAAATATATAGTATCTATATTAAAAAAATTCGGTAGTAGTAGTGGGATAGCACAATTTTTTTTTTAATCGGAACTGCTGTTTTACAGTAACAATATAATTTTAAAAGCTCTTTCCAATATTAGAAATCATATTTTAAAGAATAAGACCAATACTCATAAAAAACCTTATTCAGAATAAAACTGAATTATTCAACCGAACATGTTATGATTTTTTTTTGCAATAAATTCCCAATAAGTACACTCCAAGCAGTAAAGTGAATTATCCATAACCATAAAACTGTACATTACAACTAAACACTACCATATTGTTCTGGCGATTTTGGTGCCTACAAACAAACAAAAGGTGAGCTGTGCATCAAATCTGAGGGGCTATTCTGTCACACTGGTCATGTGCTCTGACTTTACATTCAGTGCTCTGACAGTTTTTTTTTTTTTAGTAAGTAAATAATTGGCCGTGAATAAGTGTTAACAATTACTCAAAAATTGGAAATGTTTTCTAAAATAGAAAATGGTGCTTTTTTGGAATAAGGTATCAGGACAATAGTGCAAAACTTTTTAATCAAAAAAAAAAAAAACAACTCGTGGCCTTTGAATGTATGTCAATACTTCTGGGATGAAAAACAATGAAGATCTCCATCTATGATGAATCTGACTTGACATTTGTGCCACAGTTAGCTAAAAACTGTGAGACTATTGAGCTAGGGTAATTAAACGGATGATTGAGAATGAAGAGATTGCAAACAAAACCAGAAGTAAAAAAAAGACGATTGAAATTGAAAACAACTGGCCTAAATTACATACACAGATGACACATGAAAAGCTTTTATAACACTGATGGTCTGCTACAGTATTTAGAGAATATATGGAGATACATAGTTAGCTGGAATTATTAAGAAAAGCTAGTCAGAGATTAAGAAAAAGTGTTTTCTCAGTAAGAATCAATTATAGTAATTTTCTTTTAAAATTTTTAAAACTTGTTTTTGTTTTATTTTTGTTTACAGTCTGGTATAGTTTAATGTAGTGGATAAAATAACTTACTTATAGATCTTATGTACACTTTTTTTCTTGATTATTATGTACTTCTGTAGTACTAGAATTAAATGCACAACACCTAACTATATTGTATTGTTTTTACCATATTATATGTACAATACAATCAAACTGTAGAATGTAGGATAATGCTAAGACATCTTGCATTTGCTTTTCAAATTAAAATTACAACAAAAAATTAGTTTTGAACCTAAAAACAGATAAGATACTACATAAGCAAGATTAAAACTTTGTAATATATTGCACAAACTTACAATTAATTTTTTTCCAACTTACCAAGATGAAACATTTTGGGAAAGACAAGATTTTCAATAATGTGATTTAAACGGTATGAGTAATTTGTACTGTGATTTTTCATTAAACTGTAGTTTTTTGTTCTTGTATATTTGCTCTAGTTTTAGTTTTTCCTGTTGATGAGGAAAATTTCTAAGTTATGAGGAGTTGTGTCAGTTTTTGTGTTCTAGAATTTTTTGTTGAAAACAAAGATTCTGTGATTTGTATACACAATGTGTAGTTCATTACATTCTGTAGGGCTTAGTTTCTTTTAAGGTTTTGATATGTTGTCTTTTTAAGTTTTATTTCAAGTGATTTTTTTCAATCCTATTTGAGGTCGTGTTTATACATGTAAGTACCAAGAATTTCTTCTTTTTTCTTGTTTTACTGTTATTTTTTCATTATACAATAAAAACAGTTGATGTGTGAATCAAGAGTATTTTTTTTTTATAGAACTAGCAACGTTTTAACAGTTCACCATCTGCATACGCTATTTTCATAGTTAAGCTATTTGGATATGAACGACATCTTTGGATAAGCAAACAGGAGAGATATTCATCTTAATACAAATCACATACTGTTTGGCCACATTATTGAAAGTCTGCCTTCAAAACTGATGTGATTCAACTCATTAACATATCAAGAACAGTCAAAAATAATGAATTGACTAAGTCATTTAGTTACAGTTTCCAATTTTACCCTTAATACTCTTGATATTAAATTTAGTATTTACCACTAGCACAGAATTAGTATGTAAAATAAATTTAACTGTGTAACAAATGAACAAATTCAACATTCAATGGAAGACACGTTACAGCACATTTTGGGTGATAATTCTAATGTGTTCCAACAATTAACAACAAATGGATACATACCAACTCAATAGAGGCTGCCAATTGCTACGATAACGAATTGCTGAGCAAGTAGTCAGATATGATGAATGCAGTGTGCTATCATTATCTAGCACTCTAATTCATTTTGTTAAACTTTAATGATACAGATGTGGAAACTTGTAGATATGACATATCATCTTATAGTAGTTTGCCAAATCTGACTTATCAAGATATCCCATAATACAAGTGCTAAGGATTAGAAAATTAAAAACACGGACAGAAAAATCAGAGAAAAACAAGCTCTCATCAAAATTTCTTGAGATAAGCAAGTACAATTTTTTTTAAATTTTAAAATATATACCGTATTGTAGTATTAGAAAATAATAATAGAATAAATCCAGTTTAACTTTAATATAATTGTTCTATATGTAACACACATACAGTAGAACCTCCGTTATCCGGGTTAATGACGGGTTCGGGGGTGCACGGATAATCAAAAACCCCCGGATAATGGAAATACATTATTTTACTGACTTAATGTGATAGATAAGGATTATTAAAAAAATGTATCCGAAAAATCACTTTTATTAAAAAACAAACGTTTTTTCACATATGTACATTCCTGTGTATATTAAATTATGGTACATATGTATGTACAATAAATAAAATATACATTTGTACATAGATATGTATAATGAATGTACAATACTTGAAATAGATTTTTATTTTATTTCATTCTATCATATTTCTTTTTGTTTTCTCTTTGATTGACAAAGATCACTGTGTGGTTGAAATATATCAATGGTTAAGTGCTTTTATGTGTTTCTATTTCAAGACTACAGAGTGGACTCTTACCAAGGTAAGTCTGTCAGTCTCCTAGTCCAAAAAATCTAAATAATCTCTACCAACCAAAACAAATCTAAGAATGTACAATACTGTTTTACATACCTATGTACATATTGAATTTTCATTTGTAATTTTAGTTTGTTTATTAAAAATTTCTTTTCTAATATCAGTTCTCATAGCCCGCAGCTAGAGAATTCTATTATAATCAGCGTTCTCCTGTTCAAAATAATTTAGTAGAAGTTCTGTTGCCTCCAATGTCTTTTTTCTTCTTTAAAATATCACGAACAGTTTGCTCGCCAATTCTCATTTCACTGGCCAATTTTTTGACACTTTCACCTTTTTCAACACGTTTTATAATGTTTAATTTCTGTTCAAGCGTTAAAACTACACGTTTTCTTTTCTGCGACATTTCGTAAGACGTAGGTTAAATGGAGACTAAAGCACAGCTGAATTGTTTTTGTTCAGTAGGCAACAGGCCTAAAAGAGTTTCTGATAAAGTCGTTAAACATTTTTGTTCCTAGAAGGTTTGAATAGGTCGATGTTGACGAAACCCATTCGTACGAAACCACTTGCTGTGTTTTTCTATTTATTTTATCTCATTGTTTATTTACTTGAGTAACAATTATGTATTTAACTGTTAAAAATAAAAATAATCTTTTGTATTCATTGTTTTCATAATAAACATTAGCCACATTCGTTATTTATAACCGAAGGTTATAACAAGCAATATAACCGGTGATATAACCTAAAATTTAAACCTAGAAAACGAATGACCAATGTAAACAAAACTGTTATAAAATAACTGATCTAATTGAGGTAAAGAATAAGGCTTATTTTAACCTTGTTATAAGTTACAATAAAAATATTGAAAAGAACCCCAATACCACATAAATAACAAATAAAACAAGTTACTTGAGATTAAACCCTTATGTACATTTCGATGACCATGTCATCATCATCATCAGAGGGTCTTGTTACAAAATACAATCTAGCACACAAGAAGTTACAAACTAGAATTATAAGTTTTGTCTTGTTATAAGTACTTCCTAAACCACCTAAATTGCATAATAATAAAGTGAATTGCAAAATATATTGCGTATAAAACACTTTATGTAAAAAAATAAGCTTTGTCACCCCGGTTAATAGAGCCCCGGATAATGGGGGTCCTACTGTATATTGTGTGGTCACTATTAATAATAACATAAATTTTTACTGTTTTTATACATAATTAAAACTAGTTAATATACCTTCAGATAACTTTCACAATCATCCAATCAACATTCAGTTTTGAAATTACTTTAAGAAAATACTATAAACAAGGGTTATTAATGATGTGTAAATAACTAACATCAAAACTCAAAATAAATTTTTTTTTAATCCTAAGCACATTTATAAAATCACAGATAACTGATAGAAATGCACCAACACATGTAAAATGATTACATAAATTATTCAACTATCATTTCTTCTTGTAACTCCTTCAAAACGAACACTAAAGTATTAGGGCTAGTTATATCTGCCACCATCACCTCAGACCCATGTCTCAATCCTAACTCCTTAAGACTTTTCTTTAGATTTTGCCTAGTTTTTTCTTCAATACTTGCTACAGTTGACAAATATAAAGTTCTATTTTTACCATCTACAATGGTTGTTAACCCTGGACTTCTCATTTGAAACATTACACTCTCCCGAAGCATATCAATCAATTCTTGTAATTTCATCTCACTACTTTTAATTGATAATATTTTTGGTACCTGACTGCATGCTAAGCAATCTTCTTTTTTCTCAGCCTCATATGTATATGTATAAATTCCATCTACATCATTAAATACCATGTAATTATTTAATGGCACACAACAACTTGTAGCAAGCTTAAACACTTCTGTCGTACAAGCAGCGGCTATTGTTGCATTTGTAGAAGCAACTGCAGGAATTATATTCTTGACTACCCCTTGGACCAAGCGGTAAGTGATACCACTGATGTTGAACTGAGTTGCTCTTTCATAAGACTTCTCATAAATCCAATTTATATGGTTTGGGTCGTCTCCATCAATTGCAGTATCAAATGGGTTTTCTTTAGGCCATTGGATTACTTTTACATACTCAATACAATGTTCTGGGAGACGTGGAGTGCTAGCAATAGTACACAATGGATAAGTCACCTAGAAAAAACATTTTATCAAAAACCTATATTAATAAATTTTGAATTTTTTAAAAAATACAAATAAAAGCTTGTAATATTTTAAACAAATATTAACTAAAAATGCACTTTAATTAATTGATATTATTTTCTTATAATTTATGCTTTAAATTTAAACAGTTCAAACCAATATCCATAAAAAAAAACATTGTCCACATTTTTGCAATTTTTAGTAGAACTTATCTTTTATTATATATATTAGTTTTTACCATTTTGTAAAAATGCTGCCGGGTAGTTGGCTTTAACACCAGGGGCGAACTGTATGTGACAATTAATAACTGTAAGGTGATTTCTAGAAATATTGATGTTTGTGTAATAAAAGTACCGAATCTGCTGGAACATTATTAAATAAAACTTCTTTCAGGCCAATAGATATTTTGTCAGTCCACTGACTTGTAGTATTTAGACCACTTTTCTCACAGCTTCTAGTAATAACTGCCTTGTGAAGTTGGTAGTCATCAGCAGTATTAAGTGACAAATGTACTGTGTGTAAAGCAGGGGCCAGGAACCTTTTTGTATTTGAGGGCCTCATGTTCAATCTAGCGTGGCTGTAAGGGCAGCCAATATAAAATAACCATGAATTTTTGTTATATTTCCCAATTTTAGATCGGTAATGTAACTGATTTTAATACAGTACAGAAGGTGAATTAATTTAACAACTAACATTGGATTTTAAAAGTAATATTTATAAAATAGCCTACTTACTTCCTGCTAACAAATTTGGCAATTTTCTAACTTAACTCAGACAAATTTCTTTATTAATATTTGAAGTGCTGAAATAATGAAATAAAAAAAGTTCATTTAAAAATTAACAAAATATTACTAAAATAAAATAATTATCATAGGGGTGAACCTACTTGCATGCACATCACAGTCACTAGTTTGCACTTATATTTAGGTCTGTAATTTATTATTAGGCTTTTATTGTTGTGGCTAGTGTAAGGGTTCAAGGTATTGAGCAACCTATTTGTATTCTAAGCCTTAAGCATGAGCTATCTTTACCTTTCAGAATTCAAAAAACCACAAGTGGAGAGAGCTGCACAAAACCATTTTGCGGGCCGTGGGTTGCCCCTGGTGTAAAGGCAATAAGGTGTCTGTACATCATACACAAATGTCTAAGAATATTTGTCTGGATGATCTTTGTTAAGTTTGTTTTTAGGTTCAACCATAGTTATACAAAACAATAAAAACTACTCCTTTATCAAATAATTTCTTATAAATTGCTGCACAATGTTATATTAAATTTCTCTTGAATTTTGTAGTTCATTACGTTCGGTGAATCTTATTAATCACTTAAACAATAGTTTATGACTATCCAAACTTTAAATTTTGTAAATTTTTTTAAAACATACTGAGACAGAACGTTTTTGATTGCTGTATGCTGATCTTCATCAGTGTCTTCTGCTTGGAGATGTTGGGTCAAGACGGTTTTAAAGGTAGGTTTTCGATAGTATCAAAGAGTGTGTGATTTGTATTGTGTTTGTTCGTTTAATATGTTTTAAAAAATTCAAGAATTCAACACAGCAAGACAGGCTGCAGTCCAAGAATACAGGAGTACGGTTTTAAAGGTTAGAAAAATACACGCCCAAAAATAAACATAAACAACACTAAAGCAGCTACAATTACCAAACAAAGAGCAGAAATAATTTACATTAAACAAAGTATCAAAAACCTATACAAAAATAAAGACTTTCTAAATTATAGATTATACCACCTCCACTTAAATCTCCCAAACACTATCAGGCACGATATCACATTACAATTGGTAATAGACACTAATAATTAGGCAACTAATAAAATAATAAACATCAAAAATAACCACAAGAAAAAGATTAATCAACTATTATGTAAAATAAAAAACAACATACTCTCAACCTACACAAAAATTCTACCCCTGTACAGTTAACCTCACTAATACCAAATTCACACAACATGAAATGAACTTAATAAACAAAGGCCTAAAATACAAGATACATTATAAATCAAATAACATAACAAACAGAAACATTATACTACAAACTGAAACAGCCTTATAAAAAACTGACACCAAAGACCAAGACTCACTTCGACATGACATAAAAAACGTAATCAAACAGAAAAAAATGAAAATAAAAACAAGAACAATAAAATTAAAATCGCTGCAAACATAAAACAAAAGGCCCAACTAAACAACATCACGCTCACCACAGCAGACAAAGGCAACACCACAGTAATTATTAATACAAACAGCCTAAATGACAAAATTCATGCTTACATAATAAATAATAATATAGTATAACTACATACAGACCCAACAGAGAAATATCACAGAACCATCAAACAACTAATTAATACATCTACATACATTATTAACAAAAACAAAAATTCCCACCTAAAGCACCTACCCTCAGCGTTCTTCCCAAAATTCACAAACCCAATGTCCCCATCCGAGCCATCATCTACTACCAGAATGCCCCAGCACATAAATTAGCAAAATGCATGCGACAAAATAATCAGACAATCCATAAACTTAAACAGAAACACACATAAAAAACAGAACAAACCTCATAAATAAAATAAAAGACATAAACATACCACACAATTCAACACTACTATCACTCGATATAACAAATATGAACACCAACATACCCATACCCGAAACGCTCAACATCCTAGAAACCCAATTAATACAGAACAACATACCTAAAACCCACGTTACCGAAATCATAAATATCCTCCACACCATCACCAACAAAACTATTTCACCCACAACTCAAACTTCTATTCACAACCAGATGGCCTACCCATGGGAAGTCCTATCAGTAGTGTCCTAAGCAAAATTTTTCTACAACACATAGAAAACACCAAGATACTCACAAACAATACACATGCACACAAAATCATTTATGGGCACAGATACGTCGATGATATCATAACACTATACAAAGACAACTCCCGTCAATTCAAAAACTCCTCACCTACACTAATAAAATACACCCAAAATACACTCCCAAATACACTCCACTTCACTTCAGAAATTGAAACCAACCGATCCCTAAACTTCCTCGACCTAACCATAACAAAAAATCACACACCTAAAAAAACAGCTTCAACATTTACAGAAAACCCAAAACGACAGATACACTTATCGACAACACCTCAAAATACCATATCCAACACAAACACGCTGCCTCCAGATCCATGCCCCCTAGACTTAAAGAAGTCCCAATGACCACAGAAAACATAAACAAAGAACTAGACAAAATTAAATATTTAGCATACGCAAATGAATACAACACCACAATAATAGACAAACTATGGTACAAAATACAAAAAAAAACACTAAAATTAACACTACAGACAGGGAAAACAAATATATCACATTACCATACATAAACAAAACAACAAACAAAATAGTCAGCAAATTTCAAAAAATAGGATACAAAATAGCAACAAAACTAATAAAGTTACAATACAAAATACAACACAACACCAACAACAAAGATAAACTACAAGCACTATGCGTCTACAAACTGAACTGCGACGAATGTAACAAATTCTACATTGGACAAACAGGTCGCAGTTTTAAACAAAGTGTCGAGGGACACAAATACACAGACGTTTACCATAACCTAGAAATCCTACACATCAACAAAAAAGGACCACATCTCGAAAGACTAGAACAATATGAAATTTACAGACACACAAAAACACAAAGTACAAATATATTAAAAGATCAAACACAATACAAATCACACATACTCTTTGATACTATTGAAAACCTATATTTAAAACCGTCACCGCTTGACCCGACATCTCCAAGCAAAAGATACTGATGAAGATCGGCACATAGCGATCAAAAACGTTGTCTCAGTAAAGTTTTAACAAATTTACAAAATTTAAAGTTTGGATAGTCATAAACTATTGTTTAAGTGATTAATTAAATTTCTGTATACCTACTTAAAAAATAGCTTAAAATTACATCAATAGGATAAATTTAGAAATAGACAAAATTGAAGCTTCTTATGTACAGTGACTAATTACCAAATTGGGTAATTATCAGTATCTTAAACATAATTGATATTTGGAAAATAAATTATATCTTTCGATGCAGGAACATGGAAAATACACTTAATGCTGAATAATTAAAATTTTGAAAAAAGCAACAATACCTTTGACTTTTTATTTATAATTTTTGTTATATAAAATATATCACATTACAATACAATCAAGTTTGGATTGATGTTTTTTTTTTAATAATATATACTAATGTAAAAGGTAAACACATTAAACCGATAAAAGCGAAACAAAGCCTCCTTGTTTCTGTACGCCAATGTAAAACTTAAAATGGAAGGCACACTTCACTTGTCAATAAGTTAACTTTTAGCGTTTTATTAGCATACTTCTTTAGTTTTTGTTAAACAGATCAATCTTGCTAAACCAGCACTATATTGGGTTAGGTAGTGCTGGATTACCAAAATCGCCGGATTACTGGATGTAAGGGTTAAAAATATACAAATACACATTGAAATTAATTTAAGACCTCTTAAGTGTAGTTGCACAATATTTTAGTTTAATTTTAAATTTATGAAACACAATAAAATACACGATATGTGCTTATTGTTTGGTTTTAAACATCGTCGGATACAATACAGTAAAAAAGAAACTGTAAGATACAATACAATACCCATGGTTTTACTTATTAGTGACAGAAAAAAAATGAGTGATGGTTATCTGCTTTTTGGCATTGAAAAAAAAATGCCTGAACACTTTATTTTGAAGTCCCTTTAGTGTAAGGATTTCCGACACTGACATACTATTTTCCTCTTCCCAAGTAATTGCAGAGTGTTAAAGCTTCCAGTACCTAATCAGCTGCATTAATTGGCCTCTTCACTATACCACATTTCTCACTACTCTTAAAGAACAATTCAATGATGTCTTTATTTGTGATGTCAATTATTCTAAAACTAAACCACATAACTTTTTACCTTTTTTTTAAATGTTTCAAAATTTCATACTTTTTATTGATTGCTAATGTCACATGTTTTTGTTTTTCTGACATCGTACTAAATGTGTAAACTATACAATGTAACTATTCAGCATGTAATACTGTGCTAAAACAACCCAACAACATACAATATCCTCTGAGCAAGGCAGCATGAAACTTTACAAATCAGTGAATCACACATGCATGCAATGACGTGAATACAAAGCGTAAACCTGCCAACCCATTGTTGTCCATGCAGTGCCGGACTACTGGACGTTCCATATTAGGAATCCAGTCTACGACCGGATTATAGATACTACTATTTAACCACATCTATCGTAACAAGATATTTTCTAGATCTATTCTAATGTAATATAGTACTATAAATCTATGCTATAAAAAAAAACATTATTTTAAAAAGTTTTATGTGTGCCGTGACATTAAGTTATTTTATCTTTTTTCAAAATTTATTGGTTTTGAGACATTTGCACCAAGTTATATTATTTTCCCATGTTTTTTAAGACATTCTATATCACCAGGCAGTGTAGTACAGAACCTTTTCTGAGTATGATGCAAATCTCCAAAGTACCGCCTCAAACTTTTATAAAATTCAACTGTTAATGAAATACGCCTAAAATTTAACACTATCTGATTGAAATTTAAATTATTATCTGAATTCTAGGTTGAACCAGTATTCATGACTAAGCTTGTATATTGATGAAAAGAAGGAATAAACATAATTCAAGGAGTAAAAATTAACAATTACATATAACTTTGTTTTTATTTTGAGAAACTGCTTACATATTAAATCCCAAATTTTATTATTAGGTTCTAGCTATACTAATTATACTAGAATAGTACTAATCAAAATTATGAATACAACATATCTGTCTAAACTTGTAATAGGTTACATTACTACTAAGCCCTTGACCAACTAATATAAATAACAAGTCTAAAGTACTACTTTATTTCTAAAAGTTAATAAAATTTCACCCCACTTGTATTCTGGCGTTACAAGCAAAAAACAGTATCACAGCTTCAGGCTCGAGCAACTCTCCCACGAAGTAAGACATATGTGATTAACTGACGTAAACTTAGTATGCTTTTTTTTTTAACAAACATAAATAGATATTTTGTAGCTATACAGTATTTTAATAAGCTTGATAGTAATGTATAAATGGTTTTGTGCTTTTCTAAAAAAAAAACAGTTTAAGTAGTTTCAAGTGTGTTTGTAAATTGAGGTACTATTTCTACTTTTTGAAATTTAAACTCCTAATTATCCTAATTTTAAACTACTTAACTAAGTGAATACGTAATTGCTTACTTGCTGACGCGTTTCAAAACAATCGTTCCTTTTACAAAGCTAACACTCTACTGGCGGCTTTGGCTGTATACAAACGGTATGACAGGGTTGGATTTATGACAGTGGGTTAGGTGTCGGCGTTTTGTGTGATGTATTGGAAAAGACTATTGGCTTCAAAGTGTGTGTGGTCGTTTGAGACCTAACCCACTGTCATTGTTTTTTTTTTTTGTGGTATATAAACCATGGTTTTTTTAAGGGCAAAACTGAATTTGATTATCGCCAATAAAACCATTTTGTCACTGGTCATAAAGATTGACAAATTAAATCAATCTTTGTATTTCTTTATTTCAACGTTATCTCCACTAAATATTTATTAATAACACGACTTATTAAGGAATGTTTTTATATCTATGCCTTATTAGTTCCCAAATGTAAATAGCTATCGTTTAATGTACTATACACTACTGTCCTGTTTAATAGAAAACACTTTCAATACATATAATTTTATTTGTGTTAATACACGTAGGTAAAGTTCACATTTTGGAAAAATTTAATCCATATGTATAGTTTATAGTATTTACAAAATTTATTTTTGTTTATAACGTATTTTGAACTTATATGTGTGTAAAGTTTAAATAAAAAATAGTGCTTTTGTAACTAATTTATATCAGAGCACTATTGTATACTACATAAAATTATTATATACAGTACTTGTCTTACAATCCAGCGACAAAATATCCATTTACGATGGGTTTGTTTTCAAAAAAATAAATTTGTTAGACCTACTTTTTTAATAACAGTTTATAACTTTCTTGAAACTAACAACAGGGTTCCCTTACCTTACAATTATTTTTGTTATAACCAAACCTACCTTAACCAGATAATTTATTGCTATTTGCAACACAACAATAAAGTGAAAAAAAAATTTCAAGATAACAATAGACAATAGAAAAAAATTTATATTTATTTAAGTAATTTTTAAATATCCGATTTGAGTTTTTTTTTCGTGTCCATGGTTTTTTAGATAGCATTGTGGGTCTTCAAAACTGCATCCGCCAGCCTCAAGGCATCCACACTATAGAGGACCTCTTGGAGTTCCGAAGCCAGTGGCACCATTCCAAGTCGCAAGATATGTGGAACAAGGACTGGGCATTCGAGAATGTGGTCTGGAGTGAGATGGGCATCGGAACAATTCTTGCAGGAAATATATGTTCTGGTCTTGTCTGGAAGAATCTTCATTCCTTTAAAATGGTTTGTCCTAAGTCTTGCAATTGTTGACGTAAGGATTCTGGGACCATCAAAATCGACAATAAGGGGTTTTCTGAAGGAATGGGGCAGAAGTCTGTACTTTGCAACTGCATTTGCGTCTGCAAGCGTTATAGTAGGGCAATGTTGGTCAGAGTTTCTGCCTTCTTTGGCCAACGAATCCGCACACTTGTTTCCCTCAATATTCACATGTGCAGGTATCCATTGCAGCAAGCATGATTTCCCATTGCAGTGCAAACTTTCCAGTAGGATGTTGATGGCAGAAGTGATGTTGGTTTCTCCATTTTTGATTCCTTCAAAGGCAGCTTTTGAGTCAGAAAAGATAACTAATCCTTCCGTCGACAGAAATTCCGGACTGGACAGATGCAAGGTAAGTGCCTCCTTAATTGCAAGAAGTTCACTGGTAAAGTTTGAAGCGATCAACCCTGTGTTGATTTTATGCATATATTTGTCTCTATTTGGAAGAAGGAAAAGAACACCAGCGCCTCCCTTGTTGAGAGATCTGTCAGATGAGCCATCCGTATAGGCAATTGCTAAGTTCCCCTGAGAGAGCCTCTTGATCGTTTCAAGACCTCCTTGTCTAAGAATCTGTGGGCCTTCCTTCTTCGAGGTTGGGTGTGGGAGATTCAAATTAATTTTTATTTTCTTTGGTACCCCTCTGGGAAAAAGAGGCTCCTGCAGAAAGTCCAACGTGGAATGTTCCAGCTTTATTTGTCTCCTAATAGCTCTATCAAGTTGGAGCGTTAATGATCTTTTAAGCCTTTCCATATCTTTCCATTCATTAAACACTCTGGTGGAGATATGATCTTCCTTGTGACAGCGTAGTTTGTTGGTAAACTTAATGGTGGCAAGATTGCGCCTGCTTTCTAGAGGAGGAAGACCACATTCCCTTTCAGCTTTTCTGTTGTTGGTTGAGGAGACTGCACCAATAATAATTTTTGATACTCGATGTTGAATTGAATCCAATTTCAGTTTCGAAGTTGTGGATGCCGGGGTCCAGATTCGGGCAGCCTATATTCAAGTATATTCTCTCTCTCGGGGGAGCCTGTAACCCTTAGAGTGCGCGTCCCCAGGTGGCGGATAGGGGAAGCCTTCAGTGGTCTCCACTGGTGGTTGAAGGGAAATAAAATACCTTTCGCAGACCAACAGGTAGAAGTCCAACCTCCTTGGAGACTCTGGCAAATTTTAATGTCCATGGACAGTGAAATGAACTTTAGTCACCAAGCTACCGCGTCCGGGATAGCCGGAACCTGCAGTCCGGGATTTTGTCGAGAATATGCGAGGACAGTGGATTTTCTTCAACTAAATATCAATGGCACTCAGAGAAAATGTCCCGAACTTTCGGATATTCTGCATACAAATAACATCCATGTTGCTTGCTTGCAGGAAACAAAGTTAAACCCCAAATTACACATCAACGTTAAGGGGTATACTACTATTAGGAAAGATAGAATTTCTCGTGCTAGAGGAGGAATTGCTTTCTTGGTAAAACTCCTGAAATTAAATATACGGAAATCCTCCCAACCTTAGACACTGATGGTAGCACTGAAGCTCAAGCAATTAACATCCTTCTACCCATACATACTGTTACGGTGGTGAATGTGTATCATCCTGATAATTCACCTATCCGATTTGAGTTCACACAAACAAATGGAAATCAACTTCTTTTATATTAGTTAGCCAAATGGACAGCAATAATTTACAATCGAAAACTTGATGATTTATTTATAACCAAATTTGTCCTAATATTTATTGCATAGCTATATTTAAATGTTAAGATTGCACATTCAAATATAGCATTACTGTAATTATATTTTAATATAACTACGTATTATTTGGATAAAACATAGTCTGGTGATTATTGAAGATGACTTGTTACGAGTTTGCTGGTAAAGTGAATCATGTTTGTATGCTAATCACCAATGTAGGTTTTAAGCACTATTTATTAATAGTATGAAATTTAAAATTGATTTTTTCATTACCACGGAAGGTTAATTTCTTATCACATTTTATTTGGGACTCCGTTTTTAGCCCACTATACTACGTCTAGACATGAATATACCTTTAAAGTATCCAGACAGGATAGATTTGATTGTAATTTTACACAACATTACTATTTACTTATATTAAAATATTCATCATGAGTTTTTGCATCGTCCTGTAAAATTTTTCCATAGCTCTCATAGCATACATGTGTAGAATTTCTTTTGTATATTTTAATATAGGTATATAGTAATGTTGTATAAAATTATAGCCAAATCTATCCTGACTGGATACTTCATAGGAAGTGTCTATATGTAGCACCTAATTGATAAATGTGATAAGAAATTAATCAGATGTGGTAATAAATAATGAAGTACTACGTCCATATTAGCCAAGTAAAGCGCCATATTACATATACATATATTTAAATACCTATAAAGTTTCCAGTTAGGATAGATTTGGTTATAATTTTATACAACGTTAGACGTCTACTTCCATGGAGTAATACTTTTTGCCAGGTGACGTGACGTAATCTCTATTCCCTTTACATGTGTACATTTGGTTAAGCGAATAAAATTTTAACCAAATCTATCCTGACTGGATACTTCATAGGTATATAAAATTAACCTTCTGCAGCAATAACAAACAATAACTATCAATAACTTCAGGGCATGGTTTTGATTCATTTTATATCCATTGTATTGGGGATAAGCAATTTTCATTTTTACCAGCATTAGCACCACATATACAGGGAATTACAATTTTCCAAAATTGTTAATTTTTGGGGCTTGAGCGAGAGTTCTAATAATTTTTTTTTTGTATTCCTGATGACTTTCTGCGTTAGTCGGTATAATTTTTTTGCTAAAATCGTACACGTGGGCACAGGAAATAAATACAATTACATTAGCCAATTGAATGTGATCAAAATATTTTAGATCTAAGAAACAAAGAATCACAGCAAATGTGTTTAAAAAAAACCCCATAAAGTTAAGTTGAACATACCTGTGGAGGAAAGAGATCTAAAGTGCACTCAATACAAGCTGTCATTCCTGGTAGAATCACTCTCACATTTCCCTTAAATCCTTCAGTTCCACCATCAACCATAGGTATTATACTTGTTTGATCAACTTCTCCATTGTCATTATAAGACAAAAGTGAAATAAGCATACCATTTATCCATCTTCTAGCAACAATAGAATCAAGCCCACAAACTACAATATGAAAGTTTCTGTAAAATGATTCATCAAAATCTTGAATTTTTTTAAAATAAGGAGTTACATTGCACCCAGGAACCCGAGAGTTTATGAATTCTGCAGCCACTTTAGCTTTAGATTGTCCTATATCTTTTCTACGAAATAAAAATTGCCGGTTGAGGTTAGATAAATCAATTGTATCCATATCGATTACATGAATATCTCTAAAACCCATTAAAGCTAAATCTTTAAGTAACTCACAACCTAGACCTCCTGCTCCTATTACAAGGATCTTGCAAGATGTCATTATAAAATTTAAAGTATCTGGAGATGGTTCAAAATCAGGATGACAAAAAGGTCCGGATCTTTCTAATACTTTTCTTAAATGGTTCCATCTTCGTTGAAAACAATCCAAGTTAGTAGTACCTGATGAATCCATTATGTTGAATACGTTTACCGTAAAATAAGAATAAAACAGTTTAATCTACCAAATCTTACACTAATAAAAACACAATCATTTTCAACTTTAGGTTTACATTAACTTTAACGGGCTATCAATTATCAAATCAGATGCACAGCCAACACAAGTACCAAAAATAAATATTACATTAATCAAATAGGCACTCGGAATGACCAACAGAAACTTGAGATTTTTTATAACTCGAATAAATAATGAAAACAATAACTCGTGTTACATTTTCAATATATGATGAGTAACGTATAAAAACAGACGTTTTAGAATGGGCTATGCTTATAAAATGAAACATAATACCTAAACGGCTGTCCTTTTATTATAATATAATACTATAACGGTTGTCCAATTATATAATATAAGAAACATATTCTAAATATGTGAATACAGTAATATGTTAGGAAAGTATTATCAGAAAGTATAGATAATATTATTGAGGGCAACATGGTTCCTGAAAACAAGTTATCATTAAAAAAATATATTGTCAGAAGTTGTGTACCATTATATATTTCTTGTACTGTACTCGGAAATTTATTCAAATAATTATGTAATTCAATATAAATGCAAAATATTAAAATATCATCTTTTGGTAGAACACAACACATCCGAGCAACAGTCTTGTTTGTGACTTATGGCATTGAACAATGCACTGACCTAGTGTTAAACGCATCTGCTAAAAATATCACTAAGCAGGCGCGTATCCAGCGACTTGCTTTGGGGGAGCGATCGATGCATTATATATATATATATATATATATATATATATATATAATATGTGTGTGTGTGCGCGCACATGTAAAAACATAGAACAGAAAAAGTTCTTTCTACGCTTGCGTTAGAAATCGGTAACGTGATAAAAATTCGTAGCAAATTAGACTTTTTAAAAAATAATTATTCCAGTTTCGATAACACTTATGGCTAGAGAATATTATTCATTTCATAATAAGCCATTATTATAAAAATGGTTTATTAATTAATATAAGTAGTTATTCTTCCAACACGAACAATTCCGAAGTCAACTGCGAATATTACGCTTGCAAAATTACGTATTGAAAATCATATGTTCAAGACTAAGCTTCACTAGCGCTACCTGTTGTTAAATCGTGTAGACGTTTACGAGGGTATGCCGAGGGAACGCGTCACATTTTCAAATTAAAAATTAAAATTTTATTTTTTATTACAATAAAAGACGAATTAACTTAAGTAAAAGTCTAATTTAATAATATATTGTCGATTTTTAACCCAAAGTTCTTGAGAGTATTGGGGGGGGGGGCGATCGCCTAATTGCCCTCACTTGGATATGGCCTGCTAAGTAATGTTTTTTCTAAGTGAACTAAAAGTGTAATATTTAAGGAAAACTTCAAGATATACAGCACAAAAACTGCAAACAAAAATATCCTTTGTTTTAAAAATACATGTATACTTGTACTTGTTTCACTTGCCACACAGTAAAATCAATACAATATGATAACATAAACTAAAAAAATTAACTTTAACATCATAATTATTGTGGAAAATACGTAATAAATTACAATAACAAGTTTCTTCTTTGATTTAAAAAAAATTACATTAAATTTGTCAATACTACCAAATGGTATATTTTCTAGATTTAATAATGTAATATGTATTCTGACTTTAATTTTGATGCAAATATGTTATTTTTACAAATACAGCATTGAATGAAAAATTTGTATAGAGTGTAATGTTTCTATTATTTTATTGTATAAAATTATTGTTTCTGTTATTCGCTTTCTACTAATGGGTTTTAAAATTCCATTATGATTCTAGGGTCAAGAAGACTTTTAATAATACACTGCCCTATTACAAACAAGCAAAACCCAGGTACACTAAAGTCTTATTTTATGTCTGCATTAATACATTGATTATAATTTTTAAACATAAAATGTTATCATTTACAAGTATAAATCCAGCACATTTGATAATTTGCATCTATCTGAAGCTGATTTGTTACACATGTTTGTAGGACAACACTTAACACCTCTACTTTCCAATTTTGCGTTTGGCAGCCATTGGGTTCACTCAAATGCTTCAGTCCAAACATCAACCGAAGTTAAGCTTCATCCCTCTTTTGTTAATTCATCCTACCTTTTGTCCATTCACCTTATACTATCTGTGCTTGAAGCCCCTATTGAAGCCATAAGCTTTCAATTTCATATGTTCACAAGTTAGTAACCAACAATTGACCTGTATAAAATACACAGGCCAATGTTTAGAAGTACCTATTGTTATCAAATATAAACACATAATATAAATATTGTAGCCTTCTACTGAATCAGTGTTTTATTAGCTTTGACTCATCGCTCACCACTGAGTAAGAGTTTTATTCATCAGAGTACGAAGGTAATTGTGTTATTATGTTACAATCACAACATACTAAAAAAGTTGTAAGTACACTAACACATGCAAGACTGCCTTAATTTAATACAAATCTTGTATTCTTAATTTATTATAGATACTTACTTTAAGATAAAGGTATTTTTTTTTTTTTTAAATTACTCATAGTTTGCATTCATATATTTCAAGAGAAAAAATAAACATACATTTATTGGAGCACAGCTGTGTTTAAAAAACAATATTTACTCAAATAGCCTTTTTAGTTCATGAATAATTTGGCTGAATCAAAACAATGTGTACATTCTATAAACACTTAGATCAAAGGTTGTAATCTTTATTCTGCTTACAATAACTTTAAGGACTACAGCCTATTTTTTTTTATTACAAATGTAACTGTTTTAAAAATAACTTATAAAATAATTGTTTTGCAAGAAATTACTTGATACTTTCTGAGATTTTTATTATTTTTATTTTTCATTTAATAATAAAACTAATATATACTCACAATAAATACCTTTATTATATTAAACAAGTTTTAATAAACAAATAATCATTCTATTTCTTTGAAGCAATGGGCTTGGCTCTTTATTATAAATATGATAGGTAACCATATTGTCCCTATTGTTTTATTTAACTTGCTTCAAATTCTAAATGAATTGGTTCATTCCAATGCTTTTATTGGAATTGGTTCTAAAATGCTTTTGATATGATTAACATATTTATTGTGAGTGTACAGGTTTTAGTTTTGTTAGTATGTTGGTTTTATTTTTCAATAATTTCCTTAACTCACAAATTTTCACTATTTATGCCCATCAGACCAACCTCAAGAAATTTTGTAGACCCATTCATTTACTTGAGTCTGAGATACACAGCTGAGATAAGTTTAATTAACATAGCTGAGATAAGTCTATGTGCAGGTAAATATTTAAATATGCAATATAAATAATAAGTAAACTAACTAATATTATCATTATTTAATGCAGAATAAATATAACATTTCCAATATAAATATCAGTTTGTAGAAGGCTCAAAATTGTATTTACAAATAAATCTACAAAATGTTATAGGTTGAACCTCAATTTATCATTTGTTACTGGTTTAAATATTCCAAGATGTTATTGTGATGTAACTTATTTAGAAACCAAATAAAATTCAGTTTTAAACAATGACATATAACTGACAATCATATAAAGCATTCTATTATGTTGTAGAACATTTAAGCTAATAGTTATTATGATGAATATTCACAATATTCAATTGCATCAACCGTTTTCCAGTACATAACAAAATGAATTTCCTTAGTAGCCAGCAGTAGTTAGAGCTTCTTGAAAATTCTATTATAGAATGCTTGGTTGATGATGTAGATGATAACCAATTTGCAGAACTACAGCACAGTCCATTTGCAAGAAAGGGTGATATTCCATTAGCAATTTGTCTAGTTAAAACGAAAAAGAGGAAAGTTTGAAATATAAATTGTAAGGATAACGAAAACGTATTAAAAACTTTCAAATATTTATGAAATGGAAAATATCCATGTAGTCAAACTTTGGGACAAAAAAGTGAAAATTAACGGCTTGCAGTTTTTGTGTTTTACATCTTGATTTTTTTTTAAATATAGCCTACCTATTGATATCACTTGGCAAAAAAATACACTGATCCTGTGCAGAAAAATATATGCATCTGCTGAAGGTAGTGTTTTTTATGCTAATTGATATCAATAAGTATATATTAATCGCTCTAACGTTGTGAAAATGTATAAGGAGAAAGAGGAGGGTAGACCTATCTCTCCAACAGTTAGAAGTGGCCTTTAAAAATAATAATTCATTTCATGACTTGGCTGCTCTTAATTCATGGATGGAGTACAAGTTAGATGTCAGAGAAAAGTGAGTACCAAAAAATAGATAACTTGATTTCATGTAACTGAGACTCCTCATTGCAGAGAAGTACATTTCAATACTAACAAAGAAGAGGTATTTTGAAGAGGAAGAAGAAAATGCAGAACTTAATGAACCTGTGAAAAACTCTTTATTCACCACTACCAGTAGGGAAAAGCTTCATGATGGTGCTCATTGGTCGGCCATGGATGATTTCACTAACAGGAACTATAGGACTTCAAGTGGTATATATATATATATATATATATATATATATATATATATATATATATATATATATATATATATACATGGGTACTTTGTTCATAGGGTGTGGAATGCAAAATCAGGGACAGAAATTCTCCCTGAGAGGGTACAAACTTAGTAAGGTTTGGCCACGGCAGTGTGTATGTATGTGTATGTGTATATATATATATATATGTATATATATATATATATATATATATATATATATATTTAGGTTAGTTTTGGTTGGTAAAGATTATTTAGATTTTTTGGACTAGGAGACTGACAGACTTACCTTGGTAAGAGTCCACTCTGTAGTCTTGAAATAGAAACACATAAAAGCTTTTATGTGTTTCTATTTCAAGACTACAGAGAGGACTCTTACCAAGGTAAGTCTGTCAGTCTCCTAGTCCAAAAAATCTATATATATATATATATATATATATATATATATATATATATATATTCTTGATATTTAACATTATCCATTGTTTTTCCGTTGCACTGACTTTATGAAGTTGCACTAACCATACTGGAAATAAATAACAACCCAATAGAACTAAACTCACTAGAAAAATACCACATTTATAAAAACATACACAACAACTTAATGAATCTACAAACAACATATACAGAAGACATACTATATAGAAATATCATACACACAGATCAAGAAAAAGTGCGCGTAACGTCAACAAACACCGGCTTCACGGACCGAGCATCCACAGCAGAGAAACATCAGTGATTCGACAATGGTCAACGACCGAAAGGTGCCTCATCACTCAATGTAAAATTATTGCGCTTAATGGTGGATAAAATTACTTACATAGTAATATATTAACTTCATATATATATATATATATATATATATATATATATATAAATATCGCAATATGTTTTCTTGTGTATTAATAAAGAACAAAAGTCAAAATACAAATACAAGAATTATATTTGAATTTACAATTCAAAGCTTTTCGTTGGCTAACAGTACCAACATCATCAGGAATATTAAACCTGATGAAGGTTTAATATTCCTGATGATGTTGGTACTGTTAGCCAACGAAAAGCATTGAATTGTAAATTCAAATATAATTCTTGTAATTGTATTTTGACTTTTGTTCTTTATATATATATATATATATATATATATATATATATATATATATATATGAAGTTGATACATTACTATTGTAAATACTTTTATCCACCACTAAGTGCAATAATTTTACCTTGTTGTGATCAGGCACCTTTCGGTCACTTGACCATTGTCGAATCACTGTATTTTTCTGGTATATATATATATATATATATATATATATATATATATATATATATATATATATATATATATATATATATCATATATGTGTATGTGTGTCTACACCTTTCTGTTGAAAATAAACTTTAAAATATTTTTTAGATGATGAATATTTACTGAAATTTGATAATGTTCATTTGTAAATATAATTGAACGGCAATAAAACAAGTTTTGTAGCTCTTATATTTTAAAATACATTGTAATAGCACTGTGTACTTATAATAAGCATATTGTTGGTTTTTTTTGTTTCACCTTAATCCATTACTAAATAATTAAAAGCTAAAGAACTTCAAACACTATTTGTTTTGACCGTTAGAAATCAACATTTAAAAAAAGCGGAGGTAAGAACCATCAATTTGAAATAATAATACTGTGGTGAGGAATAGCATACTCATTCCCTCAAAGCTGGCAATAACACTGCCACAGGCAGTCATGCTTTAATGATTCATGCAAGTCATTAAGATAACTATCCGGAGTTTCCAATGCATCCATATGCTACACAGACTGAATTGGTTGCTGTGCTTCATCTACTTGAGTAATTTTTTTTTTTATGGGATGACCACAGGTTTCCCTGTTTTACCTTGTCTATTTTACTGCGAAAAATCATGCAAGCACTTAAATTGCACCACCGAACCACTATTGTACTGCAACTCTTTTACCTATATTCAGCAAACACTTTTGCTTGTTCAATAATGACAGCATCTGTTACAGTCCCATGTTTTCCATTAAATTGACTAATGTATAGCACTAATGCAGCTTCCACCCTTTAGTTTTGCTGCCTGAAGGTGTGTTGTTCAAGATGAAGAAAAGATGTTGCTTAAGCAACTTTTTCTCAATTTCAATATTCCCTATACACCTCAGACTAATTGTTTTCTATTACAATAATAAAAATATAATGCAATAATCTGACTTGTTTTTTTTAAATATTATTCACTGTTTTCAAAAAATTCACTTTTATACAGTGGTACTAGTGTTTACTTATGTACAGTACTTAGATATGTAATTACATAATAATTACTAATCACTTAAACAATAGTTTATAAGATTCACCGAACGTAATGGACTACAAAATCCAAGAATAATAATTACAGAAGTAATTAATATGACACTTTACTGTGTATTATTAACAACTGATGGCAACTGAATGAAAAGTTTTGTATTGAATAACAAGGTTAAGGTTTAAAGGAATTTTTTTGTACAAAGGGTTTGTGGAATCCTTTCTCTACCTCTCTTGCAAACTTTTTCTGTATGTACGAGGGAGGTAGAAATAGCATAAACTGTAATCCTTATTTCTTTCTTTCACTAGTGCTAGTGGAATTTCTGTATCATAGTGATTTCATTACCCGCTAGAAATGTACAAGAATATGAATATACTTGTACTATAATACTAGTACGTACTACTTGTATCTATTAGTACTGTATCACACTATCTTCATAAGTAGGCTACTACTATCAAAGGTCCTCATCGTTGTTATATAGGAGAAGATTTTTTTACCATATTTCTTAGTACAATTTGAAGGTGTCACTATATTGATGGTTGATGGTAGTTGGATTTCATGAATCTGAAGTAGAATGATCCATTACATGTTGATAACAGGGAATTGGGATCCTTGAGATAAATGACTTTGATTCTTCCAAATTTCAACTCTATACTCGTATACTCTTGTTTCTCTAAACAACTTTTTTACTTTTGATGATTCTTTCTCAGCTGAAGCTGGAATGTGTAGTACTTCGTAGGCATCCTATACATCTGCTTGTCACCATTGTCAAAGGACAAATATGAAAATGATCTTGCCAATATTACCGTGTTTTATATCCTGAGTCGATGTCATCGCCAACACTATAGCAATAGTGTGTTATTTTCTGGCTACTCATATATATTGCCGATCCATCTCCATATGATGTTACCAATATTGCCGGGTTTCTTGCGATGTTGAAGGGAAACTATTACAGGTATCATGCCAGCAAGACATAATATGTTTAAAAATAAACATTGTTACCATTTTCTTTTTTTAAAGATTTTGAGCCATTACAACACTCTGGAGTTTGTCTATACACCAACTGAATAGATCGACACGTTGCTGTATGAAAACACATTTCTGCCCCATAATACATTTTGTGTCGACGTGGTTGGGTGAAAATCAGTCCCTGTTACGCAAAAAACGCATCGCTAAGAAAACAGTTCAAGAATTGCTGCTATCTTGTCTCACTAGAATTTCAACACGCTGCAATTTTGTTTCACTAAAATTTCGACTTGCTGCTATCTCGCCTTACTAGAAATTCGACTAGATGTTATCTTGTCTCTCTAGAATTTTTATATGCTGCTATCTTTTCTTACTAGAATTTCGAATTGTGGCTATCTTGTCTTAATAGAATTTACACTTGCTACCTTGTCTCACTAGAATTTTTATATGCTGCTATCTTTTCTCACTGGTATTTCGAGATGCTGCTACCTCGGTCTCACTAGAATTCTAACTGCCTATTTTACATCACTAGAATTTAAATGTGGTGCCTTAAGTGACTCACTACAATTTCGACTTGCTGCTATTTTATTTCACTAAAATATCGACTAGCTGTTTTTTGTCTCACTAAAATTTTGACTTGCGGCTATCTCGCCTTACTAGAATGTTGACTTGCTGTTACCTTTTCTCAGTAGAATTTCGATTTGCTGTTTTACTTCAATCACTCACTAGGCATTAGTTTTTATCTCTTTTGACCTGCTCGTATTCCTATCTTTTCCAACAGTTTCAACAAAAAACAGCTTGTAACTCTGTGCTACTCACTAATCCTTTTTTATAAGAGTAGATTGAAAATACTTCGTAAACTTTTCACTTATTTTCGCAAATCTGGAGTAGACATAAAACGTTTTCTTTTATAAAATGTCAAAATGTAAGCGAATATTTATAGGACTTTTAATAATAGACTCCTCCATTGAGAACCAACTAACAAAACATAGGCACGTTACATTTGTGTTCCAATTTCCTGATAAATGACTGAATAAAATGTTTACCTATATAATATTGTAATAATTTACAAGTATAAACTATGACAATTGATAATATGACTACACGTGACACTTCTATTCTTTTAATTTCCGTTCTTGAGTTCGCCAGCTGTTTGGTTCACTCAAAAGTCTCAATCAATATGTCAACAGAAGCTAGCTTTATCAGTCACTTGTTAATTTGGCCCCTCCTGCTCCTTTCTGTCTCCTCACCATGCACTCTGAGTGGTGGCTGTCTACCCAAGCTATAAGTGTTTAGCTCTAGACAAGAATCGCAACTGACCATGTGAAGTACTTAGAGTGTAATGGACAGTTTTTAGGAACATTAATCCCTATTGATTCATATTACATAGTGAAAGCCTTCTACTGAGGCAGTGCTTCTTTAACTTCGTCCCCCCCTCTCCACTGTTGCGCATATAGGAGAAATAATATGATGGCTCTCCATCCCTGACGAATAAGGTATTCACGATTTCCAAGATCAACGTTTCCCAATTTACAATCGGAATTATTGAAAGCCTGGGGAAGAAATCAAGAGAAATAATTTTAATAATACCATTTGAATTTATCTTCAACTCTAGCTTCTAGTTTTACACTAAAACACTTGAACATTAATATGTCAAACTTTCCTAAAGTAGCACTTACTTCTTTTGTTTAATTTTGTCTTTCAGGAGTTGACTAATTGTCAACTTAGATCGTGACTCGTAATTCAAGTTTCGAAAGAGTCAAGCAAATAGTTTGCTAAAGCGTTAAATTCTAGTTCAAGAAACCGAAAACTAGTTTTAATAGATAGGTTTCGACAGCTACTTCGTGAAATATAAGTAGTTTTTTGAAATGGATACACTTGGCTATTTGATACTGCAATATTTTATGAGAATTTCCAAGTGCAGGCCATCTCACCTTTTCTGAACTTTTAAAAATAATAATCGATCTAAAACATTTACAAATCTATGTTTACCTTTTATTTGAAATCTAAAATACAATTTATGTGTTTATTATAATCCGGCTAAGAACATTGTTCTACGACGTACATCTTGAGAAAACTATTCAGTAAACCCACAAGAAAAGCCATTCTTTTGTAATAAAATTCAGAAATTGATAACATGCAAATATTTGTAACAACCCAATTTACCATGCATTAAAATTTTTCCCACAGTAGCCTTATTTATTACGTTTTGTTACAGTTTTTGAAGTGTAAATTTGCAAAGATCCTCTGCCTTTAAATTAGACACGCAGAAAAGGCGGATTTTTATTGGCGATAAATACGTTTTTGAATTTTGTAGTTCATTACGTTCGGTGAATCTCATTAATCACTTAATAGTTTATGACTATCTGAACTTTAAAGTTCGGATAGTCATAAACTATTGTTTAAGTGATTAAAAACATTTTTATCTCCAATTAAAACATCCTCTTATAGGTAAAGAAATAGTAGTTAATAACACTGAATAGCAAATAAAGCAATGGGAAATCGTGCCTACATTTTTCATAAGTAGGTGTTTTTTGTACCTTTTCAACTCAAAAGTATAAAGTTTATATATGGCATGTCGTTTTATTTAGTACTTAACTTTCTTATTCAGAGTTATAGTTTCAAGTATCATATTATTATGATATCGTTTAGAATTTCTTTAAAAGTTTTTTTGTTTACAAATATTTTTGTATAATTAGGTAAAAACAACAATCCAGGGCAATAATTCACTGACTTAACCAAAGTAATTTAAACTTAATTTTGAAAAGATCAAATGCAGTTTCACATTAAAAAACAAATCTTTAGGTAGCTGTTTTTTAAAATGATTACAGGTTTTAACCCTAGAGTGAACGGGCAAATAAAAGTTACATAAGTAGACGGGCTGGGTCTCACAGACCCAAAACGTAAAAAATCAGTAAAAACTTTCTAACAATTGTAATAGAGTCAAACATATTTTTATACTAATTCTAGGAATGTTTTCAGTATTTCAACACTAAATTCACAAAATTATATTGCTAAAAAAAATTCATAACTATTTATTTACTTATTTAAACATTTTACTCAAAAGAATTGCAATAATTTTATCAAAGTTACACTAAGAAGCTAAAAGTTGAACAAAAATACTGTGGTTGTTTTACACGCACTATTTAAGAGTAGTTCTAACATTAAAACAATAACAATTACTTAAAATTGAAAACAACAAGTTTCTATAGAGTTCCAAAGTTTTACTTTTTCCAGCATTGGCTACACAACATTTCAGCGTGACCTAGACATAACCAAACTTTACACTCTTTACAAAAGTACTTTGTTTTGTTGTCTTTACACAAGGAACATCTACCACGCTTACGGTAAGTTTTTTTTGCCATTTTGTCTTTTTATCTTTACCAAAGAAATAATTTTGGGCTCTAGGTATACCTGCTGGTGTTGAACTTGAGTCACCCAGAACCTTCAGGTATGTGTAGGTCATCACATTCCTCACTGAGTTCTCTCACATAACCAACTGAATTATTCTCAAGTTCATCATTGTCTACTAGTTCAATATCACTATTTGTGTCATGATCACTTACAATTGAAAGTCAGGGACTGCGTCTGAGTCACTTACTTCACTTTCAGATAATTCCTCTAATAAAATACGCTAAATTTCACTCGGTGTTTCCACTCTTCTGCTACTCATAATGATAAAAAAAAGCACTACACTATACACTTCTTGAAACACGTTAATACACTAACAGACGTTAAGTAAATAACAAAAAAGTAACATAAAACAATAATTGGTGAGTATTGAAAAAAAGTCACTCAAGTGAACGGGCCGGGTCCAACTGACCCACACTATACTTTATTGCGTGACAAATGATGACTAAGAGTCAAGTTCTCAAAAACAATGACACTATCACTATCTGTGGACTATTTTGGGAAGGTACAGAGGAAACCAGCTATCTACAATACAACTGACTTTATAAATAACCTAATATACAAACGCTTGGGTCTCACAGACCCAGCCCGTTCACTGTAGGGTTAAATTGCTGATCAAATTTGTATAAACATTTATTTATCCTAGTGGTGTGCGTTTTCATGAATTTAGCCTTGAATTATAGCTAAGGTTCGGACGTCGTTATTTTACTAAGTTCAAATGTAAAAGTTTCACCGATCGTCATAGAAAATAAAAACCCACGTATTTTATTCATTTTAAGTAGTATGTAATTTTTAAAAAAATACGTTTTTAGGAAGGTTAACATCTTATAGTCTATTTGTTACGAAATCTACCAAATATTTCCGCAACGTATCAATTGAAACTTTCAATTTTGTTTTAAAATATAAAATATTTTACTCATCAAGATGTGGATGTTTTTAATCACAAATATACAGATGTAATTACAAAACATGCGTGGTAAATTTTGAAGTCATTGTCATTACTATTTACTTCACAACTAATTGTAGGTAAACCTAAACAAAATTAACCTTAGCTGCAATAATCACAAACATATTTTTAAAGTCGGTAAAGTTTTGCCCCAGTAAGCTTTTAAATTTAATTAATAAGTTCATGCAAATCGTGTTATCACAGTTTCAAATCATAAGATGCGCAGAATGTCACGGAATAAAAAACAGAACCACGAGGCTCTCTTCTGAGAAATTCGAACAGCACAGATGGTTCACTTAGAGTCGTAGGTAGTTGTGATTAGCAATGAGTCACTTCCGGTTACATTTGATAAGCCTATGCTAGACACTGAGTAACAGCGTTGCAGTCTGAAGATCAGTGAGTCATTAGGATAAAGCCGTATAAATGCGACGCGGCAGGTTAAAAAGAGCATTACCTCCTGTTAGTGATAACTATCCAAACGCATAGGCCATGCAATGTAAGGCAAATACTGCCTTTTAATTGGTCGTGTATATTAATATAGACATTTCATTTCCGGTAAGTGCAAGGCTTTTGGGTATTTTACCTTAGAATGCTCCAAATTCAACGAAATTTCGCAAACAGGCGCAATTTGACGTCCATAAGTAAAATTCCAAATTTGTTTACCTCATTTCCATCATTTTTTAGTATTTGAGGCCCATGTAATGTATTTTGAGGCTTGCATGTCAGAGATCGAAATAATTTTTTATAAAGGCTCTACGAATTTGACAGCTGTTGTTGGTGGAGTGGAAGAATCTACACGACCAATCAAAAGGCAGTATTTGCCTTACATTGCTTCGCCTTTTGGGATCAGTTAATATGCTCTCCAGATAGTGTTATACATATGCTTATAGTGCAATGTAGTTGTACTTGACAATAGGCGGGGAGCAGAAAGCAGCGAAAGCGTTAAATGCCAGATATATGTACATCTGTATACATATATGTGTGTGAGTGCGCGTGACTTTTTATTTAATTATTTATTCTTGAATTTTATAGTCCATTGCGTTCGGTGAATCTTATTAATCACTTAAACAATAGCTTATGACTATCCGAACTTTAAATTTAGTAAATTTGTTAAAATTTACTGAGACAGAACGTTTTTGATCGCTAGTTGGCGATCTTCATCAGATGTCTTCTGATTGGAAATGTCGGGTCAAGCGGTGACGGTTTTAAAGGTAGGGTTTCGATAGTATCAAAGAGTATGTGTGATTTGTATAACTGAGCATCTCCATTTTCGTTTTTTAAAATAACCTTCTTTAAATCAAACCCTTTAACTTTCCTTACATTTCATATTTGAAATTTCCGTTAAAAAACAGTTGGTGTAGCTAACACATTTCAATTTGTTACGCTTTTTATCAATCTATCCTACCTTTGAAACTGCTAACCTTTCATAAAATTTGTATCCTTTATAAGAAACTACCTTACGATAAACTTTATTTGTCACCTCCAAAGCCTCTGTTCAAGAGAGATAGATGCTTTCTTCTACACTACAAAATGTCTGTATAAGTACGGGCCTGTATATGGCTTTTCATACTTTTAAAAGTTATGACAGATGACATCATAATTAGGTTGGCAATGGTAAAAGTTCCCTTTTTGTCGTAAATATTTTGTTTGTAGGGAAGTGTTAACCTCAATATGACGTCATCTTGATACCGGGTTCTTTTGAAAGTATGAACACTTTTGTGGCAAAAGTGTAATTTGATGACTGACCTATTTTTGGGATCTGACGTCATCTTACGGTTTACCTACTTATTTAATCGGACTTTAATTCCCAAAAAATGACGTCATCTTGAGATTTACCGATTCCGAGGGTCTCCGTTTGATTGAACAAGTTCCGGAAAAATCCTTTGTATCAGAAGCTATACCTGATGTAAACTCTCGCGCTAGACAGCTGTTCGCAGTTGAGAGTTGAGAGACTTTCTGAACAGTAAGTATTTAAAGAAGATCGCAAAAACTATGGCGCTTGTTGTTTTTATGTGAGTGTGGCCGCGACTGACTCCTTCGGACTTGTGCTCATAGTTATACGAGAAAGGTGTCATTTTGCGTACAACGAAGTGGTGCCGTATACTGGTGTAGTTTTTTTTTTTTAATTAACGTTATAACATTTTTTAATTATTGTGGACTAAAATGCATAAATTTGTTTAAAAAAAAAAACATCGACTGTAAATAAATCCCTTAATCCCTATTGGAGCCCATGTTATCAGTGCTATTAGTGATACCCGAGCCCTAGACCCAGTGTTGCCAACTTCTACATTCGACAATAAAAAAAAAAGTATTACAAAAGGTGGGAGCTTTCAAAGTTCATGGATTAAAGGATTTGGCTGGATCGAGCACGATGTAGGCTAAATATTGGCAAGGTATTTTGTAAAACGTGTAGGTCTGAAACATTTTCGGGTCCGTGAAAAAAATAATACCCACAAAGAAGGTTTAGTCAAATTGATTGTAATCCAAACCATCTGTAGCCGTTTAGTGAAACGAACAATGAACTAGAGAAATTATAAATGCACGTCCAGAACTTTTCCACTATATTTACTACAGTAAGATTCCTTTACCGCCAGGAGTTACCAATTGGGGAAGATGAGGACCTTGGCTCAAATTTCTTAAAATGTTTTGAACTACAAAAATAAGATCTACCTAAGTAAAAAGAATGGAAAGTAAAAAGTTCGTTATAAATGGATTTTTCAAAATATATAAACGAAATGTTAATCTGTTAAGTAACTTATGTTTTGCGCCGTGCGATAAGTGAAGTACATCTTTGATAAGTACATTTCTATAGCTATGTTAACATTGACTCAGTGCCAAAGTGCTAGACTTCTAACAAACATTCCCTAAAACATCCCTGATTACAGTCTTGTGCTAGATTTCTAACAAACATTCCCTAAAACATCCCTGATTACAGTCTTGTGCTAGATTTCTAACAAACATTCCCTAAAACATCCCTGATTACAGCCTTGTGCTAGATTTCTAACAAACATTCCCTAAAACATCCCTGATTACAGCCTTGTGCTAGATTTCTAACAAACATTCCCTAAAACATCCCTGATTACAGCCTTGTGCTAGATTTCTAATAAACATTCCCTAAAACATCCCTGATTACAGTCTTGTGCTAGATTTCTAACAAACATTCCATAAAACATCCCTGATTACAGTATTGTGCTAGATTTCTAACAAACATTCCCTAAAACATCCCTGATTACAGTCTTGTGCTAGATTTCTAACAAACATTCCCTAAAACATCCCTGATTACAGTCTTGTGCTAGATTTCTAACAAACATTCCCTAAAACATCCCTGATTACAGTCTTGTAATAGTTTGTCTATTATTGTGGTGTTATATCCATTTGTGTATGCTAAATATTTAATTGTGTCTAGTTCTTTGTTTATGTTTTCTGTGGTCATTGGGACTTCTTTAAGTCTATGGATCATGGATCTGAAGGCAGCGTGTTTGTGTTGGATAGGGTGGTTTGAGGTGTTGTGGATAAGTGTGTCTGTCGTTATGGGTTTCCTGTAAATGTTGAATCTGTGTTTATTCCTTCCTAGCTTCTCTTTCTATAAATTATCATAACTGGGAGACTTCATGTTTTCCATATCTTTCGATTATGCAACATTTGAATTTCTAATCTAAATCTTAAGTTTTAACAACCGTAACAATGTTTTGGAGCAAAGTTTTGTGTGTTTCAAATATGGCAGGCTATTATAGAATTTCATTTTCGTAGTCATCTTAGCTTTTTTATAAATGACCTTGAACGCAACCTAACCGGATAAGTAGAATTATCTTTCGTATTACTTTTATACAAAAATGCAGAAGATGAATCTTAACATGAGTGTCACATCTCTATTCGTAATTTCGTTTTAAATGTAATTTTTATGTTTTTAAACTAATTTTAGATTATTAATCACTTAAACAATAGTTTATGATTATCTGAGCTTTAAATTTAGTAAATTTGTTAAAACTAACTGAGACAGAACGTTTTCGATCGCTATGTGCCGATCTTCATCAGTGTCTTCTGCTTGGAGATGTCAGGTTAAGCGGTGACGGATTTAAAGATAGGTTTTCGATAGTATCAAAGAGTATGTGTGATTTGTATTGTGTTTGTTCGTTTAATATGTTTGTACTTTGTGTTTTTGTGTGTCTGTAAATTTCATATTGTTCTAGTGTGTTGAGATGTGGTCCTTTTTTGTTGATGTGTAGGATTTTTAGGTTATGGTAAACGTCTGTGCATTTGTATCCTGTTTCTTTTATGTGATTGTAAAATGTTGAGTTGGTGTTCTGTTTGTGTTCCTTGAATCTTTGTTTAAAGCTGCGACCTGTTTGTCCAATGTAGAATTTGTTACATTCGTCGCAGTTCAGTTGTACGCCTGGTGCTTGTAGTTTATCTTTGTTGGTGGTGTTGTGTTGTATCTTGTATTGTAGCTTGTTATTAGTTTTGTATGCTATTTGTATTGTAACTTGTTATTAGTTTTATATGGTATTTTTAACAGTAAGTTTTAACAAATTTACTAAATTTAAAGTCATACACTATTGTTTAAGCGATTAATAAAATTCACCGAACGTATTGGACTACAAAATTCAATAATTCTAGATGTTTAAAAGCCGCTAAATATATATATATATATATATATATATATATATATATAATTAATAAATTTAAATATTTCAAAAACAAGAATACTTTTAATGAATATATATTTATAAAATATATATTCATTTATAAATATAAATTATTCATAAAATAGAATAAATATATTCATTAAAAGTATTCTTGTTTTTGAAATATTTTTAATTTATTAACTATATTTCAAAAAAACATATCACAATATTTAATATATATATATATATATATATATATATATATATATATATATATATATATATATATATACATATATAGGCCTATATTTCATTCTAACTATTGTAACTCTAATACCAATTATATTTTTAACAACATAGTTTATATATATATATATATATATATATATATATATATATATATATATATATATATATATATATATATATATAGGCCTATTCATAAACTGTGACCACAATTTTGGCGCTTTTTAATCAAATAACTAATATAATTACAATATCAAACTTTTGTCCCATAATATTATCCTACCAGTAGAAAAGAATTTCGCGATTTATCACTTGCTACTTAGTTAATTTTATCGCTAGAGATCAAATCAGCTGTTGAAGAAGTTGATAAAACATGAATTTAAAACATATTCATCTTATAAGTTAGTTATATCACTCGTTGGCCTTGAATATACTTACAATCACATCAAACAAGCTGTGGAAGATTAATTAGGAGATAAGGCGCATTCGTGAGCATTATACCTAGATAAGAAAATTGTGTTTGGCACTTGATGCAGAACAGGAAGGTGTGTGGATGTTACTCTTGTGCAATGCGGAATCAAATTGCGATATCTTTAGTATAGACCTAACTTTTAACTTTTTTCCTTCAAAATTTTACTTTTATATTACTCAATAGTTTTGTAAAATGTAGTTAAAATTGTAAAAGACAAATAAATAAGGCCTGCTTCTAACTGTCGGTAAAACAAACTAAATTTAATTTAAATTCAATTAATATATTTAACACATTATTGTTACTTGCAAAAGCAAACAGTCCACTACTCTACAAAGATGGTTCCTCTGATATTAACTGTAATAGAGGTGGTGTAGGCATCTCCATCATTTACCCCTCAGGAAATAAAGTCAGGCTAAAAATACCCACTGGCCAAATTGCTTCAAACTTCACTATTGAACTAATTGCTATTAGAGAGGAACTTACCCGCTGTCGTTCTTTTCTTCCTTCTAACAACTCAATAGATGAAATTGTACTTTTCTCATACTCAAAATCAGTACTTGAAGCAACACAATGGTGAGACAAGAAGGGAATACTCTTCTCCAGTCATTAAATGTTTCTTGCATTCTCCAGTGGATCCCTGCCCACGTCAGAATTGAGGGTAATGAGTGTGCAGATGTCCTTCCAAAGGTAGCACGTGACGAAGATCAACCTCTAACAGTCACTTATGCAGGTGCGAATGCTGTTGCCAAGTGAACCAACATTTTAGCAAGGCAACCATCCCTGATCTAAACTGCCCAAGAAACCTCTCCTCTACAATAGCTATGCTACGTACTGGACATTCCAAGGGCATGAAGATATCACCAACTAATATAAAATCTTATCCCATTTGAAAGTAACCCCAGCTCATGTTTTTGATTGCCAAACCATTGTCAGTTCCCTCCTTCAACTTGGAGTACCACCAATTGAAAAACGTCACAGCTATCTGGCTCCAGAACTGGCAGATCTTGTTATGAAGACTTTTGGAGAAATCTGATCTTTATATACTTTGCTCATCAATAGACACGACAACAACAACAACAATAAATTGTTATTTAATATATTGACAAAAATATCTGATTCGATCATCGTGAGATACTATACTTTAACATATATTAATACCTGATACTCCCTTAAAATAGCACCTTTTGTTTAATAGGGACCACCGATATGCGAGACGTGCGGCATTGCAACTCAATCCGAAACTGACCTCTTGGTTCTTTTAAGTTAGGGTGGGTGAAGATAGATGAGGGTGGGCTTAGGATATCCACATTAGGTGATTTTTGAGGGTTGTGATGTCAAAAAGTGTTTGTGAATTATAATGCAGTTATGATTTGAGTAGGAATGTTCGGCGTTTTTACAAACTGGAGCTAAACTTGTGAAAATGCCCCAAAACTCGTACAGTCAAAATCCAATCTACTCAGTTCTCCCAAAGAGTTTTAGCACGTTTAATGCCATTCGTGTTTCAATAGCTATGCTATTATCCTCAGCGCAAATCAACTCCGTTAAATTTATGCTTACATTTGGTCAAATAAATACACCCACTTAAAGCAAACAACAAACGAAAAATACACCAAATAACCTAAAAGATAAATTTACCATATGGCCATGTTATCTACGTAAACAAACAGTGCAGTCATAAGGTTAAACATACACTAAGTGCATTAATAAAATATTAGGAAAAACATTTTATGTTTTATTTTGTAAGTTTTTACGTAACAGTGTATTTTTAACCTCATGGCGGGAATTTTGTTTTATTTAGATAACATGGACCACAAAATTTCAGATTACTGGGTGTATTTTATTTTATTTTTTTTATTTGTTTTTAAGTGGATATATTTATTAATTTGACAAAATGTCAGCACAAATTTTTTAGAGTTGATTTGCCCCTGAACGTGATAGAATCTATATTAAAATATAAAACGTTTTGTAATAAATGTGTTATTTAAGTGCATGTAGGCTAGTTATATGCTGGATATAGGCTACTGTAGTTTGAAATATTTGTATATATTTTTTCTGTTCGGTTTTGTGGAGTAGGCCTATATGTATTTAGCTCATGTAGTTTTGTATTTAGGCTTTAATGTTATGTTTGGGAATTACCGGGCCATCGCGTTGGCGGGACAACGGGGCAATTGCCTGGAGCACCGTGGTAATGGGGGCGCCACAACAACAGCAAAAATAAAACAACAAAATTTGAAAAAGTTAGATGTGAATTACCGGGCCATCGCGTTGGCGGGACAACGGGGCAATTGCCTGGAGCACCGTGGTAATGGGGGCGCCACAACAACGGCAAAAATAAAACAACAAAATTTGAAAAAGTTAGATGGGAATTACCGGGCCATCACGTTGGCGGGACAATTGCCTGGAAAACCTTGGTAATGGGGGCGCCACAACAACGGCAAAAATAAAACAACAAAATTTGAAAAAGTTAGATGGGAATTGCCGGGCCATCGCGTTGGCGGGACAACGGGGCAATTGCCTGGAGCACCGTGGGGGCGCCACAACAACAGCAAAAATAAAACAACAAAATTTGAAAAAGTTAGATGTGAATTACCGGGCCATCGCGTTGGCGGGACAACGGGGCAATTGCCTGGAGCACCGTGGGGGCGCCACAACAACAGCAAAAATAAAACAACAAAATTTGAAAAAGTTAGATGTGAATTACCGGGCCATCGCGTTGGCGGGACAACGGGGCAATTGCCTGGAGCACCTTGGTAATGGGGGCGCCACAACAACGGCAAAAATAAAACAACAAAATTTGAAAAAGTTAGATGTGAATTACCGGGCCATCGCGTTGGCGGGACAACGGGGCAATTGCCTGGAGCACCGTGGTAATGGGTGCGCCACAACAACAGCAAAAATAAAACAACAAAATTTGAAAAAGTTAGATGGGAATTACTTAATTTTTTAAAGTTAAGTTTAACTGAATTTTAAATATTACAGGACACAAACAAATACAGCGATGCAACTCGCCAAACAACTTTTCTAAAAAGCGACTGGCTTGTAACTTGTCCGATTCACCCCTCCCCAAGTTGCGTCCTCCGATGTGTGTATAATCCCATTAAGTATACATGTACTTGATATTATCGCGTCACATCGCTCGCCTTGTGCGAATCCTTCATGTAGGAGTAACGTTGGTTGGGTGAACGTGGGAGTGAGTTTGAGGGAGGTTGCCTGCCTAAGGAAACATTGTGCCGAGCGTCATCGAGCCACGCGACAACCTAGTAAGTGGATATGAGGTGTTTAGCAAAGTTTGCAAACATAAAATCTAATTTAAGTACTCAAATTTAACAAAAATATCCAGCTTCACAACTAAACGATACGAATTATAAAAGCCTTTCAAACTACACCTAACACGCATTCTTAAAATCCAGTTAAATTTTAATTCACACACACTATTTGACATTATAACCCAAAAATAATCCTTTAAAAATCACTTAATATGACCCTAACTCAAACCCAAAATAACCAAGTGATGCGTTGTAGTCTGAGTTGACAATATATAACATCGAAAGAAATGGCTTTGCTCATTAAACAAAACTAAGTGCTAATATAGGCGTGTCACATTATAATAAATACATATTAAAGTGTATCAATTAAAATATTAGGCTATTATTTGTATTCAAATAACAAAGTATTGTATTAAAAAATTAACCTATTTGGATTTAATATTTTGGATTCTTTCATCAAGAGAAAAATTTTAATTTCATTTGAATACAGTTATCCTTGAACCAATTTTGCCTATTCGTTGAACTTTTGAATTTACTCCCTTTTTTATAAACTTTATTTATGTTTTTCTTTGAATATTTTATCTATTTTTAGTTATTAATATGAATAGATAAACAAAGATTAAGAAGTTGTTAAAATTAAATTGAAATTGAGTAAGATATACAAAATGTTATGACATTTTAATACATTCTTGAATTTTGTAGTCCATCACGTTCGGTGAATCTTATTAATCACTTAAACAATAGTTTATGACTGTTTAGTCGTAAACATAGTTTAGTTATAAACTATTGTTTAAAAAAAAATTTAATGAACCGTTTTGTAAGATACAAATGTTTATTAAGTAATTACCTTTTTTTGCAAATACAATTAAGTTTTGAAGATATTTTTAAGAGCACGCTACTCCCGAACTTTTAAGACAACCTTCATGGAGTACAATATGTTATTAAGTTGCAATTTTTTTTACATATTTACACAAAGCATGGCACTTTGAAACTGTAGTTTACAGAGGTCAATAGATGATCTATGCCGTACAACTTTACTAGCTAGGAAATATTGCCATGTGAAGGTTTATAGGATTATACTATCGGCAGAAAATCATTTCTGACTGTGGTAATCGTAATAACATGCTAACGCCTCCCTAAACAAAAATGGTTTATGAAAGGCTGGTTTTTATAAAGGTTTATTTGCATTCCTGGAGGCAGACAAGGGTAAAAAAACTGGAGAGTCGTTTAATGTTTTCACCAGAAATTTAAATGTAATCCAATTGGCTTTCTTGAATTTTCAAAAGGCCTTTATAAATATTGAATTTTGTGAATTGTCTATGCATGTTCTATTTGCAAAAACGGATTAATGTCCTGAGCCAAAGTGAACTATAACTATATGTTGAGGTAAGCCATACATGACACTTGACACCATTCGAAGATTTCATTGTAATGGTATGTTTCTGGATAACCTTCTTTGAATACTACATACTTCAAAAATAAGGTTATTAAGCAATTCTTCTACGTCCCATATAGCAGAAATAATTTTTGCATAACTCCAGCTTTTGGAGTGAACATCAAAGTCTCAAACTAGTAAAATTTTGTGTTACATGTTTGGACAATCAAAATTAAGTTTGCTTTTTGGGTGGGCTATAAATTATATAGATGCAAAGAGTAGCTTTGATTCTTCCTTACAACCAGGTAAACAATTTCACTTTTAACTTCTGTTATATCCACGGCCTTGATTATTTCAAATCGACTCATTGTAGATTCCTCAACTCCAGTTATATCATACTAGCTACTTGTCTATACTTAGACAAGAGATAAATAGTGTAGCCAGAAAAAGGATAGTTGGTATAACTGTCTCTTTTTATAAATAATAATTGTAATCTTAGCTTCCAGTATTGTTTTCTTTTTATGTTTAGTTAATATATTCTGTAGTTTAAATTTCTTATCTTGAACATTACCCTTTGTCTTCCAATGAACCAGATAAAGAACATAATTGTTCCAAGAAAGGGTAGGAACATTTTGTGCTTTATGTGCCATTTTCTTGAACAAAGCAGCCAATATTACAGACTTTTTATCATAAAAAATACTTTCATTAGGGATGAGTTAATTCAATATCCTGCCCTGAATGAAGCAATAAATTATATATTCATCAATTTATTTCTCTTTAAAAAAATTTCAAAAATAAAAAAGTTAAGAGGAAGGCCTTGTAAAATAAATTAAGTGTTATATAATAGATTATTGCATTTATTACAATCTACCACCAGGTAAAAAATGCAAAATGAATTATAGGACAACAGTTATTACTACAGCAGTTAGAACCTAGTAACAATTTCCCCGTGGGCAATTTCAAACTCTTACATTGGTAGTCCTGACAATGTAGCCTCGTAGCATAATTGTCCTTTATTAAATCAGTTCCATAGGACTGCGTGCGCATTTAACAGCGGTTAACAAACTTTGTTATAAAGTTTTTGTTTTATAAATCAAGTTTTTATTATTAATTTGTATTAGTGTTGTTTGTTGTGACTGTGTAATAAGAAAACAGTTCAAGAAAATAGACTTTCTCGGTGAGTTTTAATTCAAATATGACCTTTAGAGTTGTTTTGACATACTAATAGTGACATTTTAGTTTGATTTATAAAAATATCCAAAATTCATTTATTAATAATTATGTAAGCTATCTTTTAGAAAATAAATTATATTCAGGTTTGAAATGTGAAGCTATTTAATTATCGTGAGCAAAAAGTTGATAAAAATTGGATAGAGGTTACTTAAAATTCCAGAATAGCATTGTGCAATACAAAAGTTGACAATGAACCTCTAATAAAGATTTATTATTTACAACGTTTTTATAATCTTTCTAGTCAAAAACATTTTTCTAGCTAGCATTTTAATTATTATCCATAAAAATGTTACGATGAACGTAGGCATGTATTTAAAAAGTATTACATAAAGTTTGTAGCTTTTGTTAAAAAATTATGATTTGGCAACCTTAAAAGATATTTGGGTTATTTTTTAAATAGCGGCCACCTACGATATTTGGGAAAATGTTCAAAACCATCAAACAGGACGATATCCAGAACAATTTTTTTTTTGACCGAGGAATAAATCTGTTAAAGTATTTTTTGAAGGTTAATTCTTTGGTTCATACAATTTTATAGGGCTACCTATCAGTCATAGTTCAGTATACCTATCAGTCATAGTTCAGTATATTTTTTGTGGGATGGTACTGATGATTACAGCTAAGTTTGACAGAACAATATTGTTATGTAAAGTTTATAGTATATATTATTCATTACTTGTTTTGAATACACAGTTTTAGTTTCGTTGTTTTAAGTAAGTAGCATAGCCAGGAATCCTTTCTGGATGAGAAGTTATCATTTCGGGGGGAAAGGGCCTTGGAAATTTAATTTTATACCAAAGGTAAAAGTTTGGGTTGAAAACTAAATACCTTGAGTAAGTAAAATAAGTCAGTTAAATCTGTTTTTACTTTGATTACAATCCAATTTTAAACAGTACTCGATGGACGTTTAATTTAAGTACTTTTTTACAGGATTGTATTTATGTAAGATATTAGGTTGAAGATTTGCAAAAAATAACAAGGTTTTAAAAGAAATAAAACTTTAAATTTTCATAAACTACTTAACTAAGTGAACACGTAATTGCTTACTTGCTGACGCATTTCAAAATGATCGTTCCTTTTACGAAGCTATCTTTCCTTCTTTTTTTTAAAACTTTAACTAGGGGCTTGTAGCAGCAATGGCTGCTTCTTTTTTTTTACAATGACTATCTTCAAAAATATCCGTGAAAGATCTTATAGTATCTTCATTCAGATTTTAGTTTTCTAACCTTCCTAATCTGATGTTTGCAGCCGCTGTTGAGTCGATTGTATATTACTGAACATATGAAGGTGTCTACTTATGTGGAGAATAGTGGATTGAGATATACCTATAAATCTTTGAAAACCTTGCACCTTAAAAGTATATGTACCATCACCAGGTAACTCTTTGGGATGTAGTAGCAGTACCAGTCCATTGTGGCAACATAAGTTAGTGTCCTCTTACTAACTCACTGGGAAAATAAAGTGCATTACAATGCTGGCAACTTTGGTCAAGTCTGCGAATACTATTCTGAATCTCATAATTTTCATTATTTAGAGGGTGTCTAAATTTGTGAATATCTTCATCAGACCCTCCTCCTGTATTGTAAATGATTCTTAACCGTTCTTTTTGCTATACACTATTCTTAGATATTTGTTTATGAACTTGCTTAAATATTCGCCTTCCTCTATTACAATTTATTTGACCATTTTCACTTAAAAAGGATCAAAAAATCAACAATCATAAACAATAAATTACGCAATATTCTTGTAAATTATCCGTAACCATTAATTTTACTGCACATAATAATTACGGTTACAGATGTAATTTTTACTGCACATAATAATTTTACACAAAATCATTAGATCTAATACGCCTTCCTCTATTAGATACATTTCAATGTTTCAATTAAACAGTACAATAGAATAAATAAACAATCATATAACTTGATTTCGTGCTAATCTATTTCATGTTTGACCATAGTGTATACAATGTGATTTATATTTTGAAAATGTTACAGCTGTTTAACTATTTACTTTTTTATACTATACTTCTATCTGTTCCTAACAATAATGTTTAAAGTTGCTTGTTGTAATCATCTTGAATTCACTGATTAAACTATAATTAAATAATACTTAACTAAGTGAATACATATTGTGGTAAGCCACCAGTAGAGGCTCTGCTTTGTAAAAGGAACGATTGTTTCAAAACGTGCCAGCAAGTAAACCGTTACGTGTTCACTTAGTTAAGTATTATTTAATTATACAATAATGTTTAGCCTAAAAGTAATTCCTCAAAGCTTAATTTTTATATAGTAAAATTTTAAACCTTTTACTTATTTCTTTATTTGTTGATAAAACAACAAATAAAAATTAGCAGGCATCTAGTATGTAATATCTTCTGATCTTAAACTTATTACTATTTATCTATCTGAATAATTTAATTGGGATTAAAAATCAAATACATATGTTTAACAAAAATGGGAAAATATGTTTTATTGAATATATCTAAATAAATAGTATTTGAATTAGGATTTTTTGCTTTATTTTGTATGTATTGTATTATAGTATGCATTTATGCCAACAGTTGTATTCCATTCATACATTTTAAATCACTTACTCTGACAATTATATTTTATCTTTAAAACTTGATTTGTTTGTGTTGCAAGTGGTGACATATGTTTTAAGTCTATATTTTTGTTGTGTTTGATGTAGTTGACACAAAGGTTGCCAATCATGAAGGTACCCTTAGTAGTTGTGTTACTCCCTTGCAGGTTTAATACATTTTAAGCATTTTTTCTTATGGTTTACGGGTAATGAATTGTATGTACCATAGCAATAAAATCTTTATTATTTTTAAAGAATGCTGAGGTAGATATAGGTATCCATCATGTTTATTTCCTTCAGGGAATTTTGAATAATATAAGGGATACAAGTGAGTACATGACCTTGAAATAAATAGTAGTCTAAAGCCATACTGATATCAAAACTGCTCATCAGCGAATATAAATTAGAACAAGTCAACCATTATATATCTTTACTACCATAATTTCACCTATCTTCCCTCACCCTTCTTCCTATATATATGTAATGGCAGACACCTTCCCATGACCTACCCTGTTAGACAATAGGTCTACAAATGGACCTTGTATCCTCTTTATATTTGATCAATTTAATTGTTAGATAATTTATGTTTGCCTAACTTTAATTTTGTAAAACCTAGTCTTTTAAATTAAACTATAGCCATATTACTTGCTCCCATATATAAATTATATATATATATATATATATATATATATATATATATATATATATATATATATATATACACACAAAATACGCTTTCTTGTTTAATAATTTAAAACAACATAGGTTATTCAAATACAAGAATATTTATTAATTTATATTCAAAGCTTTTTGTTGGTAAACAGTACCAACATCATCAGGAATGAAAATTACAATAATGTAAGCTATAGGCCTAAAACATATGTTAAATTAGAAATAGAATTGTTGCTAAATTTATACAAATTGCCAAATTTATTTTGTTGCTGTAACATTATAGACATTGAATATAGTATCAAATTTAGAATGTATTTGTATTTGTTCTTTTATTAATTTGTTATTATAATTGTGTTTATATATTTCGAATGCTTCATATATATTTATTCTTAATCCCTTATTAATTTCTTTTATAAGTTTCATATTTTCTATATTTGGAAATTGGTGCTTATTATTAATACAATGATTTGCGAAATTTGATTTATGTATTTCTGGATTAATATAGGCATTCAAATGTTTTTTATATCTTTCTTTTAATTTTTTCTTGGTTTGACCTATATAAGCTTTATTACAATTTTCGCATTCTAATTGCACATTACCACCTTTTTCATGCACATTAATTGTTTTATTATTGTTATTTATTATATTTATTATTTTGTTATTAGTTTTGTATGCAATTTTGATATTTGTATTTTTAAATAATTTGGTGATATTTTATATTTCATGGCCTATAAATAAAAATAAAGTCCATATTGTATTATTATTACTATTGCAAATTAAATTATTATTTTGTTTATTAAAAATATTATAATTAAGTTTGTCAACAGTTTTCTTTTTATAACCGTTTTCTAATGCAGTTTGATAAATTATGTTTTTTTCTCTCATTTTATTTTCTTCATATTTTCATGCATAAAATACCCATGAATGAACTGTGGTTTTAATTATGCGTTCTAAAACGATGGTGTAGATATGTCGTTTTTAAAGTAAATACATTCTCTATGAAGTTTTTAGCTCTCATTATATCATCTGTGTCATATTTTATTTTTTGTTTTATATTTTATTTCATTTATTTTTTCTCTTTGCATTTAACATTTTTTTAAGAATCTCCTCTTCAATTGTTCTACCTTGGCAGAATCTTGTTTATCTGTCATAATCTAGAAGACTCTTTCTCTCTCTGTAGATTTTTCATAATAGAGATTTGTTTTGTAGACTACATCTTTTTATTTGCTACAGCTCTTTGGAATATTTTACGAGTGTTTGAAATGGTTTTGATGTAACCTTTTGCATTTGCTCTATTTATCATCTAAGGGTACAATGATTTGCCCTCCAATTCAAAGTTCTTTCATAATTTGTTCACTTTGTACAAACCCTTGCTCTATCTGATCATTTATGCTTTTCAGAATTATAAAAATATCGTCTGCCTTATGTGCATCAGTCTATTTGATTTTATGTCTTGCTTTTTAAAGTGTTATTTTGTCTATAGTTTGCTTTGTTTCCTGATTTGTGTTATGTTTTATATCAGTTTTCTGTAAATTTATTTTCTGTATGTATACAAGTCTATCCAAATTCTCTGCCTTCTCCTGAGTCTGGTTCTCTTCTTTTCCTTATTGTATTTTTATCTGTTACCTAATCCCAGAACAAGGAGTTGTATAATTTTAACTGTTACATTTCTTGTCAATCCTTTAGAGGATTTTACTCACTCTAGAACCACTAACAAAAAACATGGCTTGAACAGAACAAAAAAGCTTGAAGTTGCTTGATGTAATCATCTTGAATTCACTGATTAAACTAATTTTAAAAATTATATTTAATTTTCTTTGGTCTTCCCAAATTAGTCTTCAGTTCTTCTCCTATTCCAATCAATATGTTCATTTAATCTTTTAAACCTCTTATTCATTTCTTGGTCTGTGTCTGCTAACTCAATAATTGACTGTAATTAGATGACAGAATGTACATTTGTGGAAAATAAAACATAAATTTACATTTTTTAAATAATATTAAGCCACTATAGTTCCCTTATGCTTACTCTAAATAATGAATGATCTTTGTATATTCTTTGTGTGCAGACTTAATACAAAACATTATTACCCCATTATGATATAAAAAGTTCTTTCCATCTTTTTTAACTAGTTACATTTATCTAGTTTAATAAGAACATCTTTTAATTTTTCCTTATTAATGGTAATTTTTACAAAAAAAGGGACAATTCTAAAAGACAGTTGAATCCTGTTATTTTGATTTGATGGCATTGGGTTTTATCTGTGTGTAACTTGCATTACCATTTTGTTTTGATAGAAAAGAGTTAATATGTGACTTATCAGTAATTAGGGCTTGTGGTCTTGATTGCTTGTTTGTAAGTTTCTGCCTTGAAATTTGTAATGTTAATCTTAGTTTAGAATGATAGTATGCCATATCCAACACTTATACGTGTTTTGAGCCGAACAGTAGAAACAGCTAAAATTCAAGTAAATTATAAGACATTGTGGAATCATAACTTTTGCTGGATTATTCATTGTATGTCTGTTAATGCCTATAAAGCTTAAGAATGAAACTTAGGGACATAAAATCACCTGGAGAGTAAGTAGTGGAAGTCCAATATATGTGCAGTGGTGCTTATCTGAAGTAGATATACTTTGTATTGGATTTAGAGGGAATGCAGGATGCTTTGTGAGCATTATAATAGTTTTTTTCAATGTTTGCCATTTTACGAGAGGCCATGAACTATTGACTAATTTTTTAAGTGTATTTTGTTAATATCTACTGTACTTAAAATTACAAAAATGGTGCAGGAAAAACACACCTAAAAATAACATTGTCAATAATGATTTTGTTCTAAACGAAGTTGGGCATTTCAGTTTTGTAGCTTGTCATAAAAATACTGATTAGCATTAAAAATAAATTCTATTATCGTATTCTAAATTAATCCAGATTGAAATAAAAAATTTTAAAAAATAATATAAAATTGAATTCAGAAGTAAAATATTTCATTAGAGTATAAATATAGATCTACTTTATATCTATTCATTTTTGGTTTATAAAGTCTTCTAGACTAAATTAATTGAGTTTTATTTTGTAAAATAGCTCTCATAGGAAAGGTCTAATTATATCATTATAATTTATTATTTTTGGTTTTGGTGTCATCAACATCTAATTATTAGTCAATGCTTGGGATGAAGTTGGGATTTATTAAAGAAGTTGAATAATTTATATTAATTTTATGTAATTTAATATTAATTGTTGCATTGTTTGTTTCCCTCCTAAACGTAAGCTATTAGCAGCGGCAAGGATGAGGGAAGTTCAGGGGTAAATTATTTTTTAATTTATGAGATACGAATTCGACTCTTGAATGTAATATGGAGTAGGGCTAATTGAGTTAAATCTATCAGATCAGCAAGAGATGCTATAACAATTAGTTTTTGGTAGTGACAATAGATGGTTGAATTGTTAACTCTTTGTGGAATCTAGGAAACCGTTTCTAGTGAGATTCATAAAACATTTTCCTTCTCGGGGATTAGGGAAAAACATTTCCATTGAGATTTATACTCTGCATTGTTATGTCGTTTAGTGTGATTTTTTAAAAATCTGACCAAAACTGCTGACAAATATGGGATTGTACACTTATGTTAATTTACATATATGGAAGGTTTTGTGGTCAAGAAAACCCTAATGGTATACTAAAACACTACAAAGATGCATTTAAATCATAAACCCTAATTTTGATGACTTAATCTAATTAGAACTTTAATGCCATTTAATTAATATTTAAGGTTTCAAGAAAAAATGGCATTTGGGATACCTCCGCATATTCCTATCTGCATTAAATGTGTTAAGATTGATAATCGAATTAAGTGGAAACAGATTTTAGAAAATATAAAATTTCATCTTTAGTTTTTCGTACTAGAATAACCTAAAATAACAATGTTTCCATGTATTGGAGGTTTAAAAAAGTTTCCAAGAGATACTCAGGATCTGGGTTAGACCCAGCTACACTACTGGCTACTAATATTCAACTATTAGCCAGACTAGCTATACTACTGTCTACTAATATCCAACTAGTAGCCAGAATAGCTATACCACTGGCTACTAACATTCAACTAGTAGCCAGACTAGCTATACTACTGGCTACTAGCATTCAACTAGTAGCCAGAATAGCTATACCACTGGCTACTAACATTCAACTATTAGCCAGACTAGCTATACTACTGTCTACTAATATTCAACTAGTAGCCAGAATAGCTATACCACTGGCTACTAACATTCAACTAGTAGCCAGACTAGCTATACTACTGGCTACTAGCATTCAACTAGTAGCCAGAATAGCTATACCACTGGCTACTAACATTCAACTATTAGCCAGACTAGCTATACTACTGTCTACTAATATTCAACTAGTAGCCAGAATAGCTATACCACTGGCTACTAACATTCAACTAGTAGCCAGACTAGCTATACTACTGGCTACTAGCATTCAACTAGTAGCCAAAATAGCTATACTACTGGCTACTAGTTCCGACTAGCTACAGAAAACCGCTGTATTGGGTTATTACATTACTTCCACGAGGGCTAGCATATCTCCTTTGAGAGCCGTACTATATGATTCATTCCCCTATAATCAACCCTCCCTCACTTAACTAATTTACCCTTAGCGATCCTTCCTTAGTTGGAAATTATCTTGCTTTTCCTGTCAGTGAACACTGTGATTTAGAATGAGAATAAAAGTTTATTATACTATTTTAATATTAATAAGAATTTAAATAATATTAAGTGTAAGAAATACTTTCACAGTAAATATTTGCTGTTTAAAGCAACTATATTCAGCCAGTATATTGGAAATTCGACGTTTCAGCCATTACCATTATTTATCGACGTTCTTTGTTTTGTTGAAAAACAACGTAAGTTGCAAGCTTTTGGATTCACTTTTTGTTTTGTGGTAATGTTTCTTAGAATCGTTGATTGATCACTTGATACGTGCGTCACTTCAACTTAAAAGATAAAATCCATCGCGGCCAGTCTAACCACAAAGCCCTATGTATGTAATCAAGTTTTAACAGTGTTGTCAACATTACGTCATTACAAATATAATGTATTAAATAGAAAATTCCTCTTATTACACTACTAAATATTGATGATGAACAGTCATAATTACTAGATGTTTATTGCCGCGTTCTCATTGATGAGATTAATAACTGTTCACAAACATTATTCGGTAATAATCGGCAGGCAAGGCGTTACCGATTTTGCAAAATTAACCTTTAACTGAAAAAAGTCCTCAGGATCTCGGATAAAATAATAAAACTTTTAACCTTTAATAAATAATAAATAAATACAGACACTTCAAACTACACCCTACACACATAATTAACACACAATTACAATACAACTCGCACACACTTTTTGACATCATAACTCCTAATACACACAAAATATACCCACACCACTATAATAACCCACCCCGCCCTAACTTACGTAAACCTTGAGATCAGTTACGGTCTGAGTTGACAATGGGACACATATCCCGAAATGGCTGTCCTCAACAAATATAAGTAAGGTGCTACTATAGGCATGCTATAAATATAAATACACAAGTGTTTAGTGAAAACTAGTAGCTCACGTGAAGATGGAATCAACAAATATAATTAATAAAGATTTAACGTTAATTTCAACTTGCACTACACGTTTCAAAACAGAGCATAAAGTTATATTATAAAATATAGTTACAAAGGATCCAGTTAGAACAGATTTGGTTTCTTAAAGTTTACTAATTCACGAGGTAAATACAAGCTTCATCGGCGTAGGCAAGGGGGATCCGAACCCCCCTCCGAATTGTAAAAGTGGGGTGAAACGTATCAGAATAGCAAGGCGATATAACAATTACATTTTCGTAATTACTTGCAGGACAACATTAAAAAGTTGAATTGTTATCCCCTTTTGCTGAATTTGGGTGACCATTTCTAGAAGTATTTCATAAAAAAACAATTTTCTCACTTTAGGAATGGATCGAACGAATATTTCCTTTAAATTAATGCTCTGTATTGTTTTGCTGTCTAGCGTGATTTTAATAACTTTGGCAAAGTAATAAACCTGTATTTATTGTTTACCGATGTGAAATGTTTATGGTTTTTTTTCGTGGTCAAGAAATATCACAAAGGCCTAACAGTAAATTCTCTTTCATAAACTACGTTTGGTCACAATCAAAGAAAATTTATTGCTGTAATAATCTAAAACTGTTTGAAAAGGATTTATTGAAATTATATTACGAAATATAAGGACGAATGTCTTTGACATTATATTTGTTGTAGCGTACTTAGAAGTGTTGACATGTCTACGGTATTGCTCTATTTTCGAGTGGGAATTCTCCTGTAAGACTTTTCCATATTTTACTGTTGTATTTTTGAGTTTTGCTTTGACGAGTCGTAATAGTACTACTTTTCGCCACTGCGAACTTTCGCCGTAGGCCTACAGGCGGAAACAATAAGTAAATAGTGGAAACCACTATATCAAGAGGGATGCTATAAAGTCGAACTGTAAATAATTAGAATTCGACATTTTACAGTTGCTTAAATTCTGTTTTGATATAATTAGAGTTTAAACAATGTAAGACTGTAACTATAGTCGAATTCACAGTTACAGCTGTTATATTATTTATATAACCTAGTGCAAGTTACGTGACAGTATTTATAGTAGCTCAATATTTATTTGTGAGAAATGTTTTTTTGTGATGGTCTTTTGCATAAAGTCTGCATCATTCACGGATCAGAACATTTCGATCGTGTTGTCGAGCTGAGAAGTAAATCGTTTCATATCTGCTATTACAGAAGCTGTCTCAAAAGTGGTTGAAATTTGTTCATCTGGTTGTCTTCTTTATTTTGTTCAGTAGAACATTTTTCGTAATTTTTCAACACGTCTTTAAAAATCTATCCGTCAGTGTCCCGCGCGTGGGTTTGCCTTTATTGCCATTCAAAAAAGCCTCGTAGCGAACTTCAAGATTTAAAAATACAGTATTACTTGACACACAATAAAAAAGTTTCTTTATTCAGAACTGTTGGTATTATTAACAGCTGATCACAAAATCTAAATATTTTGTCTTAGAGTTGGATAGTTTTGTATACTTTGAAGTTACAGCAGTGGCGCGTTTTGCGTAAAATATTTGAAGTTCTCTGTGTTTCCAAATTACTAATATGCTGATATTATTTTTATTTATGGATGGCGCGATGGAAACTCACTGCCTGCAAAAAATGAAAGAATATTAAGAAAGATTTGCTAATAAAGAATTGTAAATCCGAAAACCTAGCTTTAGCTTTTCATGGTTTATGTTCAATATGTAATATATATATTTGTCATGTGCTATCTTTAGAAGGGCATCTGCACACTCATTACCCTCAATGAGCTGGGATCCACTGGAGAATGCAAGCTATAAACAGCGTACTGCTACTGTAAATTGCAGCGAATAGGCTAATTCGGAGTAAAAAAAACCGGAGTAAATGGGGAATAAAAAACCCTGATATCATAATTACATTTTCGTCTGGATTGAAAATAAGGTAAAATTTAAAATTTTTTATTCTAATAATTTTAATTGAAAATGAATTTACATAATCGTAATATTATTGGTCAAAAGCTTTCACAGTTCCTAATGTTTATAATTTAAAAACTGTGATTTTCTCGCCTTAGAAATCCATTATAAGACGGCATTTATCAGGGCGTAGTCGTCGTTTTTCAGTATCTCAGCTGATAAACAACTTTTATTTGTCGACAATAAACACAGCTTTCAGCTGTTTGTCGACTTATAAGAACATAGCTAGGCCTACAGTGATATGGCACAAGAGATGAACTAAACATTCTGTACAGTTGAGGCGTTTCAAATACCCGTTAAAGTGGTTAAATTTAGCTGTTGAACCGTTAAGTTGCGTTAGGTCTAAGACGTTAAACTCATTCATAAGAGCAGAATTAATTATTTTGTTATAAATGCCAATTTCAGATCACTTCGTCAGTTCTTAGGTCTTAAATTTTCTTTTAAAAATGTAGAACAACAATGATCGTATTCTAAAACAGTTTATTGGAACGGCGCGAAAATATTCCGGAATACCACGGGTTTAGAGCTGTACTTTTATTCTTGTCCCCCCACCGATTTACCTATTGTCATCGTAAGCATTCGTGACCTCGGGTTCATAGCTGATGGTGTAATTTTGTACAAAGTCTCTAGATAAGATCAGCTTTAAGTGGGGTTCCGTCAATATTAACAATCTAAACCATAAAATTCTACCAAATACTATTAGTTTCTAGTGTGGATTCTAAGTTCTGCTATTACAGTAGTTTTTATATCTATTAGGAAAATGTTACTTTGACATAGACTTATCTGAAATATATACATGTCACGCGCATATAAACAAGTGAAATCATTAATAGCTTGGAACGTTGTTTCAGGCGCAAGAAATTCTGTTAGCAACAAAAAACTATACTGATGACAGCAGACAATAATATTTGGAATAGCATAAATGCAATTGTGACAGCTTGAGTTTTTTTTACTTTAAGGCTGACGCAGGAGTTATTGTTTCTTTTTACCAAAAACGAAATGTTTTGAGGACAATAGCTGTGAAATAGTTCATTAGAAATTACTTTACGTTTTTTGTTTTCAAAGCGGAAAAATGGACTGTTCGTGACCAAATCGGATATTTTGTTGGGGCCAATAGCTTAGACCAGGGGTCTCCAACCTACGGCCCGCGGGCCGGATGTGGAACAGATTTTTTCCGAACCGCGAAAGCTAGCATACTGGAAAAAAATTTATTTGGTAATATATTTCCTTTTAAGCATTCTTACCAATAAATATGAGTACAGTACTCGTCTCTCACTTGCCACTTGTTTTCTCTATAAGTGTAAAACTAGCTGTAAACAAGTAAAAAACTAAGCAAGAAAATCTCAAAAACCACCACTGAGTTCTTGATTAGAAAAAAACGTCGTGGGTATATGGGGCGGGGGAAGATCTAGACTTTCTGCCCTGAAATATTGCCGGCCCACCTTTCCTCCAAAAGTTTTCGATGTGACCCTTGAGTAAAAAAGGTTGGAGACCCCTGGCTTAGACTATCTACTTGCAGATTTTACTGATATCCTTACATAGCGTTTACTACTAAATTTGTATGAATTATAGAAAAACAACAATCTAGAACTGCCGAGATTAAAATGAATCAAATTAATTTCAATTAGTCGAGGTTTTGAACTGTTTGATGGATGGGGAAGTAATGTGGCGGAGTTTTAGGAGGATTAATGTAAGGATTTGCAAACCCCGTGGCAATAGTTGCTTGTGTTTACTTTTTACAAGACAAAGAGAAACATAATGGAACTACTTTATTCTGGAATGAGAAGTCGCCAGCACATCGGGTAGTAGTGACAGGCTCTGCGGTCACAGATCGTTTAAAAGCACCATCCGATCCCACTCAAGTAAGCAGACATAGCACTTAATGAATATTTATCATATGCTGATGCACATGACGTCATTTCTGCTAATTGTTAAACAATTTGCGTTTTTGTACCAGTACAAATACAAAATGGAACATTAACTTGCGAGTTATTGCTGAAGCTATATCTAGGTTTTAAGGGGCATTAAATGTTCCTAATTATTGCTACTCGCGCGTGTATGTTGTAGGCGAAGAAAATATACGATAAGATGAAGTAAAAGAAAGACTTGTCATAAGAGAAATAACTAAACTTTCGAATACTCGGATCATAAAACAAAAAAGACAGATCAAGGAAAAAACTCATTCATAAATTGCCTTTCTTAGGTTTTAATGAAAATGTCAGTATTTATAACTGTAAAAAAATTTAGTTGTAAATTTATTCCATTCTGCTTTTGTTAATAATTTCAAAAATTTTATAAAAACTGTTCTACATTTTCGTTTTATAAATCTATTATTACAGTTATTAATGCCTAAATAAGTGTTTGACTCATCGTTTTACTAGAATTTTATGAATTTTAATTTGACATGTGCTTGAATATGTTTGGTAAAATACGACTTTTAAAAAGATAAACTCGAAAATATTTTAAATTAAAACAAAAGTAATGCTTCAACATTTTTGAAGTAATAGGCCTATGTTTTTAAAATTATTTACAAATTTTTAGATAGTTTCGAAACGTTCATGAGTTGTGGCAACACATACCTTTATATTTCATTTTATCTAGTTATTGTTCAGAGAGAGGATGGTAAAGGCACACCTAAATGCTTATGGCAAGATTACTTAAAAAAAGAATTCTCTTAGTATTGTTAAAAATCATTTTTTGTTTCGTAATTCTATATTCTATTTGAAATTTTAATATACTCATCTTTATTTCTGTTAAGAATATTTGTATACATTTTTCTGCCGAAGCATTTGCTTCTGAGAGTAGGCCTACTATTAAAGTTCTGAGAATAATAGAGTTATTCCGAAGTACGTTAACAAAAAAATATTTTTATGTTATGAAACAAAAATGTACTTAAATAAACATATTCTTTTCTTAAAAAAATATCAGGCAAAAAAATCCAACTGTAGCAGAGGTAGGTGGGACTAATTTTGTTACAGAGGCCAGTTGGTGCAAGCGGATTTTAAAATTGCCGCCATAACGAAAATATGTGTTCAGCTTTTCCTTGAATTTTTAAACTTATTTTTGAGCGTCTAGACTCTAGAGTATATGTTTCGTTTAAGAAAAATATACACAATATTTTATTGTTAAAGAAGTTTAAGAATTTAGTTGAATACTTTTCTTATAATGTACATAATTTTGTTGGTTTTTACTTTACGGAACACCTATGGGGCACACTGTTATACTTGAAAATGTCTTGGAAACAATACCTCTGCGAAACGTGCTTCTAGCTATTTTAAACAAATAGCTGGTTGCCAAATTTCTATCTGTAACACTGAAGGCAAAAATAATTGTAACAATTTGCACCACCTTCTCTTACGTTCTTAATGCTCGGAAGGAAGTTATAGGTAGTTCATGCATTTTTGAAGGTGCACGCGCCAGAGTTTAAGGGGTTCTTGGTACTCGTATTCGTTGGTGTTGTTTTTTAGGGTTGTGTTTGCAAGGGCTGTGATTTTTAAGGGTGAGTTTGTCTGAGTGAAGTCATGTCACTTTCTCAGTTGCATTAAAATGTATAACTGTTGTAATACGTATAAATGTGTGACCTGTAATGAAAATCTGTTGAATGTTCCATGAAACGCTGCCACGACACCAATGTCCTTGCAGTGGGACAGCTAGTCTGGGTATTAAAACAGCGGGTATTCAATCAACCCATACTGTATAGAGTTGTGACATGAATCCAGAAGAGTAATCGCCGGGAAGGGGATTTATTCTGTTTCCATTTAATGAAAGGACCTAGAGTTGGGAGAGGGCTTTACTGATTTCCTTTTCTGCTTACCTGTCCCTAAACACATTGAACCAGTGCAAAGCATGGGATGAGTAAACTAGGTTGCAAGGCATAGGATGTCACAAGGTAAATCAGTGGGGGGACCGAACTAAATGTGGAACGCTAAACTCGTGGAATCTCCGCAATATTTTCTCAGCGTAATAAATTCTTGAATTTTGTAGTCCATTACGTTCGGTGAATCTTATTAATCACTTAAACAGAGAAGACACTGATGAAGATCGGCACGTAGCGATCGAAAACGTTCTGTCTCAGTAAGTTTTAACAAATTTACTAAATTTAAAGTTCAGATAGTCATAAACTATTGTTTACGTAATAAATTATTTAAGTTACGATCCATTGTTGTACATTTTTAAATGAAAATACAAGGACTATTAAACGAACTGAGGAAGCTTCTGTAAAATGAGTTTTGTAAAGAAATAGATTAAGTCTGCTCTTATCTATCACGATTAAATGCTAATTGACGACATCAACGAGGATTTGAAACCTGTAATCTTACTTGTTGAGGTGGGGAATGGTATACACACCTCTTGTGCCACATCACCTTAGGCCTACTTACGTACTATATGTTAACCAATGGCGGTGTTGTTAATCAGTGGTGATACTGAAAGCGGCGACTAAGGCTGCCGTTTTATAGTGGATTTCTAAGGCGAGAAATGATAAGGCGAAAATGAAAATCTAACATTGAGCACTGTGTAAGCCTTTAAAGAAATTACCATTGCCCACTTTAAGAAAGAATTATTAGAGTAAAAAAAAAAAAAAAAATGAAAGGTTTACCTTATTTTTAATACAAACGAAAATCTAATTTTGACTCTAGGGTTTTTATTCCCCATTTATTCCTGTTTTCTTCAGCCCGAATCAGCCTGTGTGTGCACATTACGATCATTTGGATTCAAGAAGTTATACGTATGGTTCACGGTAAAATGCTCAAAACCAGGCAAATGTAATTCTCTTGTGTGTATAGCTCTCAAAAATATGTTTAATAATAATTACAGAACAGTTAATAGACAGGTTAAGAAAGAAACAGACTGAAGTTGATTTCCAGCGATAATATTAGTGAAAATATACCACAATAGCAAAAATGTACAATATTAATTTTAATAATTAAAATAATTTGTAAAATACTTGGCACTTGACTGCATAGATTGGTTTTTACCAGATGGTGGACAGTGAAAGCTCCTAAAAGCATCTCAATGGGGGCTAACGGTTCATTACACAAAGGTCGCCAATATTGTTGTATTACATGCGGAAGGGTATTACATTTGTATTTATCTCCATCCTTCATGCCCGCCATCCAGATCCGTTCTACCCGTATTTTATATTTAATTAAAAAAAAAAAAAACTGTAAATGTTCAAGTAGAAGTAGAATTGGAGTAGTTTATAACAGTAAAGTAACCGTCCTTCCGTGAGTCAAGACATCCAGCGCTACCTGCCCGAAGCAGAAAAGCAGGTCTCCAGACGTATTCTGTAGGCGGAATTGCATGTGTAGGATGTCGTTGGAGTGGGATGGCTGCATATATATTCTTTTATTAAAATGTTTTTTGTACTAAATGACAGCTTTATTATGTGGTAAAATTATCGATGCAATTTTCTGTTACAAGTTCTGGGGTATATATATATATATATATATATATATATATATATATATATATATATATATATATATGAAGCTAATAAATCACTAATTTTGAGTAATTTTATCCACCATTAAGTGCAATAATTTTACCTTGAGTGATGAGGTACCTTTCGGTCTTTGACCATTGTCGAATCGTAAGGTGATTCGACAATGGTCAAAGACCGAAAGGTACCTCATCACTCAAGGTAAAATTATTGCACTTAATGGTGGATAAAATTACTCAAAATTAGTGATTTATTAGCTTCATAAAGTCAGTGCAACGGAAAAACAATGGATAATTTTAAATATCTAGAATATATATATATATATATATCACTTTAATGTACTTAAACAAGAATCTTAGTTTGTATATTTGTTAGTCGACTTCCAAGAACTATTATTACTTGTTCTAATTTTCGAGGTTATTTTGTGACTAATTCGAGCTAATTAACTCGCCTTAAAACCAACCCCAAATATACAAACCAATAACAAAGACCATACTAAACCAAAACTATTTTACATTTAATAATAACATATATAAACAAATAGATGGCTTAGCAATGGGGATCACCCCTCTTAAGTATAATATCAGAAATTTGTTTACTTCCAAAACCTTGACGAAATAATCACATAAACCGTAAAAACACACGACACCAATATTGGATACGATATGTTGACGATGGATTATACATCTCACAAAATAAAGAAAGAAATAATAATATCATCCTAAATGAAATCAACAACTTACACCAAACATAAAATTCACCATGGAAGAAGAAATAAACAATAAAATATCTAAACCTAACAATAAACAGAAATACAAATAACATTGAATACTGAATTTTTAGGAAACCTATACAATCCATAAACACAAACTAGTACTCTAACCATCCCCCACATCATAAAATGTCTGCTTACAATTCACTCTTATACAGAATGCTAAAAATCCCATTAAAAATAAACAAAATGAAAAAGAAATAATATATCGAATAGTCCAAAAATTGGATACAATAAAAATAATAAGATAAATTAGAATTGAAAATACTGTATCAACTAAATTAAAACATTTAAACCATAAGGCGCAGGCAACAAAATAATGGACCACATTTACATACACAGGATAAAACATAAAAGAAATAACTAAAATATTTTAAAATAACAATATTAACATAACATACAAAAATACACGAAGCATAATCAATAACATAAACCAACCGGGAAAATTAAGTCCCACACTTAATAACGGAACTTATAAAATCGATTGCCTAAACTGTAACAAATTATACATTGGCTAAGCAAACACATAATAATTAAAAAATAGATATAAAGAATACCTAAAAGGATACATCAAACTAAACATATACAACTCAAATTTAACCACATACGCCATCAAAAGCAAACACACGTTTCCCACATTATAAAACATCACATAATAAAAGAAGTACAAAAGGCTTAAAAATGACAATCTGGGAACAACACAAAAGTGCCAGTGGAAACACTGGCAAATTTATAAACACAAAAGTAATATCACAAACGAACAAATACAAATAAAATATAAAAATGACAAATTAATAAAAAAAGAGTCGAAATAAGCTTAAAAATGAGAACATGTAATTAATAGTTCCGAAAGTCGACCCGCAAATATACCAAGTGAGATTTTTGTTTAAGAACATTAAAGTGTAATTGATAAGTTAATACAAGAAAACAGTGTTGCAAGGTTAAATGTATATATATATATATATATATATATATATATATATATATATATATATATATATATATATATATAACTCGAGCATTAAAATGCCGGTAAAATGTGGCATGTAACGAAGTTAGTTGTATAAGAAAATAATAAACTTGAATCTTATGATTTTTCAAAGTGGTAGGATGTAATATTTTATTGTAGAGAGAAATAAAGTACTGGAGAGTTCTTGAAATTAGAGAAAGTTAGCGCAACGGCTTATTAATGTTAAAAAAATGAATTAATCTAGAAGTAACACTAAACATTTTGAATTAGAGCTGTTAAAACTAAAATACTATATTTTTACTTGAAAAAGTGTTCTTATTGGTTAACTTTTGCCCAGGTGGGGTATAGGACTCTAACGCTAAAGGGAGATCGTGGTCCTGGAGGCGATTGCGGAAGGATGTGTTTAGAAAAATTGTTCTTATTGGTTAACTTTTGCCCAGGTGGGGTATAGGACTCTAACGCTAAAGGGAGATCGTGGTCCTGGAGGCGATTGCGGAAGGATGTGTTTAGAAAAAGTGTTCTTATTGGTTAACATTTGTCCAGATGGGGTATAGAACTCTAACGCTAAAGAGAGATCGGGGTGGATGTGTTTAGAAAACGTGTTCTTATTGGTTAACATTTGCCCAGGTGGGGTATAGAACTCTAACGCTAAAGGGAGATCGTGGTCCTGGAGGCGATTGCGGAAGGATGTGTTTAGAAAAAGTGTTCTTATTGGTTAACTTTTGCCCAGGTGGGGTATAGGGCTCTAACGCTAAAGAGAGATCGGGGTCCTGGAGGCGATTGCGGAAGGATGTGTTTAGAAAAAGTGTTCTTATTGGTTAACATTTGCCCAGGTGGGGTACAGGACTCTAACGCTAAAGAGAGATCGGGGTCCTGGAGGCGATTGCGGAAGGATGTGTTTAGAAAAAGTGTTCTTGTTGGTTAACATTTGACAAGGTGGGGTATAGGACTCTAACGCTAAAGAGAGATCGGGGTCCTGGAGGCGATTGCGGAAGGATGTGTTTAGAAAAAGTGTTCTTATTGGTTAACATTTGCCCAGGTGGGGTATAGGACTCTAACGCTAAAGGGAGATCGGGGTCCTAGAGGCGATTGCGGAAGGATGTGTTTAGAAAAAGTGTTCTTATTGGTTAACATTTGCCCAGGTGGGGTATAGAACTCTAACGCTAAAGGGAGATCGGGGTCCTGGAGGCGATTGCGGAAGGATGTGTTTAGAAAAAGTGTTCTTATTGGTTAACATTTGCCCAGGTGGGGTATAGGACTCTAACGCTAAAGGGAGATCGGGGTCCTGGAGGCGATTGCGGAAGGATGTGTTTAGAAAAAGTGTTCTTATTGGTTAACATTTGACCAGGTGGGGTATAGAACTCTAACGCTAAAGAGAGATCGGGGTCCTGGAGGCGATTGCGGAAGGATGTGTTTAGAAAAAGTGTTCTTATTGGTTAACATTTGTCCAGATGGGGTATAGAACTCTAACGCTAAAGAGAGATCGGGGTCCTGGAGGCGATTGCGGAAGGATGTGTTTAGAAAAAGTGTTCTTATTGGTTAACATTTGTCCAGATGGGGTATAGAACTCTAACGCTAAAGAGAGATCGGGGTCCTGGAGGCGATTGCGGAAGGATGTGTTTAGAAAACGTGTTCTTATTGGTTAACATTTGCCCAGGTGGGGTATAGGACTCTAACGCTAAAGGGAGATCGGGGTCCTGGAGGCGATTACGGAAGGATGTGTTTAGAAAAAGTGTTCTTATTGGTTAACATTTGCCCAGGTGGGGTATAGGACTCTAACGCTAAAGGGAGATCGGGGTCCTGGAGGCGATTGCGGAAGGATGTGTTTAGAAAAAGTGTTCTTATTGGTTAACATTTGCCCAGGTGGGGTATAGGACTCTAACGCTAAAGGGAGATCGGGGTCCTGGAGGCGATTGCGGAAGGATGTGTTTAGAAAAAGTGTTCTTGTTGGTTAACATTTGCCCAGGTGGGGTGTAGGACTCTAACGCTAAAGGGAGATCGGGGTCCTGGAGGCGATTGCGGAAGGATGTGTTTAGAAAAAGTGTTCTTATTGGTTAACATTTGCCCAGGTGGGGTATAGGACTCTAACGCTAAAGGGAGATCGGGGTCCTGGAGGCGATTGTGGAAGGATGTGTTTAGAAAAAGTGTTCTTATTGGTTAACATTTGCCCAGGTGGGGTATAGGACTCTAACGCTAAAGGGAGATCGGGGTCCTGGAGGCGATTGCGGAAGGATGTATTTAGAAAAAGTGTTCTTATTGGTTAACATTTGCCCAGGTGGGGTATAGGACTCTAACGCTAAAGGGAGATCGGGGTCCTGGAGGCGATTGCGGAAGGATGTGTTTAGAAAAAGTGTTCTTATTGGTTAACATTTGCCCAGGTGGGGTATAGGACTCTAACGCTAAAGGGAGATCGGGGTCCTGGAGGCGATTGCGGAAGGATGTGTTTAGAAAAAGTGTTCTTATTGGTTAACATTTGACCAGTTGGGGTATAGGACTCTAACGCTAAAGGGAGATCGGGGTCCTGGAGGCGATTGCGGAAGGATGTGTTTAGAAAAAGTGTTCTTATTGGTTAACATTTGACCAGTTGGGGTGTAGGACTCTAACGCTAAAGAGAGATCGGGGTCCTGGAGGCGATTGCGGAAGGATGTGTTTAGAAAAAGTGTTCTTATTGGTTAACATTTGCCCAGGTGGGGTATAGGACTCTAATGCTAAAGGGAGATCGGGGTCCTGGAGGCGATTGCGGAAGGATGTGTTTAGAAAAAGTGTTCTTATTGGTTAACATTTGTCCAGATGGGGTATAGGACTCTAACGCTAAAGGGAGATCGGGGTCCTGGAGGCGATTGCGGAAGAATGTGTTTAGGATAAGTTCCAGGGGAAGGTTTTTCAATAGTAATAGGATGTTAATAAGTAAAATTTAAAGGAATTAATTAGGAAAAGGGGAATGAAATAGTTGTTTGGGTAAGGTTAATGTAAAAGCGAGGGTGATATTTGTGAAGAGAGAATAAGTGAGCAGGTTCAAGATGTCAGGGGCTACTCCGCGGGTTCAGTGAAGCCACAGCTAGCTAGGAAATTGTGTTTTTGTATTACTCCAATCGGTAAAATTTCAGTCAACCCAGTAAAACGTTTTTCCAAAATTTTAAATAACTAAAATATAAATATTTACTATTAGTAAACTCTCACTGTTAAATTTTCTTTTATTCACTACACAGATTAGAGCAGGAACTTCATATCCGACAGGGAATATAAATTTACATTAAATAAGGCCTGAGTTCCATTAGGTTAAGTATTGTCTAGTGAGGGTTACTTTTCTTTTAAATATTTTTTCAATTTTGTAAGGTCAATATTGAGGACTAATTAGATTAGAGTTTCGTCATCTGACGGTGTATAATTATTCCAAATAACCTAGTTAACAGCTCGTAAAATAGTTGGAAGTATAGAATAGTACTACGGCAATAGTATAGACCCACCTTTGGAAGTATAGAATCTGACACTCGTAAAGGTAAATGTTAAAGAATCAAAACATTTGAATAAATTCAACGTTTTATTTAAATTTTGTCTTTCTCAGAAATTTATTTATTTATTTGATTTAAAATAAAAATAAACTGAACTGAAGTTGCTTGTAATCATCTTGAATGAACTGATTAAACTATAATTAAAAGATACTGAACTGAAGTATTGATAAATGATAAACAAATGACAAATATATTAAACAAAGAGTAAGAGAACAAAGTAATTGCCATGAAGCATGATATGTCTTGTCTGTTTACAGATGTGCAGCAGTTTTAGAGTAAATGGGGAGTAAGCACCCTGGAAACAATACATTATCGTTTGGATTAAATATAAGGTAAACTTACATTTTATACTATGATAATTTTTATTGAGTGTAGGTAATCGTAATTCCTTTAAGGCTTCCACATTGCGTAATTTTAGGTGAACTAATTTAAAGCAGATAACATAGTAATTTTCTAGGTTATTTTACAAATTTAAGTTTTGTGGTAGCAACTCAAAGCTTCATCGTTCAGTAAAATATTTTTGTAAATTGCTGATAATTGTTTACGTAGAAGCCGACGAGTCTAATATCAATGTCCTACTTGCCAGGAGCTCCGGAGTCTAACTCAGTTTGGTGGGGAGTTTACCTGTTAGCTTACTACCTACTTTTCTAAAAACATTTAGGACTGAGTATGTGTTGCATTTACTGAGGGTACCGAATGTAACAATGAATGCGTAGAAGCCGACGAGTCTAATATCAATGTCCTACTTGCCAGGAGCTCCGGAGTCTAACTCAGTTTGGTGGGGAGTTTACCTGTTAGCTTACTACCTACTTTTCTAAAAACATTTAGGACTGAGTATGTGTTGCATTTACTGAGGGTACCGAATGTAACAATGAATGCGTAGAAGCCGACGAGTCTAATATCAATGTGCCACTTGCCAGGAGCTCCGGAGTCTAACTCAGTTTGGTGGGGAGTTTACCTGTTAGCTTACTACCTACTTTTCTAAAAACATTTAGGACTGAGTATGTGTTGCATTTACTGAGAGTACCGAATGTAACAATGTATGCGTAGAAGCCGACGAGTCTAATATCAATGTGCCACTTGCCAGGAGCTCCGGATTCTAACTCAGTTTGGTGGGGAGTTTACTTGTTAGCTTACTACCGACCTTTCAAAAAACATTCAGGTCTAAGTATGTGTTACATTTACTGAGGGTACCGAATGTAACAATGTATGCGTAGAAGCCGACGAGTCTAATATCAATGTGCCACTTGCCAGGAGCTCCGGATTCTAACTCAGTTTGGTGGGGAGTTTACTTGTTAGCTTACTACCGACCTTTCAAAAAACATTCAGGTCTAAGTATGTGTTACATTTACTGAGGGTACCGAATGTAACAATGTATGCGTAGAAGCCGACGAGTCTAATATCAATGTGCCACTTGCCAGGAGCTCCGGAGTCTAACTCAGTTTGGTGGGAGGTTTACCTGTTAGCTTACTACCTACTTTTCTAAAAACATTCAGGTCTAAGTATGTGTTACATTTACTGAGGGTACCGAATGTTAACAACGGTGCGTAGAAGCCGACGAGTCTAATATCAATGTGCTACTTGCTCGGAGCTCCGGATTCTAACTCGGTTTGGTGGGAAGTTTACCTGTTAGCTGACTACCGACCTTTCAAAAAACATTCAGGTCTAAGTATGTGTTACATTTACTGAGGGTACCGAATGTAACAATGTATGCGTAGAAGCCGACGAGTCTAATATGAATGTGCCACTTGCCAGGAGCTCCGGATTCTAACTCAGTTTGGTGGGAGGTTTACCTGTTAGCTTACTACCTACTTTTCTAAAAACATTCAGGTCTAAGTATGTGTTACATTTACTGAGTGTACCGAATGTAACAATGTATGCGTAGAAGCCGACGAGTCTAATATCAATGTGCCACTTGCCAGGAGCTCCGGATTCTAACTCAGTTTGGTGGGAGGTTTACCTGTTAGCTTACTACCTACTTTTCTAAAAACATTCAGGTCTAAGTATGTGTTACATTTACTGAGTGTACCGAATGTAACAATGTATGCGTAGAAGCCGACGAGTCTAATATCAATGTGCCACTTGCCAGGAGCTCCGGATTCTAACTCAGTTTGTTGGGAAGTTTACCTGTTAGCTGACTACCGACCTTTCAAAAAACATTCAGGTCTAAGTATGTGTTACATTTACTGAGGGTACCGAATGTTAACAATGTATGCGTAGAAGCCGGCGAGTGTAGTATCAATGTGCCACTTGCCAGGAGCTCCGGATTCTAACTCAGTTTGGTGGGAAGTTTACCTGTTAGCTTACTACCTACTTTTCTAAAAACATTTCGGACCGAGTATGTGTTGCATTTACTGAGGGTACCGAATCTAACAATGTATGCGTAGAAGCCGACGAGTGTAATATCAATGTGCCACTTGCCAGGAGCTCCGGATTCTAACTCTGTTTGGTGGGAAGTTTACCTGTTAGCTTAATACCTACTTTTCTAAAAACATTTCGGACCGAGTATGTGTTGCATTTACTGAGGGTACCGAATCTAACAATGTATGCGTAGAAGCCGACGAGTGTAATATCAATGTGCCACTTGCTCGGAGCTCCGGATTCTAACTCTGTTTGGTGGGAAGTTTACCTGTTAGCTTAATACCTACTTTTCTAAAAACATTTAGAACCGAGTATGTGTTGCATTTACTGAGGGTACCGAAATGTTAACAATCACAGTAACGGACTACCGTTACCAGTAATAAAAGGCGTTATTCATTGCAATAACAATTTTACCTCGAGGTTATTGTTATTTACATACACATGAACGAATACTATAGTCAGCACAAAACTTATGATTGAAGCTGACTATAAAAAAATGTAATTATTTACAAGTGACAACTTTTATACCACTGTATAAAGAACAACTATGTATTTTATAAACAAAAGTTGTTATAAAAAAAAATTGTAACAATAAAATAACACCCAACCGGAGCTAATTTTTATATACTACAATTACGTATGTCATACGATGACACTTATAAGTAGACCTAAAAACTAAGAACTAATTCTTGAAATACTAGTATGTAGTCCGTAACGGGTTCTATTCAAACTTCTATCTATACAGGGTCTAATAGTATTCCACAGAAAGCACATCTACGTTCCAGATTGATACAAAAAAGGTTAAAAAAATACAGACTTATTTTTTTGTTGCGGTTTTTGTTCATATTTATTTAAAAATAGAATTTCGTAATCGGCAAGAAATTATAAACGATTCTGTTGAGTATCACAAGCTTCTGCTATTTATAGCATTCTAGTGGTATTTTTTGCTGTTGCGCGTTTCGGATAATTCCATCAATTAGACGTTTCTACGTAATTATAGTCCCCTACAGGAGTCTTATTTTATAAATATTCTATTAGACGGGTTCGCCCGCCCTCTGACTATTTGCATACCTTTTGTTAGTTGTTCATATTTTAAGCATTATTTTTAGTTAGAAAATTTAAAGTTTGTAAACGTTACGCAGGCAAAATTTGAATTTGCTCGTCTATTAAAAAAAATAATAATAAGATTTTGAACCATCCTAAGCCTCTAGGATGGATCTACACCAAACTTTACAGGAACCATTCTGGGAACATGTTGAATAAACCTTCCGAATTTCATCAATTCTATTCAGCGGTTTAGGCGTCTATAACATACATACACAAATACAAACATACATTTTTATAGATAGGTATAGAAGACTACAGTTCTCAAAAATCCATTTGTATATCATAAGGAATGTGAAGTTATTGATATTGCGAATATAATTCTATTTTTACAAACCTTATCACTGCCTTTTCTTTAGTTTTGAGGACAGCTGTTACAGTACAATTGAAAACACGTGATTCGACAGATTGAATAAATTAGGACGCCTCAATTCTTCCGTTTGAAATGGAAAACCATTTAAATAATGAAAACAATTAGCAATCTTAGTTTATTTCTGTTACTTTACTAAACTATTTATGCTAATTTCTAAAATTATTAGTGGTTAATACATTAGAGACATTATTAGAGTTAATGACTGATGAATGATCGGTAGATCGCCATGCGCCTAAACCGGGCTGTTTTGAAATTTAATTGCAGTTCAAGGTTAAGTAGTACAGTTAAGGTAACCGTACGTAGAGTTTTACTGCCAACTGTGTCATTAATATTACTGAATTCTGGTTTTGGTCGTAAAAAGGTTTCAGTTTCGCTAAGATTTAATATATTTCGTAGTTTAAAGTAACCTGTAAAGGTAGATAGAATAATAATTCCTCTAGTATTTATAGTTAAATGACCGAAATATCACGTCTCTCAAAACTTGTCGTTTTTACTTTAAAGCCTCCTGAATATTAAACTGTTTGGAATATCAACTCTTTTGAAAATCATTAAGTGTTGAAATTCGTTTAATAAGTTTAATATATTTTTCAGATACAACAAATAAAAGATATAAATAGCTTTTGGTAGTAATTTCTCTTCGTGGCCTAATTTTAATTTATTCAAAGGTAGTTATTTTTGCTAACCAAAACATATTTCTGCCACAGTGAGAAATATTTTTATTTTCTGTTCATTTCGTTCTATTCTATAATGGTTCTATTTTGTACATTTTATTTGAGTGGAAAAATCAAACATTTAGAACGAGTTCTGTTTTTCCTTACTGATCAGTTTTTTACTGTGCTAATTTATATATTTTCTGCTGCTTTGAACTTTATTACATTTTTTCTATTGTTCCTTCATTGCCTAACTGTGTGTTTTCTAAAATTTCGGGCAATTTTAACAGTAACTGTTTCCGTTTTATGTTCTGAATTTACTACAAAAGTAGGAGGTCTTTGAAAGAATTACTTGTAAACGAGTAACGTAAGAAACTATATTGTTTCGGAATTTCTACCAGGACAATTTTGTTTTTAGTCAGAGTTGTACCAATAGAATGCGAGTTAAAAAATCTTGTTTATGCTCATTTACCTCGGCTGTAGGATTTTACTTTGGCTAGATTTTTAAAATTCGTCTGGATATAATAGTTTGAAACGCTTTTTGAATACGAGTTTAATATTTTTTTTTTACTGTACTTCATATTTACTCGTAGTCCATTTAAGTCACATGTGCACGTGTGTGTGCCTCAGACAAAAACCACGCGCTTATGTGAACCAGAGCCTACAACAAACCTATCGAGAGACTATAAAAGCTGTTCCGTAATAAGGAAAGGTCGAGTTATTTGGTAAACTTCAGGTTGTATGTACTTCATATAAGCTTTCAACCAGGATGAAGAGATGTATATACTTACTAACAGGTATATATAAAATAATAGGAGGTAAGATCTGTGCTAATATTATTGTATGCCAGGCTGGGAGAGAAGCTAACCTCAAACAACAGGTCAACGAAGCGGCTATGCCGACGAAAGCAGTTAGATAACGTCTAGTGTTACCTGACACTGTTTTGAATATTAAACTGTAGTTTGCATAGAAGTTAATAATATGTCATTTTCAGTTGAAGAAAATGTCAGCCTGTCATGAAACATGGCTCGTTAGCTTATACTATAGGTTCAAGCCCATTGTTGGAGGTCGTTGTTAATATACAGCCTGGTAGGCCTTCCCTGAGAACACTCTACGTGAAAAAACAATAGAAAAGGACTATGTTTTTCTTTTGATGTACAGATGCTAGACTTTCAATAAAGTTGACAGTTAAAATTGTACAAAACGCGATTGGATTTTTGTTCTAATCTATTAATTTTATATAATAATAAAACAACCACACTTTCCCAATAAAAACTGTTATTACAACTAACGCATTTTAATTATGTCATCACCAATAAAAGCTGTCACTCCAGGATATCTTAAAAATTACAAGACATACACTACATTTTAAAGTTACATAAGACTACCTTCACAAAGTTAATAGCTATCTGTTATCTAGATTGTCTAGAAAATTGGGCATAACGTTATGATAACGTCTGTTTTTATTATTTTATCAGGTCTAAGAGAAACAGGGAAGAGTCATAAGGTATTGGCGTTACTTTCCTATGAGCATAAGGTATTCAACCGCTATTTCTCCCGCTCCCAGTATCAGTCGCGTTTCACCCCTCCCCCCCACGTTAAATCCACCAAAGTTCCTGTAGGCACTAAAATGTTCTTCGTCTTGAAATGGAACAAAGAAGTCTTTATAACACCCCTCTGTGAGCACTCATATCATTTAACTCCATGTTTGGCTTCTAAGTTCTCGGGGTATTGTAGACACAAACCAATGAGAATGCTACTAAAACGCGTGGAATTACCAAGGTTTAAGTACAAAGTATGTAACGATGTTTGTGCATTGGTTTCACAAGGTGATACTTGAAGGTCGCTACTAGAGCGTTGCTTTGTTTTTGTCATCCTTAGTCAACATGTTCAAGGACAACAGGATTTTACAACAGTACAGAGTCAGTTTATCGTGCTATTGTTTGGCAGATTAGAGTTGCGGAAAATATAATGTGGATTTCACGAGTACGTGTCTCAGTTTGAGTTTAAAACTGACGAAAGCGTTAATGTAACCAATGTAATAATTAGGTTTCAACAGGAAAATGTACTTGAGATAAGTGTACACTTATTAAAGTCCGGGTGGCTGGAAGAAATGTCTCTTTAAACTGTTTGAGGGCAGTCTACTTCAGGTTAGCGACCCTGCTCGCGCGATACCATATTCCACCCTCTCAGTATTAAGGTTCCGTACTTACACCTACGCCTTTCCATACGCTGTTCCTTACTGTTCTTCTTAAAGGGAGTTCAATGGAAAAACAATGCTTTACGACCCCAATACAGTGTAGATCTGTTTCAGGTTCGCGATACTCGGCCAGGCGGTTCTACACCCTTTCCACTCTTCCTATGCCATAACACTCATACTGGCTGTGCTCTTTAATATTACAAGTCACTTTAAAACTGAGAAACGCTGATTTCAATTTCTTCAAAGTTGTTCAATGCAAGCGATAAGCGTCTTTAAATCCTTTAAATAAGTTTAAACAGGTGTTCTGGGCACTAATTGATTTCATACTCTTGCTTTGCTATTGGGATTACCTTGGTGAAGCGTAGCGTGGGATACCTGTCTCTTCACGACCCATTCACTGATTGTATCCATTTTCCTGGAAATTATTTTTATTTATGTTGAGAATGGGGTTGGGTATAGAAGAGGTTTCTTCGATTTTCACGTTTAGTACAAATTTTTACCAACCCTTTAAAAACAAATTAAAATTGCCTGATCCAGCTTTTTAGTAGGCTATTTAGGGCGTCAAGCAAATAAAAGGAGCATCCGTTCTTGTGATTTTAAGGCGATCACTTAGTTTGGCAATATACATTAAGAAATGTATCAGTTTTTAAATTTATTTTACTCGTACTGAACAACTTGACTCAAAAATTCATATTTTGTATATTTAAATTTTATATAAATAAATAGTTATTATATAATATTCTAGTTTTAAACTTCCCTCCTGGTTTACCTTAAATTTTTCGTCTTGCTCTTACTATTTGCGAGGCGAATTTTATTTAGCAATTGATTAAGCAAAACAGATTTGGTAAAGATTTGCTTTCCAACAAATTGAGGCATAAAAATAGCCTCCAAAACTGACAATAGCCTTATTTATAAAATAAGCGATACTAATCAATATAGTTCTTGCGAAAACGATGGAACTCGAAATAAAATGTAATTATTACAATTAACATTCTTAAGGTTGAACAAAGAAGAACAAACTAAAGGAACGATATAACATATAACCCAGCGATCCGCGCATTAATAAATCGAATTCCCCATGTGATCGGCACATTTATAATACCCAAAGCGTTTTGAACATTTATAAATCGAATACCCCAAGTGATCGGCGGATTTATAAATCAAATTTTTCAAGTGGTTGGCACGTTTATAAATCGAATACCCCAAGTGATCGGCGGATTTATAAATCAAATTCTCCAAGTAATTGGCACATTTATAAATCGAATAGCTAAATTGATCGGAGCATTTATAAATCGAATATGCCAAGCGACCCTCAATACTCATCATTGTCCTATACTCATCAGTCAAGCCACGCTCTTGGACCTTCCGCCGCAAGCATTTCTTAAAGTGGAAGTAACAGCCATTGGTTTCTCCTTCAGGGACGTCTCGGATTGCTGATACTGGGACAGCTTTAAAGTCGATATTGATTTGCCTAGGTTTCCATTCAGGGACTGAATCACGGATGAGGTTAAACATGCGGACGTATGTTTCTTTTTTGTTATCTGGAAGAAGAGAAAATATCATTGGATGAACCATTGTTTCTTCACTCGAACTTTCAAAGTCTGCATGTATGGTATAAATTTGCGCAAATTGTTGGATACAGCTCTGGAACGTACCATAAAAACTGTTGTGTAGTTTTTCAAGACCTCTCGGATTTTTTCACCACTAAAGATTAATAATCTTTGGCCTGTAGAGTCATCCCTCAAAAGAAAACTACTGCCATCGAACATTTTCAAACACTCCTCGTCAAGAATTATACTGTCACGTGATTTTGGCTCCTTTTGGTTTCCTCGAGCGTCACTTCTATTGATTTGCAGTGTTCTTTTAACAGACGAAGTTAATGGAATCTCTGTGACAAAGTCATATCCTCTGTTATGAAGGTCGTCTATTTTCTCGGTGTAAATCTAGGATATGGGCATAAACTCTTCTCGTGTCTTCTTTGCCTTACAAATTTGTTTCTTGACACATAAGGCCCGGCGCACATGAGCTTGTAAGTAATCGGGACGCCGATATAGTTTTCTATCCAATCTTTTTGATACCTATCGGAGTTACAGCGCACATGAGCTAGAATGTAAGCGCGCGCGCGTCATTTCAAGCCTATCTTTTTGATAGTTATTTTCCATGTTGGGTACTGGCTTTACTCTATGTTGTTTCTCCTACGAGATGGATCATAAACAAGGGCAAGTTTACAAAAAGAAAATAGTGTTTTCGTTCTTAGTGTACAAATAAATTAGTGAAAGGGAAAGTAAAAAAAGAAGAAGATATTGGATTCGCCCATTGAATAATGTGCGAGAGATATTTAAAAGGTGCGTTCAATTGATTTAAGGGAAGATGAACAAAATTTCTTTAATTATTTTCGAATGTCTACTCGATCTTTTGATGAATTTTGTTTGGAAATCTAAAATCATGTTTTTGCAGATTTCCTCCTAAGTCGATAGCTTTTTTACCCTGTCTATACTTTTCGCTTCGCACATCTCACATTGCCCTATGTTGTTTAATTTCCTCTATAAACAATTCTACATCCACGTCCAAATCTTCACTCTCCATGGCTGATAGATTTAATTACTATATATATATAAAAAAAATTTACCAACATTGTAATTGATTTGGCATAACTATTTATTTGATCTAATTTGAACATATGTTAATTTTAATTGTTTAATATTCCTGATGATGTTGGTACTGTTAGCCAACGTAAAGCTTTGAATTGTAAATTCAATTATAATTCTTGTATTTGTATTTTGACTTTTGTTCTGTATATATATATATATATATATATATATATATATATATATATATATATATATATATATATATATATATATATATATATATATAAGGAACTCGTTATTTAGTAACAGTCAGTCTGTCTATCTGAACTACTTTTCCAAGTTTTATTCTAACTGGTTATTTTAGAAACTAGAACTGCTTTTTTTAAAGAATATATTACTAAATCATACGAGGTAATCGGATTAGTTGTCAATGACTTGCTAGAATATGCTCATAGCTTTCCCCAGTCGTTTTAAATTCCGTTAAAACCATCCTATTGCTCCTATTAACTTTGCTCTCTCGAATGTTGCGCGGTTTTATTATTGCATTAAAGATCAGGTTTCTCAGAAAATTTATTGTAAATGGTTATTTAAATTTTAAAAATGTTTGTGAAACTAATTCAAACTGCGTGCGCTGTGTGTTTGATTTAAAAACAGCTACTATACACCTCCGTTGTTACATTCAGTTAAAAGTATATTTTTGTTCAGATAAAATATATTTAATTCCCTTGAAAGATTTCTTTGCTTTAAACCTGAATCCCCTTGTTTGTAAAGGAAGAGCAACGAGCATAACACTCAACCAGACAGCTTAAGTGGTTTCATCAGTATCGTATTGTTATCAAATAATTTCGATTCATCTCGCTTGGAGGGATCCCATGATGAGGTCGGGTAAATGAAGATCATAAGGGTTATTGTACGCGTCACCACGGAATCGTAGTTGTAGAAGTCATTTATTTATTTTGGCAGGCATTTTTTTATACATCTGTATTCGATTACAGCTGACTTTGACAGTATAATTAAGTTTGCCAGCGTAGCTATGAGTCAAACAGAACCATGACAATTGTCGAGGAGGAAGACTAAGCGTCATGAAGGTCAGTTGGCAGTGTTTCATTTCGTCGGGTAGGATTAAGCGTAAGGCATTTGCAGAAGCAGAGGGTTGTGGACACGTAAAGTTGTTATAGGTTTTAAAGAAGGTAAATATAACAAATCCATGGGTTTTTCTTTCCCTAATATGCGTAAAGGAGAACTGCCATCATTGCATTAGTTGGCAAAAGTCTGGAAAATTAGAAAGACCTGAACAAAAATATCTATTTCAAAATAACAAAAGTAAGTTTTTCGTTAAAAATGATTATTTTAATAAAAATATTAGAAGGTATTAATTACTATCTTGACGCATTATAAGGCAGATATGAGGTCACAAACCTCTGTAAATGTATCAATTACTATCTTGACGCATTATTAGGCAGATATGAGGTCACAAACCTCTGTAAATGTATCAATTACTATCTTGACGCATTATTAGGCAGATATGAGGACACAAACCTCTGTAAATGTATCAATTACTATCTTGACGCATTATGAGGCAGATATGAGGACACAAATCTCTGTAAATGTATTAATTACTATCTTGACGCATTATTAGGCAGATATGAGGTCACAAACCTCTGTAAATGTATCAATTACTATCTTGACGCATTATTAGGCAGATATGAGGACACAAACCTCTGTAAATGTATTAATTACTATCTTTACGCATTATTAGGCAGATATGAGGACACAAACCTCTGTAAATGTATTAATTACTATCTTGACGCATTATTAGGCAGATATGAGGACACAAACCTCTGTAAATGTATTAATTACTATCTTGACGCATTATTAGGCAGATATGAGGACACAAACCTCTGTAAATGTATTAATTACTATCTTGACGCATTATTAGGCAGATATGAGGACACAAACCTCTGTAAATGTATTAATTACTATCTTGACGCATTATAAGGCAGATATGAGGACACAAACCTCTGTAAATGTATTAATTACTATCTTGACGCATTATAAGGCAGATTTGAGGACACAAACCTCTGTAAATGTATTAATTCCTATCTTGACGCATTATAAGGCAGATATGAGGACACAAACCTCTGTAAATGTATTAATTATGCTTACAATAATAGATATTATTGTATAAATAATATAAGCCATTGACTTGCGAGCCAGGTACAACTATTTATTTCCACAGACGTTTACATAACGGGTGCGTTAACGTTATCAGACCTACAATACACGAGTACACAATTACAATTAACAACAATAATAACACAAGTTCACAAATAAACACAGCTACAATGAAATACCTTATACTTGTAAAACATAAAATAAAACCCTAAAATGGGTAACGTCAAAAAAGTTCTCTGTAAAAGTAATTTTAACTTTTATCGTCTTCAATAAGCGTTTTTGCACCGAAGGATGTTATTTGATGCAACTACTATTATAACCTCCCTAACAACTCGTTTATTTATACAAATTTATATCACAACACTATATGAGATTTCTGTGCACCATACTAACTCATACATTTATTGGCTAATTATAGTTTACTTTTGTATTGTGTTTAGTAGTTTAATATTATTTATTGTTAATTTTTTGTTATTATTGGTAATTTATTTCATTGGTTATTTTGTAAATTTTACAAGTTAAATTGGATTATTTTTGTTTGTTTAATTTAGACAAATCATATTTATATTCTATTAACGACCCTAATTTAAAATATCAGCATTTAATAATTTTTAAAAAACACATTAACAAAATGGTTATTTATGAAAAGTTATAACACTTACATTAGCCTAACATAAAACTAAACGATTTTATTGATACAAAAATATTGACAAGAAGCAGTGAACCTGTTCCAGTTTTGTAGTTTATATAACACTATGAGAAGACAAGCATGAACACCTTCTTCTTGCTTATTACGCACGATCCAAGACAAAGATCGAAAATAGAAAAATACCAGCGCCATCGCTCACGTAAGAACGTTTAACTGTTCTGTTCATTACATTACACGATAGACTTGGATAATCTTCTGGATTTCAAACAGCTCATAGCTAACTTGATCCAAATGCTATTCTTGTTTTATTCATTGGCTATGTAGCGATTCTGAAACAGCTGATCGCTTACACGAGTTAATAATAACTAGGGGTGTTCTATGATGAAGTTTTAAAAAATTCTAAAATTAAAAGTTTGCAAAATTCTTTCTTAGCATTTTGCAGAATTTCCAAAACGAGGCTCTCCAAATTTCAAGTCTGTACCTATTATAGTTTAGGCTGTGTGTTGATTATGAATCATCCAGTCAGGGCCTTGTTTTATAAATATATATAAGCATTTCAAACTTTTTATCATACTTTATTTCGTAATTTAGTATTACAATTCATTAAGCGACCAAAAACCATGCAATTTAGATTTTAAATCTTGTGATCTATTTGTTGGTCATATTTCTAGAATTAGCCGCAGCAATATAGGACTTTATCTTAATTTTATATTAATGAACTTTTGATAAGGAAAAGGTGCTGTGGGTAGCTATTAGTCATGTGATAACGAACCGGAGGTAAAGAAGGTTTGGTGGCTATTAGTGATGTGGTAAAGTACAGTACCTGAGGTTTAGAAGGTTTGGTGGCTATTAAGCGGGCTGTAGGCCTAGAGCAAGTTCTTCTCTAAACGTGTTTCCCTCCAAACATGTGGGAGGGGTAACGATTATAGTTCTGTCATTTCTCTGCGGCGAGAAGATGAGCTGTTCTAAGTTTGCGATTATTTTAGACGAGTGTGATGTTAAAAAAAAAAGAAGAAAAAGCTATGTGATGCAAACCTGCCTGTGAGAACGTGGAAAATGGTCTCAGCCACCATGGTAATCTTTTGCATTACCTAAGATAAAACTGTGAGAAGGATTATACGAATTACTTGAGAATGACTGGTGTTGAATTTCAGTATTTGCTGGAACTTGTGACACCCCGTATAGCTAAGAAAGATACTAACACGAGCAAACACTAGAGTGAACAGGCAACATCTCCTCTACACACAGCGATCTTAGAGCTGTGAACCGAACAAAAATTTTCGTCAAGACATTTTTTCTGCTGCATTCCACACGCGATGAAAACGGCGATTTTGGCTCGCTCGACCAAAATCGGCGAACCATGTTCCCGCGTGTAACGCTCCCTTTAGTCATGTGGTAAAGTATCGGAGGTAAAGCACTTTAGGTGGCTAATAGTTTCCTTGCTCCTTTTATCGCGGAGGGCTATCACGATACACATTGACTAAGAATTCATGGAAATGAGAGAATCAGTTGCGATAGGGATATTAATTACATACTACAGAGTTTGAAAATGTATATTTGGATTCGAACAGGATTTTTTTTTTAAAATGTTAAGGTAAAGTAATAAAGTTCCTTAAAAAACACAATTGATTATTTCAGGTATGTGACACAAAAAGTAGAAATTTATGAAACATTTCTAGCTAGTCAATTTGACTACTATCTCTGTGAAGGATAGGAATGAATTTGGTAAATAAATAGTTTCGATAATAAAACCCCTGATCAGCGATCATGTCGTCACTGTAGTATAGAGGGTTGTAACCTAATATAGATCTACTCACTGAACATTCACCTGAGCATTCATATGATTATGTATGCATTTTATTTGACTATCTTGATGGGCATAATTTTCCACTTCTCTTCACCCCGGTTGAGAGAAAGTCTACTACAGGTACTTCCTTGCCCATCTGATGCCATAATTTCGCTCTATTTCCATACCATAGGATCATTAGGTCCTTATCTTAGCTCTACGTAAATCTATCTAACTTTCTTTATAAGCTATAATTAAAAAGTACTTAACTAAGTGGATACGTAATGGATTACTTGCAAAACATTCATTCTTTTTACGTAGCTAACCCTCCACTGGCGGCATCGTGCTAGGTACAAAGGCTGTAACGGGATGGATTTGTGACTGTGGAAGGGGTGGGGTATTTTGGTTGTGTCATGTAAAGGAAAAGGCTGTTGGCTTCAAAATGTGTGTGATCATTTAATGTTTTCTTTATCTGTTGCGTAGTGTTTGTATATTTCGTATTTTCTAAAGTTGTTAGATTTTTACTTTGTTTTAATGTGTGTAGAACATGTAAATTTGTATGTATGTCCGTGTGTGTATGTGTTGCGTGTTTTATAGGAGTTTTGCGTAGCTGGATTTTGGGTTTGTTTGTTTTCTTTGGGTAATGTGTTCTTCGAAGCGTGTATAGAATGAACTACCGGTTTGGCAGAGTAATAGCAGGGACAATCATTACATGTTAATTTGTAAATACCGGATAGTTTGTATTTGTCTGTTTGTTTTTGAGAAGGTTGTATGTGGTGTCTTAAAGTGTTTGTTGCTTTGTAAGATACTTGGTAATGATAGATGTAAAGGATAGACAAGTCTTTTATGTCACCGATAGAGAGTAGATCTACATCCTCAATCAGGGAGTTTTATGTGACTACCTTGATCCTGCCTTTTCACGATACTTTTCTATCCTTGTAGAGGATAATAATCATAATGGTTTATAGCCTTAAACCATAAAAAAATCATTTGTCCCTGTCACTTTTGATTTTCTAATGTAGCCACGTGTTTAATCGAAACTCTCTTCGAATTTTTTCACCTATTAATTAATATTCCTAGCGACAACATAGGATTGTAGAAACTGCATACGATATTTTCACCTTTGCTACTCTTGAGGATAACGTGATGATGCAGTAAATATTTTCTTGGAGTGTAAGAAAAGTAGGTAACATTGTTGTAGGTTTTATAGTTGCTTTCAGAAACTGCTGACTTTGACAGGTTAGTTCCGAAGAGCTGACTCATTGGTTCTGTTGTATTTTCATCAGCATTTAGCTTCGATGAAAGATTTTAAGGCGCAATGACCGCCAAACGACAAGTAGTAAACAACATAGGCGGTATAGGCAGTCACATTTTAGAGTTACTCTTAGTATCTAAGTTGTTGCTTACCTTAAGGAAGTCTTGAAGAGAATAGCGCCTCAAAAAATATGTGTGTTTTTATATATAAAAACATAAGGTCACCTTGAGTAAAATCTTATTTGTTAACCTTACTAGGCATTTAGTATTGCGGGAGATATTATATATCTGTTTGTAACCTGGTGGAGAGTAGGTATGTTCTAGAAAAGTGCACTCGTTCAAGTAAACATGACGTGCGCGCGCGCGCGTGTGTGTGTGAGTGTGTTAGTGAGTAGGTTAGTGTGTGTGTGTGTGTGTGTGTGTGCGCGCGAGCGCGTGCGTGTGTGTGTGTGTGAGAGAGAGAGGGGGGAGGGGGTTGCTTATCCTCTTGAAAGTTTGGTTTAGATATAGTATAAATGTAACGCTAGATAATTACAGTATCTGGCGTAAGTCTCCACTCGTAAGATGTGACTGAAAATAGCAGGCAAATCAGGTTTAACAGAGTGGGAGTGTCTTAGAAATGAGATCATACGGAGAACGTACAATCCCTTTATCTTTGTTCGCCCATAATGAAGAAAATACGCTTCTATCTTAGTCTACCCAAAGGAATGATGACTAAACTGGAGACGCACAGAAATTATAAATAATTACGTATTACAATCACAAAAATTAGAGTGGATGTGTTAAGCCAAATGTGTGGCAAATACTACATTCCACGAAGTGCATAACTGTGGCATTTGATGATATTTATTATCTTCCAAATATTGCCGCTGCTTGTGATATTATTGTTTCTAATATAAGGTAAAGAGTTGTTGTCCAGGTGCTACCTGTTGTCCTATAGGGGAAGCAAGAATAATGCTTGCCATGGAAGATTCCTGGGCAGGACGTCTTGATGTAGACAATAGTCGGTGGGAGAGATAGAAACTCTGCAACCCTGAAGTGTCCATTAGATAACTAACTGAATCTGTTTAGATTTTTTACTGGCTAAATGACAAAAGTAAATTTTCGTCACTAAGACGTACGATAAGAGTACATTTTTCTGTCTTTTCTAACATAAAATATTTTTCTTTGACACGTTTCGATTTAACTCCGTTTTTAAAACCTTAACCAGTACTCCAGTACCCGACATCCAGTTTTGAAGACGGAGGTAATCCAAAACGCTTCAACAATGAAAAATATTATAATGTTAGGAAAGCAGAAAAATATTTAGACATATTCTGACAGAAGTGAAAATGAAAATATTAAGTAATACTAATAAGTGATTTTTGTATAGATTTGATTTGCAGTAAATCGGAAAATGACTATTGAAACATCTTTGTATGTACAAAATTCACTACAAAAATTGGTCATTTAAAAAAACCTATTTTTAAACACTGTCTGCTCTATTGCATTAAATTTTCTTTCTCTTTATAATAACCGTACTTCTAATAAATAAATAATTGCAATTTGTTCGTATCCTAAATGATAACCAATTTTGAAAATTTAGATAGTATTTTATACAAACTTAAAAATTTAGTCTTTGTGTGCTTACCTACGCCCGTACTTATCCGCCGTTGGCGTGTCGTGTCGTCCGGCCGGTGTAAAACCCCAGACGCCGACGCTTCAGCTTTGGGTACCTATCTGACCCGTCTTGAAACACAGATCAATGAGTCTAACATCTACATGAGTCATTGGGTGAAATACCTAAAGGAGAAGTTAAATTAAAAGCTGTATTTTTTTAACCTAGGGTGGATGAGCGCGTCCAGCCCAATATGCGGCACCTCTGCACTGGGAGACGAGGTCCATCCAGAGCGTACACGTTTAGATTCAAAAGATGGTGAACAATACCTGGCCAGGAAGAAGTCAGAGGAAACTCTGATGAAGGTCGTGCAGCTGGGTATAGGGGCGAAGGACTAATCGAACCATCTAGTAGGAGGTTTCCTCCGACGTTTCCCTCAGGATAGCTAAGGGAACGAAGAATCTCATGCGGCAAAGCGAATGGCTTTGGGGCCGAAACGACCGCAACCTGTTCTCAAACTTTAAATGGGTGAGATCTTCGGCATTCTTGGACATTGATTAATGATGGTGAAGTCTAGGATCCAAAGTACCTAGTGGGGCATTTTTTATAAACAGAACTGCGAGATGAACCAAACTCCGATTTAAGGCGTCCAATCGACGATCTTGGGAAACCATGAAAGGCGTTGGTTGCTTAAGACATCAGGACATTGGCCAATTTGAAGATGGAGTTAATCCGAAACGCGTCAACAAAGAAAAATATTTTTATGTTAAGAAAGGCAGAAATATGTAGCTAGTATTCCTGACTTATGTGAAGATGAGAATATTAACTAATACCATTATACTATGTATTTCTATATTGTATTCATAAAAACTGAAATATCAAATAAAAGAGTATAAATTAAAAAAGGAAAATATATAAATAAAATAGAGTACAATGAAAATATTTGAAAGAACCCCAATACCACAGAAATAATCAAACATAACAAATAACACAAGTTACTTAAGATTAAACCCTTATGTACATTTCGATGACCATGTCATCATCAGAGGGGTCTTATTACAAACTTACAATCTAGCAAACAAGAAGTTACAAACTATAGTGATACCACCAATCGGCTTGCTCGTTGGACGGAGCTCTCGTTCCCGCTGCTATGGTGTGCCGTTTCTGAAAAATCTCATTTACAGCGGTTTAAATTGATGTTCTTGGCTTTATAGTAGTTTTCAGTGTGATTTGTTGGCTGATTGCTTTATAGGCTTCTTGTGAGGTCTTTTACATTTAAATTTTGCACGTGGTTGTTTGGTGATGAGCTTTGTGTAATTTTTTTGCTGTAGATTGGACAGATTTGTTTAGAACTGGATTTTTGTGAGGTGTGGAGTTTAGATATTCGACCTTCATGGGGGCTCGAAAACGAGGCACAGGGGGTCGATTCCTGCGCATGATACCAATCGTTCTCTACAGTCGCTATATATAGCCGTGAGGTAAGCTCCGTCCTCGACCAACAAATAACGATCAGCTAACTTCAACCAAATAGGCTAGGACAAAAAGTACACTGTAATAATACATATGTAATAAAAACTACAGCTAATAGCAATAAATAAAATAAAACTAATTAAATTAATGCGTTGTATTTGAAAAAGTCTATTTAAGTAAAGTATATAAAGGTGAGTTAGGGATGGGCCCTTTATCTGCATTCATTAATTTACAATTTGAGTACTAAAATGAAGTACTGTGTTTATTTTACTTGTGGGGTACGCCGGTAGACCGTGCTCTTCAATTTGTTACTGTTTAACTGTATCACGCGCCTACCGGAAAATCAGAGTTATGCTTTATCAAATGGGTTAAACTTCATATTTGTTAGTTAGATAATATTCTCTGTGGAATCAGTAGGCTATAAGCTGCTCTTATTGAGCTAAGATTGAATAACACGGAACCAGTATTTTAAAACGACGGATAGCACGTAATCCGTTATATAACGTTGCGTTTAATGTTTCACTCCACTTCTATCGTAATATAATCTTCCTTGAGCTTATATAAATATTATTGTGTTTGTTTATGTAATACAAATATGACAATTATCTCCCACGACGGATATGAAAAGTTGTAAACATGGTAAATTTGTCCGGTCTGGGACATGGGTGAGGATCATATTGTAATGTACAAACATGTCAAAAAATGAAAGAGTAACATGTTTTTCAGTGATTTGGTACTTCATAATGTTGGGTTAGTCCTACATCCGGCCTGTCAAGCGCCGTTACGCCCCGACCTACCTTTTTGGCGCCCACTTACAGAAATACACATTAAATTGAATACAATACATTAAAAAAAATACATTAAAAACACGTACTAAAACTTAAAATTTCTCACATATTTGACATATTTTTCTAATAAATATATTTAACGCAACATTTACCATTTTTTTTATTACTCATACTTCAAAATATTTTATAAAGGTAATTACACCCCTCATCAATCTACCTGTCTGTCAATTCATTGTTCGAGTTTCCAGTTTAGAATTTTCTGTAAATTCGAATACTTTTTATCTTTTAAAACTAACGGTACATTAGCCTCGGACCTATAGATTTACTTCGTACCTAGACGGCTTCACAAGTAGTATTAAACGATGCTTATTTCTTACCAGCTACTTTCAACATACTCTTTCTTCATAATACATCATATATATATATATATATATATATATATATATATATATATATATATATATATATACATTCTTAAAAATTAAAATTTTTTGCGAAAGTATAGTGATTGGTGGACAAATAGTAAAACAGGGCGGGTTGCTAACAAAGTACCTCACATGTTCCGGTTTCATTATTTGTGTTGTAGTGATTTTGTTACACGTTTTACAGGTGAGATGGGTAAAGCCTTTTCTTACAAACAATGTAAAACTCTATCTAGAGTACAAGTCATGACATTCAACTCGTAAAATTTTACAGAAAAGCAGTTTTTCGCTCATCGCAACTAAAAACATGCACTATTGTATAGGAAACTATGAGATTTTTCTATTAGTGGGCTTTTAAAATATTTTCTAAAATGGAGTTAACGGATTTACAACTGTTGAAAGCAAGATAAGTGCGCCTAATAAAGGTAACAGGAGAATATGTAAATATGTTAACAATGGTAATACGGGTTCATTGTGCTACTTTGGTCGTTGACGTGAGGTGAAAGCTTTTCAGTGGCAAGTGGGAACTGTGAAAGATTTGTTCTTGCAGTTGTGCCAACGTAAATACCAGGAACAACAAATATTTGTCTTATCGCCGGCAAAATATATTGGCAATTTTATTACGACTTGTTAAGAAATTCTGATTTCAAACAGACGCTTGCTGCGGTTATATATTTTTTGGAAGGTAAACCTAAATAGATTTCGGCGTTACAGAGCCCAAATTTATACATTCTACAGTGTTTGTTTTCGTAATAATATCCAACCGGTAGATCTCAAAGGTATATTAGCATACAAAGACGGATGTTTCGGGAGATAAGATATTCGAGAGCTATCTATTTATTTATTTTATTACTTACTACGTTATTTATAATACTGCCTGAAAATTAAAAAAAGAACAGTGTAGCCAGTGACGAAGCGTATTATAAACTCGCCTAATCATCTCACAGGCCAAGCCTGTCAGTAGGCAATCACTCATTACATTATATAAAATATTTAATTGTAATTCTGGCGTTCGATAATAGTTATAGCTAATGATGTGTTTAACTAAATCTATATTTAAATTACATTGTGAACGCCCGGTAAACTATAGTAGACTTTTTTAATTTTTAAATTACATTTATAAATATTTATTGAACGAAATTAACATAACTTATTTATTTTATTTGTAACCAGGACGATGGTTTGGGAGGGGGCACGAATCCAGGGGTCACAAGGAGGAACCTTCCTGGGAGAATTTTGAAAATTTTTATCTCTAGAAATCATATTTTATGCTGTTTTGGTAGTTAAAATTACACAATTGTTAGGTCGTCATGAAGCTGTGTTGCTAAAATAAAACTAATGCGGTTTTATAGGTAATTTTTTTGCTGAAATTCATTGGTTGGGGTAGCACGTGCCCCCTGCACCCCCTCTGGCTACACGACTGCAGTACTCACTAGCTACGATTTTTCCGAGTCCCTTTCCAGTAGATTGTAATGACAAAATACTCGACCGCCGTTGTCTTTGTGCGGATCTCTTGTACGTGAGTTATTCTTTCACTTGTTCATCTGTTCACTGTATTCTGCAGACAAGCCTAGCTAAGGGGCATACTTCATACAAAGTATTTTGTAAACGCTATTCGTGTGAAATTTGTATTCATTTCCGAGAATTCACGTCTTCGAAAGAAGCCGTTCCATGTATCACTCTCATTTCATACCGTTATCTCATGGCGTTGGTAAAAACATGGTATACATTTATAAACCTAATACAGTAAATTCTCAAGGAAGAGTTTGGTTTCAGGAAAGGCCTTTTGAAGATTTAAAGTTTATAAAATTGCAAATTTTCTAATGACGAGAGCGTCCTTTTAAGTGATCTAAAATTTTGTCAATAATTACGTAGTAGAGTACTGTACTGGCTGCTACTAGACGTGACCGATGCCGTCTGCCGAAGAAAAGCGGAAAGAGCCGAACATACAATAGATGCACAAATGAAGAGATGGCTTGCTATCTCAGGGAATATTCGGTGCTGGCTAGTTGAGTAAGGTAGCTGCAGCACCTGATTAGATGCACTCACAACATAGATCCACTGCTTACTCATACCACTCTTCGTCTTTCTTTCATCAAATTGTGGACGATTTGGCGTTTCTTATGAGTTTATTTTACCATTATCTTGAAATATATTTAATGTTTAATTTAAAAAAATATGGTTAGTCATCGCCGCATCTTTAGATGACCGCCACTACATGTAACCTTATACAATTACACATCGTGATTGTTAAAACATTCATTTATTTTTGAGTGTTTACGAGTACATTACAAGGAGTGGAATAAATAAGACCAATTCGAGAGAGGTTTAGTGTTTAGTAGTGAAATAGTTCGGTGAGTAGAGTAAGTTAATCTTTATTATAAGTTATAAAATTAAAAAGATTTTGTGATGTTATGTTACATTGTTGCGTTAATCAAAGTCTATGATCCCTTGAACTATTTGGTGTAAAATAAATGGAAATTATGTTATTTCTTTAAAACGACTCTTCCTAAACAAACGTTACTAAATTATAAAAGCGTTTTAATTTTATTCCTGTATTATTTAATTATAAGGGTTCTTAATATATTAAATGGAATTTACATCCTTGTAGAGCAGGGGTTCCCAATCTGGGGGGGGGGGGGGCGTGACACCCAAATGAAATAAATAAAAAAATTACAAAAATAATTTCCTCAGATCAGATGTTCGGATGTACTTGCCTTTTTCAACAACATACATGTGCGAAAAAGCGTTTTCAACTCTTGTTGCGATCAAAACCAAGTACTGCAACAAACTTGATGTCGAAAGTGACCTACACTGTGCTTTGTCTGAAACTCAACCCAGAATCTGTCAACTTATTCAGAACATGCAAGCGCACCCATCTCACTAAATTACATTTTATGTTTTGTTTTTGTAAGTAGGTAGGCCTATTGTTTCACCTTCCTTAAATTGAAAATGTATTTGTGTTACAATGTTAAATTTTGTATCAGTAATTATATTCGTTTTTCATGTAATACTTGTTTTAATTTTCATCATACGTACAATTATCGAATCTTTCCATTCTGCGATACCTCATTCAACAGTGAACAAAAAAATCTACCTACTCACCGTATCAAGTAGGCACATACTTGTACGAGTTCATGTACTTGTACTAGTAGGAGTTGCTATGTACGGCACCGTGGAAATAGGGTATTACAAAATGGAAAGCTGATATGTGTAGGGGGGCGTGGGGGGTCTCCAAATAACCAGAGGGGGCGTGGTACAAAAAAGTTTGGGAACCCCTGTTGTAGAGGAAGGCAATAAAATTAGAAAATTGAGTAAATATTTTAGTAAATAATCGTTTCCAAATGGTTAACACGACTGTTCATGAGTTGGATATGTGGGATAGGGCAGTAATTGATGTTGCAATGGCTACGTATCAGAGGCTAGGTTGGACGAATCTACCTGAGCCAGGTCAGTAATCTGTTAAAGGAATGCATCTCTTTGTGCTAACGTCCTACTCGAGAGTGACGACCTTGAACACTACAAGGACGTTTTTATTTGATTTTACTTTAAATGACTTGTTTGCAAGTTTTGACTCTTGGAATTCTAAGTTATTAAGGAATAGCAATTAGATTTTAAGGTTATCCGTATTCACTTTATCAAATATTCGCTTTTTATCATAGTTCCGAATTAACGTATATTTGTTACAATATTTTCAAAATATTTCACGCACAGTAACTTAAATTTAATCAATGAATTAATTTTTTTTAAATCAATTTAATCAACCAGCATTAGGCCTTCTCATTTTGGAATCAAATACCTTGTCAGAATAAAGAAGATGAACAATTTATGTTTGTAGGTTTGGTTTTATCGTAATGAATCTAGTTAGATATCACGTGTTAATGGCAAGAAAAGGGTTGTCAATACATTATTGGATTAAGGTAATGACATTCATTTCCTCGTCTAATAATTTTACCATTATGTCCTATAGAGGATTCAAAAGGGTTTGTGAATATAAATAGATATCAGGCAAGGAAATTAAACGACCTGGTTTCCTATGAAGGATTGTGAATAATTGTAATCTGGTAATTTGACCATTGTCTACTATGGAGAATATTAACAACATTATGAATACGTATAGAGTTTAGGTAAGGAGATAAACCTCCTCGTGTAATAATTTAATCGATATCTCCTATGGAGGATTGTACTTAGGCAAAGACATGAAATCTCGACATCTGGTAATTTGACAATTATCTCCTATGGAGGATACGAAAAATATAACGAAAACATGTGTAGTTTAAGTAAGGACAATGAAGCCCTGATCTGGTAATTTGACAATTATCTCCTATGGAGGATACGAAAAATATAACGAAAACATGTGTAGTTTAAGTAAGGACAATGAAGCCCTGATCTGGTAATTTGACAATTATCTCCTATGGAGGATACGAAAAATATAACGAAAACATGTGTAGTTTAAGTAAGGACAATGAAGCCCTGATCTGATAATTGACAATTATGTTCTATGAAGGATTGTAATTAAATGTATTTCTCCAAAACGAGATCTTGAACCTTACAAGTCTCCAATTAATGGAGCATTTAACATGGAGCATATATGCTCCAGAATCCTACTCTCCAGTGCAACCCCTCCTACATCTTTGCTTATAAAAACCCCAAAAATTTTAATGTATTTTGCAGAAAAGAGTAATATTTCAGAACCCTAGATATTGTGTTACATGGAGTATTTTTGGAAAAGTGCCAAGTATCAAGCGAGTACATAGGCTCACTAGTAAACGTTTGGATTTAGCGTCAGAATACTTATTTCCGGTATGTATGATGGAGAGAGTATTTAGGTAGTAGCATGTGGTGCCAATAGCCTGTACTTGATGCGATAGGGTCATTTCCCCCACCGTCTACTGGACCCATTGTTATAAATAGAATACTGTACCGTTTATTAATTGGACTGTTTGAAATGGGGGTACTGTAATGGACAGATGCGAGAACAGTGCATTTCTGAAGCTGTGGCAAAAATAAGTGGTGCAAAACCATCGCACTAACGTTATTAGGAAATTAACTTTTTTCAGTATCTAGCTCTACAAATGTTTCCTTTAACAGTGGCCAGGATGTATAATTTATTCAATGAAAGCTAAAATATTTTGTAACATTTTCAATTAATTCAACATATCAAACTATCATTTTATGAAAAATATATATATATATATATTTCGGAAATATAACTGAACAAGTTTCTTTTAATATTATTTTTTTGTTTTTATTTAATTTTAAATTTTAGGTTTTTTATCAGCCTAGTTAATTGTTCCTCGTCTTTTAAATTCTGCTTTAATTTCTTCCATTTAAGTTGAGTACAATATTACCCACACTCTCACTGTCAAATTATGTCTAATATAAAAAGCTTACAACTGACACATAAAAATATGATTTTAGGACAATCATTACAAATTTACACTGAATATTATTGATTTTTATTAAGTCTACTCAAACAAACCACCGTAGACTACTTAAACACACTATCTGTATCATTATTTAGAAAGCATTAGCTTATTCTTCATAAATATATACATACATATGTATTTAAATATTTGGGCAACATATATCATCACCACGAATTACCTGCTACAAAATTTAAATTGGAACTATATTCATAGATTAAAAAAAATTTTTTTTGAACGTATTTGAAATATTATTATAATTTGTTCAAACAGCCGTGCGCCCTGAAGGATTAGAGCGGCCCTCGCTCCCTCAAGCGCAGGCACACTCACACGCTCGGCCCGGCCTACCTGCCGCTAATGGTTCTTCTGTGAATCACCAACTAGTCCTTGTACTACAAAATCAAATTTTTTTAACTGTTAACTTTACTTAATTTGTACTCTATTAACTGAATTCTAAATACTAATCATCGCAAAATGAGTCCAAACACGGTACAATTGTGACAACTCTAAGGGGTTTTATGGTCAGTAGGTTACAAAATTATAAATTTGACTACTTAAAAATGGTTATAGATTAAACCCACTAAAACCGCTCAGAGTTGTCACAATTGTACCGTGTTTGGACTCATTTTGCGAGGAATAATATTTAGAATTCAGTTATTAGAGTACAAATTAAGTAAAGTTAACAGTTAAAAAAAAATTGATTTTGTAGTACAAGGACTAGTTGGTGATTCATACAAGAACCATTAGCGGTAGGTAGGCCGGGCCGCACGTGTGAGTGTGCCTGCGCTTGAGGGAGCGAGGGCCGCTCTAATCCTTCAGGACGCACGGCTGTTTGGACAAATTATAAAATGTGCCATTTCCGCCCCTGCTCCTTAACTCCAAATACATAAGTAAGTAAACAAAGTAAACATCTTAATCTATTTCTGTTTATAATTTATAATTACTTATCATAAATTACATTACGAGTCAATACGTTTTAATAAAAGTGTTGACGGTAGTTGATAGGCCAGTGCCTAACAGTTCTCAAACCCATTTAATCCTGTTTTACTTATGCTACTTAGAAGTACATTCTAAAAAAAACTATTATAAACCATAAATATGGAATAAAACTTACATTAATGACTATAATACTTACAACAAACCCACTTAACCTTAAGATATATAATCTATCTAAGTATAATAAAGCAGTAGTATTATACATAGCAGCATAATACGTTACAAAATAGCTATATTACAGATTTCAAATAATTCAATAAGGATAGATTGGGTTAAAAAGGAACAAAAATTCTACGTAAACTAACCTACACTAACGTAGTAGATTGCCTTTAATTTTCTAGGCCTTGTAACAAAATCGTGACGTCAAGATGTTTGAGGTTGGCTTATGTTGGTAAACTTAATTTTGCTTTTCCCCATCAAACAAAGCCAGATATGTTGTAGCTGTATTGTAATATAGTGTTTCAGTATTATTAGGAAACATTGTGTTTATATACTTGCGTTTCTTTGTGTTAATTGAGGTTTGTGTCAATTATACACGTGATTTGTTAGAATGTATTTTTAAACAATTTATGAAAAACCGTGTGTTTACATAATCTTGTCAATTAATAACATAGTTTTACCCTTCTATAGTAGAATGATGGACTTACATATTCGTTGTAAACTTCTCCCCTCTGTTTCACATATTTAGCATAACTTTGTATGTAGGCCTACATAATATTGAAACGTTTGTATAGTGACAGCTTTCTTTGAATAAGACACATTTTTTCCAACTATTGGATACATTTCTACAAGGGTTTCTTCATTGCGCATGCGCACTCAAGCGTACTTCCTATTCATGCATCACTGCTAAATAATAGGGTTTCATCTTAATATCCTTTTATGTCGTCTTTCTTACGTAAGTGCTCTGTAAGAAAAGCAGTATATTATTCTTATTTTTCTAAATGAATCCAGTATTCAATTTAATTGAATTTCTTTGCATACACGCGCTGCACCTATCGCAGGCTAAGGTGCCAATCGAAGATACATTTGTCGGGACCAGTTGCGTGAATGTCTGAGGCCAGTTCCCAAAATGAATGAGATTTTGTTCACACAACGATACTATTGCCACGGCACTTGGTGACGAAAAACTGCTGAGTGCTTATCATCTGTTCTGTTTCGTGATAAATTGAAAGTAATTAGTGAGGATCTTTGTCAAGAATTTATCGCCGAGGCTTACGAAGTCCTCGAGGAAGAGTTAAATAAGAAGAGGGAGTGGACAAGGAAATGGTTTTTGCAAAGATACAGTCAAGGAGCGTCATCACCACTGATAAACGAATTACGAATTGAGGATCCATTGGAATATAAAGCATGTTTAAGGACGAGTCCGGAGAGTTTTGACGAACTTTTGCCGCTTGTTAAAAGTAAAATATCTAACAAATACACAATAATGAGGAAAGTACTACCTCCTAAGTCAAAATTAGAAGTATCAATATCATTTCTTGCTACAGGAAATAGTTACAGAGGTATACAGGGTTTCTTCCGAGTGTGCTGGAAGAACAAATGTCAAACTGGCCGAAAACGAGAGCTCTACTGCCGTACAACGTTCACACGGCGCCAATAGTCTAGATAACTGTATTGATAGATTGGTGGGAGGTGTCACTGCGTCCAGTCAATTGTCCTCTGTCTACTCCTAGAGACAATCGGCACTGTCTTAATAGAATGGTGGGAGGTGTCACTGCATCCAGTCAATTGTCCTCTGTCTACTCCTAGAGACAATCGGCACTGTCTTAATAGAATGGTGGGAGGTGTCACTGCATCCAGTCAATTGTCCTCTGTCTACTCCTAGAGACAATCGGCACTGTCTTAATAGAATGGTGGGAGGTGTCACTGCATCCAGTCAATTGTCCTCTGTCTACTCCTAGAGACAATCGAATTTCAGGACAACTGGCAGGACAGTTGGCACGCTAATTGGCCAGAGATGTTTACACGTAGCCAATATTTTTATGCCAGTAAGTTGTCCTCTGACAATTGTCTGCTCAACTGGCATCGTGTAAACCCGGCTTTAGATGTACCATAACCTTCGCGGGAGTGTACTTGGCAACTCAATTTTTTATGTCAATCGGATGAATGGTATAGTATGCATAAAAGATACAAACATATATACATTCACCTGTATTAGTTATAATTATAGTAAAAGGTGTCCTAACTGATTGACTGATTCATAATCGTGAACAGTTTTTTCCTTCCCTGGCGAAAAACCATGTAGGGCTATCTTTATCATCGCCTAAGCGAAGTTATACTAATCTAAAACGCAGGCAACTAAAACTAAATGTCTAAATACTATTACGTAAAACTAAACGTAAACATTATACGCTTAGGTCTAATCACTTAGATTACTTAAGTCAAGATGAATACTAACATTTAAACTTAAGAATTAAAGTAAATTAAACTAAACCAAAGAGATGAACTATAATACGTACAGATTTGAAATTTGGAGGGAACCTTTTTGGTAATGTGAAGGCGTGCTAAGATGGTGTTTTTTTTTAAATTTCTCATAGAACAGCTGTAGTTACCAACTCGTGTAAGCGATCAGCTGTTTCAGATTCGATAAATATCCCTTGAATAAAAAAGTATAGCCTTTGGACGATTCATAATCAATATTTAGCCTAAGCTATAATATGTACAGATTATAGTTTTTAACTCATGTAAGCGATCAACCGCTTCAAATTCCCTAAATAGCCACTGAAACCAAGTATAGCCTTTGCATGATTCATAATCAATATATAGCCTAAACTATAATATGTACATTATATAGATTGTAGTTATGAGATTATAGCTTTTAACAAATGTAAGCGATCAACCGCTTCAAATGCCCTAAATAGCCACTGAAACCAAGTATAGCCTTTGCATGATTCATAATCAATATATAGCCTAAACTATAATATGTACATTATATAGATTGTAGTTATGAGATTATAGCTTTTAACAAATGTAAGCGATCAACCGCTTCAAATGCCCTACATAGCCACTGAAACCAAGTATAGCTTTGGATCACGTAAGATACATGTACCACCTGTGTTGAATTAGTAAGGTTATGTAAATATCTATTGTTATTGTAAAAACAACACTGAACAGTTAAATGTTAATATTGGTGTTATAACGCTGTCATAATTCTTGTATGAATGATGGGGCTGATATTTTTCGATTTTTGTCTTACAACGTGCGTAATAAACAAGAAGAAAGTGCTCCTGTTTCTCGTGTCATAGTGTTATATAAACTAGAAATCTGGAATAGATTTGTCATTTTTTTTGTATCAATAAAATCGTTTAGTTTTATTGATAACATATTGCGAGCAAGTTAATGTGTTATAAGATTTTATAAATAAACTTTTTGTTTATGGTTATGAATAATAATTCTATTAAATACTGCTATTTTAAATTATTATCAATAATATTCAATGCAAGTAAGCCTTAAGTAAATCGAAAAAACAAAGAATTACATAAAGTAAATTAAAAATAAACATTAAATTAATAAAAAAATAATTAGAAAATAATCAATAAATAACCTAAAAATAAGTGTGATAAATAAATTGGGGCAATGAAAACTCATATAGAGCTATGATATAAAGTTTTATAAATAATGTTGTTTGTGTGTTTATAATAGTAATTGCGTCAAATGACATCCTTCGGTGAAACGAGTTGTTGAAGATGATTTTACTCCAACATTTAAACTTCAAGACCAGATTTACCATTTACATGATGGTTTGATATCACGTCTTGAATAAAATGTTTAAATATTGCAAATATATTTTGTATGTATGTATGTATATATATATATATATATATATATATATATATATATATATATATATATATTTTTACTATAACGTAGGCCTACTTCAACAAAAATCTTACTTGGTAGACAAATCTTACTCAAACAAAAACTAGTGTTGGGGTATAATCTGTTATATGTACTCTTTCTATTACTTCCAGATGGGAGTTGCAATCCCTGCCTGTTGACAAATACAGTAGAACTCCAATTATCAGAAACAATCTTAACTGGACCCCATTCGGATAATTGGACCCTCCGAAAATTAGTCAAATTTTATTATTTATTGTACATGTTCTCGTAATATACATATCCTATATGTTTTTATAAGCTCCTGACCTCAGGGGGATAGCTTATTTGCAAAGAATCGAACCCGAAAAAGGTTTCCCATACAACGTTGTAGCAAAAACCACTTGAAAACGGCTAATACTTGTTTTCTTTACTTTATTGATTTACTAGAACATTCATTTATTTTTTCAAGCATTGACACGAAGTTAAAAAGGGTAGGGTTGCTTTTTTTAATGTGTGAAATCGTAGATTGCCCAACATCGTACGTCGCGGCCAACTGTTTACCCCCGTAGCCATGGTTTACGACGTACAACCCGTAAACTTCGTTTAGAAGCCATGGTGAACGACGAAACACAGTCGCAAACAAAACAACGGACCGATGCCATCAGACATACTGTCTGACTAAGCAAAACTAATAATGAAAGTTAGGCCGGGTCGGCCACGTGAGGATGGACGACAGTCAACTATGCAAATTTGCATCGAGACGGTGACTCAGCATCCAAATAATGTTTGGGTTGAGCTTTGCCGAAAAAAGGCTAAAAGCACGTGCGCAGTGCATACCACGTAACCGTGCACTTGGCCTTGAGAGATCGCACGAGATTTCTCATGTACTGCCACTTATTAAAACATGTTACATACTCAGAATGGTTTTTTTTTTATATACATCAACAGCTTCTGCATCCGATATGTCTACACATATTTCAAGATTGTTTGTTATTTCTTACCGAAGCTAATTTATCATCGAATTTATCTAATATCGACACTCATGCAAGTCAGGGTTTTGACAATCCTTAACATATTTGTAAGAAAGTATTCATACTGACCCTCTACCCTTCGCCTCGCCTAATGTGATCTCTCAAGGCCAAGTGCACGGTTACGTGGTCCGCAATATAAATAAAAAATTTATTTTGGAAATAGTGGTTTATGCGATTAATTTTTTTCATTAATTTTTGAAAGCGATTCAGAAAGTCAAGTTCGGATAATTGGCATTCTACTGCAGCAGCCGTAAAGTGGGTTCACTCTCGCTGTCCGCTTTGCTCTTCCTTGAAAGGAGCCACTTCAAACTTCAAACAGAGAAGAACAGCGCACAATACAGAGTTAACAGAGCTAGACTCTCGTGGGTGTTCAAAGAGTGTTTGTAATATGGCATGTATTACAATTATAACCGATATTTACCAAATCTTGCATATGTTGTCAAAAATACATTCTAACCACAAAGGTAGTTTTACACAGTACTTTGTATTTACACAGTTGATATTATTTTCGGTTTAGAAAAGGCGAACATAATCCCAATGCAGAAACACAGGAGACTGTATAAGCTAAATGTTTTATTTATAAAACAGAACAATATTTTGTGCTACATTCAATTATATGTCTGTTTTACGATCTAGCAACAAAGTATCCGGTTGAGATAGGTTTTACCAGCAACAAAGTATCCGGTTGAGATAGGTTTCACCAGCAACAAAGTATCCGGTTGAGATAGGTTTTACCAGCAACAAAGTATCCGGTCGAGATAGGTTTTACCAGCAACAAAGTATCCGGTTGAGATAGGTTTTACCAGCAACAAAGTATCCAGTTGAGATAGGTTTTACCAGCAACAAAGTATCCGGTTGAGATAGGTTTTACCAGCAACAAAGTATCCGGTTGAGATAGGTTTTACCAGCAACAAAGTATCCGGTCGAGATAGGTTTTACCAGCAACAAAGTATCCGGTCGAGATAGGTTTTACCAGCAACAAAGTATCCAGTTGAGATAAGTTTTACCAGCAACAAAGTATCCGGTTGAGATAGGTTTTACCAGCAACAAAGTATCCGGTTGAGATAGGTTTTACCAGCAACAAAGTATCCGGTTGAGATAGGTTTTACCAGAAACAAAGTATCCGGTCGAGATAGGTTTTACCAGCAACAAAGTATCCGGTTGAGATAGGTTTTACCAGCAACAAAGTATCCGGCTGAGATAGGTTTTACCAGCAACAAAGTATCCGGTTGAGATAGGTTTTACCAGCAACAAAGTATCCGGCTGAGATAGGTTTTACCAGCAACAAAGTATCCGGCTGAGATAGGTTTTACCAGCAACAAAGTATCCGGTTGAGATAGGTTTTACCAGCAACAAAGTATCCGGTTGAGATAGGTTTTACCAGCAACAAAGTATCCGGTTGAGATAGGTTTTACTGAAAACGTTATTAGTGTACACGAGATACTGTAGCGGTCCCAGAACTTATCCTTAGGGTACTCCGGAATCAATAGGACGTCGCCTGGATCCATCTGTTGTCTAGGTACGAATGAATGAGATGTACATACCGTGAAGGTACGGGACAGTTTGATAGTTTATACAGGAGGGCTTCATCCCATGCCCTGTCAATTGTCTTGTTGATGTCCAGGAATACACCGATAAATACATCTATAAATTAAAGAAGTTACCTGAACCGCCTCAACCCTCGTCAAAATTTCTTCTGGACGAGATAGCACTCATGGTAATTTGTAAAACCGAGCTTGCCGAAATGGCACTGTTTTCTAGGAATTTTGTTGCTTGCCGAAATAGCACTTAGCGAAATAGCACTCAACCATTACATTTACCACGTAACGTGTGCGCAGCTCTTCTTCAAATAGTTGGGCTCAGCTTAGTGTCGAACCATATTTTAAATAACATTAACCTGAGTGTGCTTGTGAGTACAGATAACACATTATTGATGTTAATAGTTATAATAATATATATACAAAAACCTTTTAACCTTGGGCGGACCAACCTTTTAACCTTTTAACCTATATAATAAAAACCTTTCCTCAGGGCGGAATAATTTGCCCGTTACTATTCAATATAGCATTGCATGACATGGCCAAGGATTTCCCCAGGGAGGTTCGCAGCATGACCTTCGCGGACGACGAGACCATTTGGGTGACGTCTTCCGACGGGGTGGAGGCTTCCCTCAGGATGCAAGAGGCTCTAGATGCACTGTCAAATTGGTGCTCCAAATGGTCGCTCTCAATATCAGTGGATAAAACCGAGTGCACGTTATTCACCAGGCGCAACAATCAAGCCACCTTCATCCCCGAGCTAACTATCAACGGAAAGGCACTGAGATTTAACAAAAACCCAAAATTACTGGGAGTTGTTATGGACTCTAAACTTCGCTGGGGTAGTCACGTGAACTATGTCACAGAGAGCTGCTCTTCGAGACTCAATGCTCTAAAAGCGGTTGCAAGTCGTAACTGGGGAGCCGATACGCCAACCTTGAGAATGTTCTACCAAACTTACATAAGATCTAAAACAACGTACGCCTGCGAAGTCTGGGGATCTGCTGCAAAAACCCATCTAAAGAAGATCGAAGCGATCCAAGCGGCCGCCATTCGACTATGTTTGGGATGTACAAGAACGACTCCTGTGGCAGCCATGGAGACGGAGCTGGATATAGAACCCATTCCTGTCTTTATAGACAGTCAAATATGGTCGAAGTTTCTAACTACAGCTGCTAGAGGCTCAAGTTACCCTCTGCGTGTTATACTCAATACAAAGTGCCATGTAAAACAATCTTTCTGCCACAAAATCAACTCACTGATGGAATTGATGCCGGGATACACCACCCCTGAACAAATCCCCACGTTCTATGAGGAACCTCCAAATGACTGGCCTGAAATGATTATAAATCTGCAACTACCTCACGGCGGAAACAAGGGAGACCACAGAGAAGTGCTGAAAGCGGAGACTCTTGAAATGATTCGAATCCAGTACGACGGATACATAAAAATTTTTACCGACGGATCCCTGGATAAAGAACTAGGCATTTCTGGAGCAGGGTACTACAACGAGTCAAATGGAGATAGATTTTTCATCCCAGCGAACTCCAGCTCAAGTATGGATGCAGAGCTGCTCGGTATTAACGCCGCATTGTCGGGCTGTCTGGATATGATGGTCAAGTCAAAGATATGCATCGTTTCGGACTCTAAGTCAGCTCTACAGTCGCTGGCTCAGCCCTCCACTGGACCATATTCATTCCGTATAGCAGAAATCAGGAGGTTGATAAAAAAGATCAATTGTGACGGAAACGAAGTCTGCCTTCAATGGATCCCTGCCCATGTCGGCATTCCGGGCAACGAGGAAGCGGATGCAATAGCAAAACAAGCTTCTAGAATGAAGCCCACAAATAAGGAGCAGCACTCCCTACTGCACTGTAAAAATGCCGGGAAAAAGTACTTTAGAGACGTCTGGGCTGCCCGGTGGGAAGCTGAAGCGACTGGACGACACCTGTTCCATTTGCAAAACAAACTTGCGTCGGCCGACAATTACAGAGACATCAAACGTCAAGTCGCGACATTTGCGGCAAGAGCCAGGACGGGACATCTGGTCACGGAAGCTTATTTATACCGGTTTAACCTTGCTGAATCACCTTTGTGCGCTCTTTGTGATGAGGAGCAAGACGAAACCATCGAGCACATTCTTCGGGATTGCACTTATCCCATCCCGGCGAGGGACCACATGAGGGTTGAACTGGAGAAGTGGCAGGACTTCCTCCTGAACAGAGGGCTGTGGAGTTTGGCGTTCCGAATATATAGTGGACATCGGGCTATCGGCTACACCTAGAGCTGGACGCCTGGACTAAGAAGTACAAGTACAAAACCTTTTAACCACAAACCTTCTTTATTTTCCTCTTATGTACATTTTAGTTACAAAGTAACCATCCTCAGAGGGATAAAATACAAAGACAGTCTTTGTATGTTATCCCTCTGAGGATGGTTATATGGTAACTGAAATGTACATAAGGGTAAAATAAATAAAGTTTGTGGTTAAAAGGTTTTTGTATATTTCTTATTTAACTCAACCACAGTATATTCCTAATAAATAGTATTAATAATTATAGTTGTGAGATTTTTTGTTATTGTTTAGTGTTAACAAAGATTATCTGAAGAGGTCAATGAATTTTCAAGCGAAATGACGCAAAGGCTATAACTAAGGATATTTTTACATTACTTTTTGCATTAAAACTAATACTAATAGTTAAAAAGTAATTAACTGAACTATTATTAAAATATACTTTATTAAATACCGTAACAAGACTGAATCACTTGAGATGGAGAAAAAACCAACAGGTTCCAAGTGAACGCTATTGGTTGCGACTGAAAGCAATAGAAATGGCTCTCAATATGAAATAAAATCTGCTTAGTATACTCGATTGTTGATGTTTAATCGAGCCTTGTGTATGTTCCAATGCCAACTTTCCAACTGTCCTAAATTAATGCGAATGACATACCTACCGGGAAAATCGATTATTTCTCACCAGAATTAGTTAAGGTCGCTAAACGACTCAAAAAAACGGACCATTTTATAAATAGTTCAGTACAATATTTATTATGGACTTCTAAAGAGCGACCTTTATCACATAAGTTAATGGTCGTGGCTGAACGTCAATTTCTAAGAACTGACCAATTATGGTAGTAATTAGGCGGCTAAAGATCGATAATTATCACCAGAGTTAATAATAGTGGCTAAACGACGATTTCCAAGAACGGTTTTAAAAGGACTATGCACGTTATAGAATGAATAAAATTAAACAAGACGCGACTCTGTTTACTGTTAATTCATCTATAGACGATTATTCTATAGCCCTTCTTTTTCTATATATAAGTTAGAGATCTGTCTCAACGAAGAACTCCGTCCTAAGACATGTGGTATAAAATGCTTAAACATTTCCTAAGAACAACTGTAGTTGCTTTTCTAAAGCAATGTAAAGACAGAACTTTAGCTTAGTTCTTGGATAAATTGCTTGATGCAAAGTATTGAAGAATTTACCATCCGCTATCTAGAAACCTGTTCTAACGAACAGATGTTCACCTGGTGATCAGTTGGTTTTGTCGGTGTTCTTTTACACCAAACACTCGTTTCTGTTTATTTAGGCAATGCTACGACTTTGTGAAGGTGAATACTTTATATCTGTTATCTGGACGTTACCTCTATTTAAAAAAGGAAATACGTGGAAAGCGTTGAGTAACACGGAAATATAATAAAGTTACTCTACAAAACTAAAATATTCTCTGACGCTTCAGAAATATCCTTCCCTTACATATCAGTGAGCAGTAATTATACTGCTTCATAGTAAATCTCTCATAGTAAACCTCTGAAGTTTACATTTCGCAAATAAAAATGTATCAGACGAAAAGGAAATATGTTTTTTTTTAATCTATACTAATACATAAAAATCTATGGTGTTTATCTGTGTGTTTCTCAATCACGTAAAAATTACTTTACCCTTTAAGCTAAAATTTTACATGGAAATTTTTAGGGTCCTTGGTTAACACACAGGGCTATTTTCATTTAGACATTCCGTCTGGGCACCGCCCCACTGGCCTTGAAATCCCCCCTTAACACTCAGTTTTCTATACTCCATTTAATACTTAACTTGACTTAATCAGCTTATAACCACCTGTAAACGTCACCTTTAAACACATTTAAACAGATAATACTAATTGTTTTTATTCATCTTTCTAGGTTAGTTATCCTTTAGAAATGTTATGTTACAAGCAGAATTGTTTCCTTCCCTTGGCTTTCAAGACAATAATCAGTAAGTTTATAGTTTGATATATTTATTGGGAACTAATCTATTACATATAAATCTTAATGGTGTCTGTCTGTGTATGTATTACTCAAATTCGTAAAAACTACTCGATCCATAGAGCTGAAATTTGGTATTTATTTCCCGTTCCCACGTGTTCGATATAAACTATAGTTTGATATATTTATTGGGATTTAATTTCAGTAAATTAAATTCAACCAAAATACAAATACAAATTAAATGAATAGAAATATTCGTCAACCCCGTGTCTGCTAGTACTTTATAAAGCTGGGCCGCTCCAACGTTCTTGCAAGGAGTAGTTACAACAAGAGTTATATGTGTGAGCACACGCTAGTAGACCTATTCATCATTATTATTGTTGTTTTAATTCTTTTCTGACAAAAAACCAGTGATATGGCTATTATTAAAATTCCACTTACCTTGACCACTACTCATTTCTCGGAGCTTAAAAAATTATTATTGAAAGTTTCAACTTGAAATAAGAAAATAATGAGTGATGCCTTTTGGTGCCTTTGTGTACAAAATTATTAAATATCAACTAAAATTCACCTATACATGAGTAATTGGTTATTGGTAAAAGGTTAAAGTGTTAGAGAACAAACAACAGTTTGCAATAGATTTTTATTTAATTCCTTATATTAGCTCGCACACTCCATAATATATATATATATATATATATATATATATATATATATATATATATATATATATATATATATATATAGACTATATATATAAGATTAAATAATATACACTAATTACAGGAATAATTTATTGAATAATACACTCAAAGCTTTTCGTTGGTTGACATTACCAACTTCCTCAGGAATTAAATACTAAGAATGATTATATATATATATATATATATATATATATATAATAAATAATAAATTTAAAATAGTTCAAAAACAAGAATACTTTGAATGAATATATTTATTCAAAGCTTTTCGCCGATAAAATAGTACCAGCACCTTCAGGAAAATAATGCAGAAAACAGAATTATTTTCCTGAAGATGCTGCTACTATTTTATCGGCGAAAAACTTTGAATAAATATATTCATTAAAAGTATTCTTGTTTTTGAAATATTTAAAATTTATTAACTATATTACAAGAAAACATATCACCATATTTAATATATATATATATATATATATATATATATATATATATATATATATATTTAAACATACACAACAATTTAATGAACCTACAGACAACATATGCAGATGACGTACTAATCAAAAACATTATACACGAGGCTCAAGAAGAAATATGTATGACGTCATCAAATACCAGCATCACGAACCGAACATTCACACCAGAAAAATAGAAAAAAATAATCAGTTATTCGACAGTGGTCAATTGATCGAAAGGTAGGCCTACCTCATATCACATAAGGTAAAATTATTGCACTTAGTGGTGGAAAAAATTATTTACAAGTAATAATAATAACAACTTCATAAAGTAAGTGCAACGGAAAAATAATGGACAATGTGAAATTTCACGATATATATATATATATATATATATATATATATATATATATATATATATATCACTTTCACTTATGTACTTAAACAAGAATCTTACTTGGTATTTATGCAAGCGCTTTCAGAAGCTAGCGAGTGCTTCCATCATCTGGCATACTCATCTGGAGAGTATGCCAGATGATGGAAGCACTCGCTAGCTTCTGAAAGCGCTTGCATAAATACCAAGTAAGATTCTTGTTTAAGTACATAAGTGAAAGTGATAAGTGTATACAAGAAAACAGTGTTGCATAATCTACAAATATATATATATATATATATATATATATATATATATATATATATATATATATATATATATATATATATATATATATATATATATATATATATATATATATATATATATATATATACTTATATATCTTCTACGAATTTTCAATAGTCAATAAAATACGTTTTTATTCATCCAATCAAGTTAAAATATATTTTTTTAACCTGTATTGAATGACAATTGATATTAATATAGTTATTTTATTCATTTATTGTTCAAATAGCCCTAGAGTTAGGGAATCAGAAAGAAATAAAAATTTGACATCAGCACACTCCAGAATGACCACCGATCGAACACAAAACACAGAAAAATCTGCTTCAGCTGGGCCATATCGATGAGAAATTAATTGTTTAAAACCACACTGGGGCTGCCTTTCCTCGCCTTGCCGTGCCGTATGCTGCTACTAACCATCGGGCTATACGAGGTAAAAACGTATCGCAGCGCCGCGCTATGCCTTATCCGGTGTGCGGCCGGCCTTAGGCCCGACACACGAGTTGAAAGTAATCGGGACGCCGAGATAGATTTCTATCCAATCTTTTTGATACCTATGGGCGTTTCAGCGCACATTAGATAAAATTTAAGCTCGCGTCATTTCAAGCCTATCTTTTTGATAGTTATTTTCCATGTTGGGGACTGGCTTCACTCTATGTTGTTTCTCCTACGAGATGGATCATAAACAAGTGCAAGTTTACAAAAAGAAAGTTGTGTTTTCGTTCTTAGTGTACAAATACATTAGTGAAAGGGAAAGTAAAAGAAGAAGATATTGGATTCGCCCATTTAATAATGAGAGATATTTAAAAGGTGCATTCAAGACTTTTAATTGATTTAAGGGAAGATGAACAAAAATTCTTTATTATTTTCGAATGTCTACTCGATCTTTTGATGAATTTTGTTTGGAAATCTAAAATCATGTTTTTGCAGATTTCCTCCCAAGTCGACAGCTATTTTACCCTCTTCGCTTCGCATATCCCATATTGTCCTGTTGTTTAATTTCCTCTATAAACAATTCTACATCCACGTCCAAATCTTCAGTCTCCATGGCTGATAGATTTAATTACTAAAAATAAATAAATACATAAATAAGATATTAAATAAAATGATAGTAACTATTAAAGATTAATATTTAAAACTACCATTGATATTAATAACAAATTATCAACTAATTAATATTAATGTTACACATTGATGTCAATTGGTTATTCAATCATATTTAAAGTTAAACATATAAATAATATGAAATTAGTAATTATATTATCTAAAACTTACCTGATAAAATGGCACAGATAGAAAGTAAGCTGCGGTGCATGTGCGCTGTCTCATTACCAATTGTGTACTAGTGGAACGCTGGCGATAGAATTGACGCCAAGATAGGAGAAACCTGCGTCAGCCCAGATAGGCTGAGGCTATCCGATAGCTATCGGCGTCCCATGTGCGTTGCCCCATTACTCCCAATGTACTTCTGCCTATCCGCTCGTCCCGATTACTTTCTAGCTCATGTGCGCCGGGCCTTAGAGTGATCTAACAATGAAGTAACAGTTGGCCGGCAGCATTAACTCGTCAATTGGTTAACCAATATCTCAAACTAGGAACTGGCGCTATGAACTAGATTGAGACCATTAGAGTTCCTAATTCGACCAATAAGAACAACTGCAATTATTACCTTTTAACCCTCTTAATTCGCTTCCGGTCTCGCATTTCCTGTGTAGTTGTAGTGCGAAGCTTTGTCAGAGGTTCCGTTCACGTGCTTTGTCGGATTTCCCTTCTGTTTGTAATTTCCCTTAGTGGGAAACCCTATTTTGCTAATGTTTTAAGAAATTCTAAACCTGAAATTTATGTAGAAAGTAACTCTTGAGAGAATTTCGGAAAAGATAGGCGAAGAGGGAAGTTGGAGTGTTCGTAGCACGGTTTTAAAATCTCATATATTGTTAAATGCCGCAAATAGGTGCTTGGTTTTTGTGTTCGGTAATTGTTAAAAAAACATTAACGGTGTTAATTAAGCAATTAAAAGGAATTTAAGTTTATAAGGCAATTTAAGGTTTTGTAACTAGGGAACGAGTAGCTTAAATAAATATGTAAACAGTTTAATACTGTATTTGCAAACTAGATACCACAAGTGAATTCTCTGCAGATTAATTATCATTCACTTAGAACAGGAGTTCCAGTATTATTATTTACAATTGGTAATATACATAGGCGCTGTCTAGCTAAAATCTACTGAATGCTTTGGGGTGCCTTTTGGTACCCCAGTCTAGCAATGAAATAATCTGTTTTTAAAACTAGTTAGTAATGGAATGGTTATCGTGGTTAATATTAGACGGATGGATTTTACAAATTTGTCTCTTTACAAATGACGTTTATCTGTCTCTTTGTAACAGTCCGGAGATGTTTATAACAATTCCAGACCTTTTACATATCCTCAGACCTTTTCATATCTTTCTTAGCGGTAAAAGTCAACTTACTGATTGCCGTAAAGTAAGGAATGCTACTACGACCTCTGCGCACAGATCAACCGCTTTGGAATGGTTAGCTTTCAAATCTGTCTCAGCTGCAATTGTTTGCTCGACACATGTGCTGACGGAAATGCGACGCGTTTTCAATCATTTTCCAACACGTTGTGTGTAACAGGTTTTCCCGATCACAAAACAATGTAGTTGCAACGCTGCACTAGATCTTCTCTACTGAAGGATCAATCATCTTCATTAATTCCAAATAGGCTTCTTTAGAAATTCTGTAAAACGCTATAATCCTGCAGTCAGTTTCATTTAATGGTTCACGGCTGAACGGACGCTCTCGACCTTAATGTGAAGGTGACAGCAAATTTTTTTTTTCATTATTCGTTTCCAAAGACTTTGATGTAGTAACTGTGATGTATAAACTATGTCTTTCAGTAATAACTTAAATTTAGGGTAGTAAATTAATGAATAATTAAAAAATAACGGAAATAATTGATTTAACTGAGACAGCAAAGCTATACTACAAACTCTTCGCAATGAGATCGTCAATCTCAAGATTGCATTCCGGTTGCAAACTCATTGCTCTGTAAACCTTTGCTAAATTATATCTCATCCAAATCTGAAAGTGCCCCAGAGGATTAGGCGACCCTCGCATCCTCACTCACTTGCGACCTGCCTACCTGCTGCCGATGGTTTTCTATGAATCACTTACTGGATTTGGTCTACAAAACTAATTTTTTTAAAAACTGTTAACATTTAGGTAATTTTACTGACATTTGTAACATTTTACATATTACTGGGAAATAGAGCAAACACACGACATAATTATGTCGCTATTTAATATAATTAAATAATCATCGGATATCGATATTTAATGACAACTGTTCTATTAACTTTGGAAATGAGATAATTGCTTCGCGTTTGACCTCTATTCAAAGAATAATATGTATAATACGAAAAATATCAGTTAAAATTACCTGAATGTTACAATTTAAATAATTTTAGTGTTATTGACCAATACTTAGTAGGTATGTGTGAGGGTCGTCTTAAATCTGAAGGCAGCTTCCGTGTAGTTTCGAACTCGCATTGTAATACAGTCGACCTGTGTGCAGAAGGCCCTTCAAAACAATTTTACGAGGGTAAGTCAAATATTATCCGCAATATAGGTATATTTTTTGTTTACGTTGGCACTACTGTCCTTTTGCGTTGATGACGCATGCTTTGTTTATTCGTTGTTATGTCTATGCACGTTACAAGCTGCTAGGTTAGTTTCGTTATCGCTGCCGTGCTGTTAATAATGGCCGCTCCACTTTCTATTTGCACCAAAGAAGAGCAACGTTCAGTGATCCGTTTTTTGTGGTCGGAAGGTGTATCAGGGGCCGAAATTCATCGAAGACTTTTGGTACAGTACGGGAACAATTGTTTGCCACAACGGAGTGTCTATGAATGGATTGAAAAATTCTAAAATGGTCGCACAAGTGTTACGCAAAATGAAGGAGCTGGACGACCAGTTACCGCCATAAACGAGGAAAACATTGAGCGTTCACGTGAAATGATTCTCTCAGACAGACGGATAACTGTTGACGACGTGGCAAATAACTATATTGCGGATAATTATTGACTTACCCTCGTAGAACGCTATGTTTTAATATGACGTATTAAGCGGTACATAGAACTGATATCTAACTTTTCCACATTTCGATATACACTAGTACCAGTATAGATATCAATCTATAAGTTATAATAATTACTTGAACACACAATATACCTAAAGTCATAAATAATTATAAAGTACGGATAATGGCAGGGAAATTTTGAAATTTTTGGCTGGAAAATTATTGGCCAACGTGTGTTAATGTTTTTGCTGACGGGGAAATACTAACGTACAGCGGATAATTAGAACATTACACTATTCTTTATGATACTGCTTTAGTTGAATTTCTTGGATCTACAGGAAAAATAATCTTGGCAAATAAGTATTGCTAAACTAGTATTGCCAACTTTGTTCGTTGATTCTTTCGCAGGACAAAAATAGTAAAAAATTCCCCTCGTACTCCATATGTTTCAATTCTCAAGACTGTTGGGTTCATTTAATCTGGAAAAGTAGGGGATAATGAACATGTGTCAGTGACTCACCATGCTACTTATGTAGCTAGTCATGTGCAGAAAGTAAGATTACAAATGTTGTCATATACTGATTGCTTAGGGATGTAAATATCCTAGCCTTTTAGAGTATTTATGTACTTTAAAGAACTCGCATCTATTTCAATACTTGCCCTGGAAATACGAATTACTCAAAGTAAGTGGAGTACAAACTGCAGTTTGTTTGGTTGGAGTTTTTTTTTTAATTTGTCATTTTCGTTATTAAAGTCTTTAACATTCTTATATTACACATTTTAGTAAATAGGATTTCCCTAGAACATTGGTTCCCAAACTGGGGGGCGTGAAGGCAAGTCAGGGTGAGGGGTGCGAGGTCAGTTGAAAAGTAATAAGATAAATTAAATATATATTATAATATAGGAACGAACTTGATGTTGCTATGACTTGGGTTGTGCCTTTACTAAAATACAAGCTCGAGTATGCCTATACTTGCTAAATGCAGTCTCAAGCATCTCACTAACAGATTTTTCTCTTATTAGTTAAAATTATCTGCAAATTAAAACATGAAATATTATATCATGTTTCTTGTGAAATTATGTATAAATAAATTGTTTTTAATATATATATATATATATATATATATATATATATATATATATATATATATATATATATATATATATATATATATATATATACATAATATTTAATTCATTTTCATATACTCACCATATATATATATATATATATATATATATATATATATATACATAATATTTAATTTATTTTCATATACCCATACCATTTATTTATAGCGTAAAGTTAAGGGGAGCGTAGGAGGATTTTACCTCAAGAGGAGGTGGCGTGGACCCAAAAGTTTGTGAACCCGTGCCCTAGAATTTTCATAATTGATGCATTCACAATCCATAGATAAAATAATTACTTCTGAAAGTTGGAGCTACTACGAAAACATACATTAATTTGGACAGATAAATAATGATCGATATGATAGACAGAAAATATACAGATTATTAGTTACAGTACTAAAAATAGGCGAAACTGACTTTATCGTTTATTCTCTCATAAGTGGTGTAACAGATAACATATCAGCAGTCTCCAACCTTAACGTGAACCAATACCCGCAACAAATCATTTAAATTTATTTATTCGTAGATAGTTATTCTGGAAGAATAATTTTTATCTTATAACTATCACGTAAAACTCATCGTATCCTTATTATTTCAATAAATTACTTGATATTTTTATATACATTTTCAAGTAGCTTTAAAGAAGCGACACATTTTAATCTCTTCTTCCTATTGATAAACTGGAAAAAATACAATTGTGGATTGTTTTGCATTATCTTGCCATAAACGTTTATTGTTATAAACGCTATCCATATCTCACTGAACTACTTTCTGATTGTTGTAGATTCCAGAATTAGTCCGCCATGTTATACAGCGGACTAGGGGCACATATAGTTCGCCAGACTTGGCAGCCCAATGCGCAGTGGCCTACTTACCGTTTAGAGTGGTGGGAGAGTCGCTCACTCAGTGTTTGTCGAACCTCACTGCTATACGTATCGGCCTGCCACAATCACTCTCCTTAGATTCGATAGAGAGGTACACAGTTGCCTGGACTTATATCGTTACTATTAAGCGAATTCCCCCTGCGCATCTCAAGCCTTTTGCCAAGTCTCGTGAACAAAACACGAGAATTTTGCCTTTTTTTCCAAAACACTGTGAAGAATATGAAAATAGTAAAAGAAATTGGAATGTAAGAAATTTTCAAGATAGGAGTTCGCGTTGTGAAATAAAAACAATTATATGCAACTGTCTTTGAATGTTCATGGCTATCGGTTACTTTGACTATTATCTTCTATAAAGTAAATGTATTAGATTATAAATACAAACGGGTTCAAACAGAAACAACTATCCGATGTGGGAAATAATGGGAAGAATTGTGTCTCACTTGTGCAGGGTTTTGGAGCTAGTTTCTGTTGTTACAGTCAATCAGTCAGAGAATTAGAGGGTTTGGTACTCCCTTCCGACACTGGCTGGGGGTAGAAATGTAGGGCCAGAGCTGGATCTAAGGAATGGTAGATCCTTCTCTGCCGCTTCATAGACAGGTGAGCCTATTCACTAAAACATTGCTTCGCGCTTTGGAGTGGGAAACCGAACTGAAGGTTTCACAAGTACGCGATACTAGCTCGCTACTTACTTTCGGCTGGTAGATGATAGGATCATCGAGGGCAGAGTCTGGGGTACAGTATAAACAGAAATAAAAAGTACATTAATCCATATTCTGCGTTGTTGAATTTTGTACTCTAATAATATCTTATTAATGTTTGTCAATAGAAACTCAAAATTATTATAGAAAACTAATTTAAAATTGACACTTGTTGTGTGACAATTTACAGTAGTTGTATCGACCACAAATAATAGTTTTGAGCCAATAAAAAAGTGTCAGAAAAGATTTAAAAATTAAAATTAATTCGGGCATTTTGAAGTAAGTTACTGTTTTTGTCTATTTATTCAGTTGTTGAATTGTTGTAATAACGAAATTTCCTGTTGTTTCGTTATTGCAGATTGCTCTTTGTCGCCATTTGTGTTTAGCAAGAAACAACACCTATTTTTGTTCATTATAATTAAAAAAAATATTCATGGGATGATTAAGGAAATTTAAAAACAAATGTTTGTTAATAATATGATTGAAAATAGTGATTGTACTACAAATATTTTACTTCTACTTATTTAACACTATTTTAAATTATAAAAAGCTGGACATCTTTATTGTTTTTAATTCGAGATTAGTTCAGGAACTGATTTTGTCTCCTTTTAGAATTTCGAAAAGGAAAATTTAAAGGTTATATAATTTCGAAGACCAAGATAAGAAACTTGTTATAAAATTCACGTTATAATTTCCTGGTTCTTTGATTCTGGAGAACATTCAGTTTCCTTTTCAAGATAAGGCATTCTTCAATGTCTCGATATGATTAGTTGTTTTCTGGATCTTTATTGAATTTAATACCTTATTCCATTTTCAAATATATCTAAGAATTGGAAAATTCCTGATTTTTTCCCAGAGTGTATTTTGCTTATCATTTTATTTTATAGCATAAGTTTTAGAATCCCGTGATTTGTAACTAATTTTTTATCTTGCCTAAAATGGTTTAAAATTAATTTTCAAAGTTAAAATATTTGATTATCTTACAGATTAATTAGTTTTTCTTGAACCTCTTTTTCCTCTTTGTTTAAAAGCGTCTTGGATTTTAAAGAAAACCAATGATTGTTTATATAATTTAACACCGCTTTAAGAAGTTTAACGTGTCTACACCTGTTTATCGTGGGATATGTTTATTGCAAAATTAAAAAAAAATATTGCTGTTTTACAAATTTAAGCAAACATTTCCCCCCTAAATCAAATTTGACACCCCATTAATACTGAATCGGTCGGTGCACCTTCTTTTACAAAAAATGTATTTTTTAAAACAATTTATGATGAAAACAATCCTTGTGGATCACAGTAGGGATCCGAGTGACCAACCGCGTTACAATTACCCAATGGCAGTGTTTGGTGAAGGAAAACATGTCTACGATTATTCAGTAGCCTACTAGATAGTTTGTTATGTAAGTTGGTTGGACGTATCTCAAACAAATAATTACTTCTGATTTACATTGGATTTTCAATATTTTATTGCGGTAGGGTGTTGCGTCACCAAGCAACTGTTTTCCAAGAATGTTTTGCCATTTCTACACTGTATTTAAAAAAATCTGTTTTTTTAGTGCATACATATAAGAAGGCCAAGATATCTTGGAAATGTCTCGCTATTATACATTGATTACGTACTAAGTCAGGATGAAGCTGCATATATAAGGACTTATTCCGGAATTATAGGCTATATTATTTGCATTTTTAAGTTGTAACTAAACATTAATAAAACAAATTGAAGCACTGCACTGTAGTTGAATTCATTTTACAAGTTAAATAACCAGAAAGAAGGTTTCCGGCGATAACAGCTTCCGGTTTATCTCTTACGCCTTCTCTTGACAAGTATAATGCACATATCTGTTATTATTTATCTCACGGAACTGATATATTACAAATTCCGTGAAACAGTTTTCTGGCTGTCAGCACGCATTAGGACGGACGGACGGGATTTTTAAAGGTAGTTGTGCTTATTAGACGGGAACTCCCGCCATCCGCTCATTTGAATGCTGCGCGTCTGTGTTGAAAATAGTTTTATTTAGACTGATGAATTTAGTTTCAGATATTTGCTGTAAATAAATTGTCTTATTTGAGTTGATGAGTTTTTAGTTTTGCATATTCGCTGTAAATAATATAACTTGAGCTGATGGGTTTTTAGTTATACATATTTGGGGGCGGTGACTAGGTCGGATTCGAACTGAGTATCTTCATGTTTGACGTCTAGCGATTTGGCACTGATACAACTTTCCCGTATCAAGACATCTAAATTTCAAAGATGTATATGAAATTTTCTCTTGTCACCATCTGGTTGTTGTCGAAACCTCCATTCCAGAACCTAAAATTGTTGTCATGGTTACCACACAATATCGTAAATAATGCTCTTGGATTACAAATGAATGAAAAAAGTTATATAAACAAACTGGATTAATAATGGTATCGAACTTTGCTTCAAAAACGGACTGTGCTAAAGGAAAGCGTAAAGAAACTACAACTTGAGTGAAGAAAAAAAAGAAAGCTTGTAAATAGTAACAAACAAAATTAGTAGTAAAACACCATACCATAGAAAGGAAAATCGAAAATTTAAAGGAAATCTACTTTCTATTTTGCCGCTTAATATTGTTATTCTGATATATGTATAGTCCGTACAATAATATATTTATTATTATTTATGTATATACAACGCATACATATTTATATTAACTGTATTAGGTCGATATATATAAATATTAACTATAATATAAAATAAAAAAGAAACTAAAATAAAATATTTCTTTGTTGATTTAAGTAGGAATTGACTTTATATATATATATATATAATACGTTTTCTTGTTTAATAATTTAAAACAACATGGTTATTCAAATACAAGAATATTTATTAATTTATATTCAAAGCTTTTCGTTGGTAAACAGTACCAAAATCATCAGGAATGAAAATTACAGTAATGTAAGCTATAGGCCTAAAACATATGTTAAATTAGAAATGGAATTGTTGCTAAATTTATACAAATTGCCAAATTTATTTTGTTGCTGTAACATTATAGACATTGAATATAGTATCAAATTTAAAATGTATTTGTATTTTTTCTTTTATTAATTTGTTATTATTATTGTGTTTATATATTTCGAATGCTTCATATATATTCCTCTTAATTCCTTATTAATTTTTTTTTATAAGTTTCATATTTTCAATATTTGGAAATTGGTGCTTATTATTAATACAATGATTTGCGAAATTTGATTTATATATTTCTGGATTAATATAGGCATTTAAAATGTTCTTTATATCTTTCTTTTAATTTTTTCTTGGTTTCACCTATATAAGCTTTATTACAGTTTTCGCATTCTAATTTATAAACACCACCTTTTTCATGCATATTAATTGTTTTATTATTGTTATTAATTATGTTTATTATTTTGTTATTAGTTTTGTATGCAATTTTGATATTTGTATTTTTAAATAATTTGGTGATATTTTTTATTTCATGGCTTATAAATAAAAATGAAGTCCATATTGTATTATTATTACTATTGCAAATTAAATTATTATTTTGTTTATTAAAAATATTATAATTAAGTTTGTCAACAGTTTTCTTTTTATAACCGTTTTCTAATGCATTTTCATAAATTATGTTTTTTTCTCTTATTTTATTTTCTACATTCATGGGGATTTTATGCATTCTATATAATAAGTTATATAAAGCAAATATAGTTATATAATAAGTTAATATGTTGTTTTAATATATATATAAATATAAAATACGTTTTCTTGTTTAATAATTTAAAACAACATAGGTTGTTATTACAATAATTGTAATTTTCATTCCTGATGATGTTGGTACTGTTTGCCAACGAAAATCTTTTTATATAAATTAATAAATATTCTTGTATTTGAATAACCTATGTTGTTTTAATATATATATATATATATATATATATATATATATATATATATATATTTGTAGTTAAGCAACACTGTTTTCTTGTATATACTTATCACTTTCACTTATGTACTTAAACAAGAATCTTACTTGGTATTTATACGAGCTAACTTTCAATGGCTGGCTGTGCCGTCATCCTCGGGCATACTGAACAGGGTTGTTGTAGACTGCGAGGTGAGTGGATTTCCCGTTTGACAAGCAAGGTCTACAACAACCCTGTTCAGTATGCCCGAGGATGATGGCACAGCCAGCCATTGAAAGTTAGCTCGCATAAATACCAAGTAAGATTCTTGTTTAAGTACATAAGTGAAAGTGATATATATATATATATATATATATATATATATATATATATATATATATTATAAACATTTTGAAGACCATACGGGTTTTATATGCCAAACAATGTATAAATTTTTTCAGGTTTAGCACAATTTTAAAACTTGTACACAGAATGAAATAGTAGCAAACATTCAAGAGTTGTAGGCAAACGTAAACGTTTCGTTTTATGCCGATGAGTCATCCGTTCGGAATTGTCTTGAAGTTCTTCCTCCCCGACTTTTTAAAACGACGGAAGTTGCGGAGACCCTGCCCGGCCGGCCGTACCGACCAAGTGAGCCCATACACATTTTATTCAAGAATATGAATTTTTAAAAATTTCCGTGACGGCGCCCGTCCTTAGTGCGCGCTTAGCTTTAACTGAGAACCACAGACAGTCGATACAGTCGTGCCGTTCAAATTTTGTCTCTGCCTTTCCTCTCTTTGGAGCATGTTTGGGATAGCCAATTTGATGGTTGATGTTTTTTTGTGAATTGAGCAAGTAAAAGGTTTACGGCCCTTTACTTTTCCAAGAGAGATATATCATCTGAATAATGCAGGGGACATTTTAATACCATGAATCGAAGAAGATGACTAGCATGCAATTTTCACATCATTCAAGAGGATGTACCACCGCATTACCTCACTGCCTTCCCGAATTACTTTAATAACTGCTTTCCTTGTAAATGGATTGATCGAGATGGATCATCGCATAGCCTTCACGCTCACTGACCATGGCACCTCTTTTCCCTTGGGTATTCACCAAGGAAGTCATGTTTGATATCTTTATCAAACGTCTAAATACCTTCATCGGCTTCTCTTGCAGGTAGCAGATGAAATTACACATAAAATGTTACAGCAAATTTCGTAACATGTTGTTAAGGCTTTCGTTACGATGTTGGCAAGAAATCGGCTCCAGATAATAACACAAAAAACCAGGCAGTAAGTCAATTTAATAAATTTATATGAATTTTCAAAGTCGTAGTCTATTCTGGCACATGTATATTTTTCAAATTATAAACGCATAGTTTCAAATTATAAACAGAAAACATATAAACTAAAATCTCAACCAATAAAGACCAACCAATAAAGAACCAAGACTCAAGGTTTAGATATGGTGAAAAGTTACTCCATTTTACACAATCTACCCACAAAGCAATTTTTCTCTATAACCCCTGTATTTCTCATGATTATTAGGACCAGTGGTAGAATTGCCTTTTGGAGAGAGGTCAAGATAGTTTATTTTTGATAATCTGAGAGCTAGATATGTCTATGTAGCCACATGTACATAGAAATTAACAAGAAATGTGTAAATTTCTTTCTGTATCAGGATGCAAAAATTTCGTTAATTTTATTTGTAAATAAGAAGGCTTAGATCAGAGTCTTGTTAGTAACTAACCTGAGGAAACAAGTAAACTTCAGAAAGAAGAAAGAGAAACGTGGGTTCATTATTATTGTCATTGTAAAGTAATTAAAATATTCTGCTATTTAATTCTATTCTGGCAGTCGTGCCTCAACGAAGTTAGACTACAGTTAGCTAAGATGGTTCGGAATTTGGATGGCATACTTTTGCCCATCAAGGCTTTACTTCAAGTAAAACATTGGGTTCAGTTATCAGGAACCACGGCCACCCACATCAGGTACCACATTAGGTATACTCTGACCAAACTCGGAAGCGCCCGAGTGGATTAGGCAACCGTCACACCCTCACTCGCGCTGATACGGTCAGGCGACTTACCTTGCGTACCTGCCGCCGATGAGTCCTACTGGCCTTTGGCTACAAAACTAAAATATTTCAAACTGTAACATTTAGGTAATTTACACGGACGTTATATAGAAATTATTCGTTAGAAGTAGAAGCCAAACACGACATGATTGTGTCTAAAGGACTGCCTAAAGGTAATAAATAGAAAATATACATTTCGGATATTTATTAATTTACAATCTATATCGTCATAATTACGACGTGTTTGCCCTCTCTTTCCAAGGAATAATATGTTGATAAAAAAATCTCAGTAAAAATTACTGTAATGAAACAGCTTAAAAACCTTTACTTTTTGTAAACGGAAGCCTAGTAGATGACTCATGCAAAATAATTGGCGGGAAATAAGCTGGTCAGCGAGTATGAAAATTGCGCGCACTTCAATGTGCGAGACTCAATTCCGAGTTTGGTCAAGGTATGTCTAGAGCGCACAAATCATCAGAACAAAAACCTACACATTTTTTCCTACCAATTTCATGGTCTTGCATTGTATAAGAATGAAAAATAAAATATATCTATAAAAATAACTCCCTCATGAACTGACACTTCTTTGAAACACTCATGTCGGACACAACAAGTAAGCTGCACTTTAATAGCCTTAATATCGTCTCCCCGAAGTGAATCAATTGCACTTTTTGTTTTTCAACTGATAGACTCTATATTACTAGTGTTGCCATTGATTCGGCGCGAAACTTATCATTTGTAAGTGATTTCATTACAAGGCCTTTGATAATGTTTCACTAAACATTGTTTTAACTACTTCTTTAGCAACGGGGAAAATTTGATAACAGCTGTAGAATGAGGCATGGCGAGATTCTATGGCTTTTCCATATGTTAAATTTACATTAAACTGTATTTTTTCTAATCATATTTTGACACATCATTAAAAATATTCATTAAGTTTACTTTTTACATTCGTATGTTCTGTAATGCTGTTTCGATATCACAAAGTCGAATTATACTTCCGACGATTTAATCCATTATACTTCCGTCTATTTAACTCTATATACGCCATTTAGCCCATTATATTCCAAACTAAATAACCCATTATAAAGTGTATCATCCGTTCCATTTAAAACCCCTTTTAAAATAGTAACAGTTATATTTGGAGCACTGTTTTCTTGTATTCACTTATCTCTGTACTAATACTAATACTAATGTACTTATATACAAACCAAGTAATATTCTTGCTTCAGTATAATAAAGTGTTAGTGATATATATATATATATATATATATATATATATATATATATATATATATATATATATATATATAAAAGGTGTGTGTGTGTGTGTGCGTGACGTGCAAGAGCGCGCGTGTGTGGTGTGTGTGTGTGTGCGTGTGCGCGTGCGCGTGCGCGCGTGTGTGGTGTGTGTGTGTGTGTGTGCGCGCGCGCGTGCGTGCGTATGAACACAGGCATCTGTAAGTATACCAATAAGACATTTAAAATAACTAACTGGAAAAGCGACGAAACACAGAATTTGTTCAGTTACGTGTTATTGGCTCTGCTACAGAACTGCAATTTGGCTCATTCGACATACGGTACCATTTCAGTTTGCATGTGGCTCAGACCGGATGTCTGCAAAACTATTTTAAGGTAGTCATGAATACAGTACATACAAAGAACATTCGGTATCTTGTTATGCATTCGGGTGGTCCCTGGCCAAGATACAAGGGCGGCGCCAGAAAGACGGCGAGAAATGCCATGGTTTAAATCTTTCTCTGTTACAGAGAGTGGCAAACGGTAAGAAAATTCAAACAACCGGGAGGGCTTGTAATTTCCAAGCTTCAACGTGGACATATCAGCTATCGTAGAAGTAATTAGATTTTTATTTGTCGTAGATATCGCGGACCAAAAGAGCGGACCTCGAGACCAGTATTCCGGAGACCATTGTTTGAGAAACTAACAACTGTACCGTATCAAGGAGGTCTAATTTTGAATAAGTCCACATTTGTGGTTATAGTATTAAAGAAATAATTTTATTTATGGCACATTCCTAGTAAATAGGTCATAAATTTTCTTCAAATAAACGGCAAATTATAAGTGAGCGAAAACGTTACCGTGTCAAAAGAAGTTTCTTACTAAAAAATTGTTTTTCATTCTAAAATTATACCAAAGCTATATTATATAAACCAGGAAAGAATAACTATTTACAAAATGACATATATAACTTAAATTCATAATTTGTTGTCGCAGTTTTAGTTCCAGGTGAGTTGAGTAACAGTGGTTTCAAAACGAATTGCCTTGAGGAAAGTTTAAAACAAAAGATCGTAGGAGTAGGCCTATTTTAAACCAATCTTTAAGGAACGAATTCAGATTGTATTTTACGTTTTTCTGAGCTAATTTAATTAATGAAAAAGCTTTTGTTTTGAAATAATTTACAGTCAAGGAATTTCAAATAAATATTTTGTTATTATGACAGAGGTAAACATTAAGTGTACAAAACCATCTTGTAAATAAAAAAATTTAAAGACGAGTTCCTAAAATGAAACAACTTAATTATTAAAACACACGTGATTAAAGTACTGTACTTCAAGTCTGAAAGCTGATTCTCCTTTGTTCACAATTTACATATGTAGAAGTCAGTACGCTTGATAACCGTAGTGACTTATCATGGAACTTGAAGATACAGCAGCCATTATGAGATCACACTGGCTGTGGACAAAGCTTATCTGTATGCTCTGTCAGCATTAGAATGAAGGTAAATATGTGGTATCAGCTGTTCACGGCCAAATGGTTCACTGTAACATTTCAACAATTGAACAATTTGTCTTTCTGAACAATGAAATTAGATATTTTTGTAATTAGAGATACATAAAAATTTTGTAATGAATTAGAAAATGACTCTTGGTTATAAAGAAGTTGTAGAGCTAGAAAAATTAATAAATTTGAACGCTAATATTCCTTAGGAACACGTTTTTCAATTACTTCTATTAGCTCACACTCGCCTTATTTAAACCTATAGTGAATGAAAATTGATATTATACAGTTTTTTAGATATTTATTCAATCATTAAATTATAAAAATTTGGGGATGTAGGTTGTAGGTAAGATTCAAACTGAGTTTCTTCATGTTCGAAGTCTAGCGTTTTGGTACTGAGCCAACTTTCCCATAGCTAGAAATGTATTTTTAAATATGTATATGAATTTTTCTTTTGCTACCAACTGGTTATTGTGGAAACCTCCATTATACAACCTTAAATTATTGCCATGATTACCACACAATATCGTAAATATTGCTCTAGGATTAAAAATGGACGAAAAGAATAAAATGAACAAACAAACTGGATTAATGGTATCAAACCTTGCTTTACAAACATACTATGCAAAAGGAAAGCGAAAAGAAACTATAACACTATGCAAATGATGAAAAAAAGAAAGCGTATAAATAGTAACAAACAAAAATAATAGTCCAACACCGTACATAGTAAGGAAAATGGAAAATTGTAAGGAAATTCGCTTTCTGTTTTACCACTTAATATTGTTTTTCTGACATGTGCAGAATATACATATTTATATTAATTGTAATTATAAAATAAAAAGAAACTAAAATAAAATTTTTATTTCTTGATTCAAGTAAGAAATGACTCTATACAAATTTGTATCTTACTTGTTAACTGGGGGTATCACTTGGTAAAAAAATGCTACTTACTGATATTTATCAGCAGATAAGTGCATTGTTCAATGCTGTGAGTCACGGACAATGATGAAGTGAGTGATTTGAAAAACCTCAGGAAGTACAACAAAAATTGCAACATTTGTAGTTAAAAATTTTACAGTAGTTGTAATTAGTATATATTTGTACCCAAGAACTAATAATTTGTTTTTTTTTGTTACAGATTGAAGTTATAATGCAAGTGTGTTAGTCAGTGTAATAAATTCATTTAGGATGGCAAACCTAGTGTATAGGACCTTTAGTGTAGTGTTACTATGCTTATTAGGGCAATTGTATTCAGTAAATGCCCTTGAGGGCTCTCACGTCTGTACAATACAAAAACCGTAAGTATTTAAAATAGTTTATGTATGTATTAATAACTAATTACAGTATAATGAATGGAATGGACTACACCATTTCATTTAATTGGGGCATAAGAATTTTTCTGTAAATAATTTTATTACAAACTTGCACAAATTCTTACACGAAAATACTAAATTTTAACATCATTAACAATTTTAATGTCAACAGTTAATTTTGTATTTAAAGACAATAATAGTTTATTGTCTTCACAAAAAAAACTTTACACTCTTTAAAGGGGTCATCAAATGTATTGACCTCTTGGTTGTCTCTAAAAATAAGGTTAAAACAGAATTGTCATCTGAGGATTTTAAACCAACATTGCTTGGATTATGAAAACAGAAAAGGAGCAGAAGGTTGTAACACCAACTATCATACTTACATTCGGAAAACCTTCTATCCTTGAATATGTCTACGTGGGCTATCAACGGTTTTCTGTCAGCCCTTATGTTCCGAATCCCGTGCCGTTATAATTGTAAGTACCTTGTGCACAGAGTCAAAGGTATGCGGTCAGTGTTGAAATAAAGGCCACTATTAAAAATATTGCAACAAAATCCCACTGTGTTAACTAGTGATTTCCTTCCTCGCTTCTTTAACTGTCTAATGTTCAAGGAGGAGAAAGCGATCCTCAGACGATGCCCAAAGACGAAATTCCATTTTCCGACAAAAATAATCAAAGTCGTCAATACAAAAACTTGAAGGGAGGTTGTCCGCCGCATCTGTAAAGCTGAAATGTCAAGTTTGGATTGCTTTGAACTTAGAAATAAAATATAAGCCCTCACTTAGTAGGTCAGTCAGTTACTCATTCTGGTAGCCAAATGTTCAGATACACCTAGTGTCAAGACTAATGGAAAAACCATAGACTCACTTTCTGTCCCAAGTACACCCTCTAGAAAGCTTAGTGCATGAAACAAGTCACTGAGAGAGACGAGTTACATCAATAAATCTTTACCATTAGTTGGTAAGAACAACTAAAGCAAATATTCTACCTCGATAAGAAATGAATCTTTTTAAGCTGGTGCAAAACTATAAAGTCCCAATTAGGAATTTATAAAGGACTTCTGAGTCAATAAATTCCTCAGTTTACAACATCGATAGTTGCCATCAATGACAGTCAGGAGAATCTAATCTGTTATTCTGTATGTCCAGACCTAAATTCTTAGTGATTCAGTGAAACTTTAACAGCGTTAGAAGTCACATAGATGATCTTAAAGTAATCGTAAGATACATTGTATCCAATGTTCATCTTTATTCAAATACACATCTCCACAAATTGCCCAGGGTAATCTGTTCTGCTATTCTGCATGTCCAGACGTAAAGACTTAGTGATACAGTGAAACACTAACAGCGTTAGAAGTCACATAGATGATCTTAAAATAACAGTGAAAGACATGTCTCCAATGTTCATCTTTATTCAAAAGACACATCTCCACTAATTGTAGAACTTTTGATTAAGGGAATATACAGTTTTTAGATCTGATTTAATTACAGAATGAGCTAGTAGAGGCATAGCTATTTTAGTCTGTGCCTGTATCAATACAGTTTATCTAAACGTAATAACTCCTTTACAAGCAGTAACCATTCAAACAGAAGTTCTTTTCAAGAGACAATATGTTGCATCTACTTTCCCCCAAGCGATTACCTGGAATAGAGAGAATAAGTAGACATTAAAAACCAGTTATCGATTCCTTTTTTATTGGTGGACTGACTCTGTTTTTATTCATAAATGATTTCAACCTCCACCACTTTTCATGGGGTTCACCAGTGTGCAACTCACGAGAACATCTAGTTCAGTGTTACAACAGAACTGGATGTATACTAGTTATACTGATATAAATCTTGTACAAGTTTTCAATTGTTAACAAAATAAAAAATTTGAATTAATTCATCAAATCAAGTTCAAATAAATTTCTCTTAACCTATAGTCGATGACAATTGATGTTATTCAAATATTTATTCAATAACTTAACTATAAAAGTTTGTGGGGTATGTCGGTTTCAGACTAAGTATCTTCATGGTCAAAGTCTAGTGCACTTTGGCACTGCACCAACCTTCCAATACTTAACAATATATTTCTCAAAGATGTATATGAATCTTTTCCCCCCATCAAAATCTTCATTATAAAACCTTATACTGTTGGCATGGTTACCACACAATATCATAGATGGTGCTCTAGGGTAACTAAAATAGAATGTTTCTTTGTTAACCTCAGTAGAAATTTACTTAAATTTTATTTATATTTTACTTGTTTTATTATAATTAAAAAAGTAATTAAAATGGTAGTAATTAATGGAATGTTGTATTTATATAAATGTCAATTAATTTTATCTTCTTGTTGGGAATTATCGTCTGAAAATACGTGGAAATATAAAAGTTTATTAATGTTTAATCATTAAAAATATTAATTGCAGAAATATTATACTTTATAGCTTATTATTAATAGTGGTGTGATTTAAAGTGATAACGAAGTAAATTTTCTAACAATGAAGTTATGTGGATTACTCACTTTAAAAAATGGCCTTTCAAAAGAAAAGACAAGTGCGATAGAATATCCGGAAGAAGAAAAAAGGTATTCAAGACTTTCATTGTATATTGGAATTATCAGATATAACTAATGGCTACATTAGTTTTCTCACCATTATTAACTGGAGAATACCAAGGTTTAAATTATCTACCTAAATATAAGGCTGCCATTAAAAAAAAATCTTTTCAATTTTGATGTACAGTGTATATATATATATATATATATATATATATATATATATATATATATATATATATATATACATACACATACATATACATACAGTAAGCCTTGAAATTCCAAGTCCCGATTTTTTAAAGTTCCTTTAAATTCGAGTTTGGCTTCAAGTCGGTTAAGCAGCGGTAATAATCACCTAAGGTGCTGGCGTTGAAAAACATTTCCACATCAGCATTGACGGTTCCATATAAGAGCTAAAGTCCTGATTGGATGGACAGAGAACTATTCAAAGATGGGTTCTTTTAATGAGTATGTGCCCAAACTGAAAAGTTTTTAAAAGCAAAGACAAACCTCGGCAAAGAGTTTGTCTCAGAAGAGTATTTTACTGTTAGACAAAGCACCGTCACATTTTAATGAAAATCAACTGTGCTCTAATGATATCCATATTCGTATCTCTGCTAAATGTTACTAGCCTAATTCAGCTGATTGTTGAATAAAAATACTCACGTTACCATTTACAATCTCTCTTAGAAGCGGCTGAAGGGGAAGAAAGCATTGTAGGCTTTCTAATAAAAAATTAGTTAGGGGAGTTGTGTACTGGATATCCGAATCATTGAACAAAATAAAAGAAGAAACATCAAGTAACACATGGAATAAAATCGTGAGTCATAATGAAACTTATTAATCCACAAGAAGAAACAGATGTTACAATTATTCAATACTGAAGGGGGTGATGATGAGAATAAAGATGTAGGTTCGACCGAGATAGTACAAGAACGGAAAATTGGTTCTGCTGAATGAATAGCTGCCTTGGAAACTGCACTACGTTATATTGGACAACAGACAGACACCACATCAACAGATGTACTTCTGCTAAAACGTCTACGCGACACCGTAGCGTTAAAACGATTTAATAAGTAAACGCAGAAGACACATAATAACATTTTCTAAAAATATGTAGCAACTGTGACGAACAATGTATTCCAGAGCAACATTAATTTATGTAGGTACTGTAATCAATAAAGCTTTATAGGCTAAACAAGTTTTGTGCATTCTTAATTATAGTGTTAGAGTTCATGAGAACTTTTGTTTTTTCTTATGTACAGGAATGTATTTTCATGTAATCCGAGGGGGTTCTAGGATATATATGATTTATATTATAAATGTTTATATACTGCAGAAACATTTTACGTTTGATTAATTATTGGACAATGAAAGATGCCTGGAAACAGATTTTTGCAGAATAAATTAGAAGGAAAAGGTGATTGAAAAGTAGAAAAATGAAAGGAAGGTTTACAATGATATGGAAAGCTAACTACAAAAAATAAGAAATGAGAACAAGATGGACAAAGAGAGATTATGAATATTCATTGTGAGTGAGTGGTTGCGTGAGCAAGTGAGTGAGAGTGTGGGATTGTATAAGCATGAATTAGGTTTAGTGGGTATGAATGAATGAGTGAGAGTAAGCAAGAGTGAATGAGTTAGAGTAAGTGAAAGTGAGTGTGAGATGAATTGTGTGTCAGTGATTAAGTGAGTATGAGTGAGTGAATGTGAAGGTGTAGAGTGATCTATCGAGTTATTTTTGAAGCAACAACTTCTTTACAAGTGGTTTTTGTTCTTGCTAGTTTTGTTATTATTTTAAAACTTTTGAACTCTATTAAAAATTGTGTACAATAAATACAGTGTCTAAATCTGTCAGCAAAAGAAAAAGGCAAACACACGTTATCTTTCAGTTTAAAAATTAGATCTTGTTGTTAAATTTTAAAATGTTTTAGTTGTTTCAGTAAACAACTACATTTCGATTCATTAAGAAAATGATGACAACATTCGGAAGAATGCAAATGCAGCAACTTTTCTATGCACGAATGTTAGTCTCTGCTGTCAGGGAGAACAGCAAAAAGAAACATAATTCTCATGAGAGTGGGTCATGTTCACACTACACTGGTTGAGACTTGTAAGCTTACAAATGAACAATTATGAATTGGTTTTTCAACAAAGATAGTAAGATTCTGCTAGAACCTGTTGTGTTATAAAGCCAATATATTTTTCATCCACTAATTTATAGGGTTACATATTTTAATAAAATTATTCCTCATTTTCACTAAATATTATAATTGATTTCATATTTTTATATGAAGGGCCTATCATCACGATAATATGTTTTATACGGTTAGACGTTAAATTACTTCATTACAGACAATTAACCCGCAAACACGTCCCTCGCAATGAAAACAGTGGTCAAGTATACATTGCTTACACGTTTTAACAATTCAAAATAGTTTTAGAAATATGACGTTAAAAAATTTAAAATTGTACAATAATGATGTCTAAAATTATTTACAATTCATTTATATAGTATTTAATTTTGAAGTCACTCAAATATAAAATCGTAAATTGTTTAAATTTTAAAGGGTATGTGTGCAGAATAAACCTCCACAAGCGCACTCTCCCGTTTTAAACTCTTGCATCATCTCGAAGGTTAAAACACTCAACATTTCTAATTTCTTTTCGAAATTCCTTTTTAAGAGCTCAATTTTAATTAAACAATTATACAACATATTGTCATTAGCCGATATAAAAAAAATTAATAGATATTAACAGACATTATATAAAAATATTAGTTAAATTAGTACTCTATTGCTATCTGTTTTTAGCATTTATTCTACTTTTATACAAGGTTTAAATTCAGACATACCTGCTCTTTTGCCCTCATACAGTCATTGTACCATTTCTATACACTTTTATTAATTCATATATCTTCTGATAGGCTTGTATTACTTTTTTAGAGTATAGGCCGTTATTAAAAAAAAAGAAATTTAGAAGTATTTATGATTTATTTTAATGTAGAGTTTTATAGAAATCATTCTGTTTCAGATATACAACAACAGTACTGGTTTCAGTTTTAACACCATATCAAGTGAAGGAGTATGTATGGTGTATGAAAATCCCACCAAGATGTTCAAAATATAAAGTTAGCTTTAAAACAACATACAAGAACGAAGTAAGTTGTCTCACTTATTTAAGTTATCTGCTTTCATACATTTAAGAGGGATAGTAAAAATATATTGACTTGAAAAAAGGCATTCAAACTAACAAATATACTCAAATTAAGATGTAGTAAATATAAATTTGTATTCCTTTTCAAATCACAATTATCATTTGTTTACAAATTGTCATTTACTCTGTCTAACTTAGTTTTCTCTACTCAAAGGCACCAACAAAGATCTCATCATTATAAAAAAATGAAGATTTAATTTATTGAAATTATAGGAGGAGAGTAAAATGTCAAAGTAATATCTCCACTTTGGATTTTGAAAATAATTGTGCTAATGAAAACTTAAAAAGTATCAAAGTTAGTGTCATGTAAAAATTGTCAAAATATTAAAAATAAGACATATCAGTTCATGAAGTTGAAGATAAATAAACTGAAGAGAACACAAAAATTGACATTTTAAAGAAATATATAGTGAAAACAATAATGTAAAGAAATTAGTTTCTTTAAAAGTTAGTTATCACTGTGGTGTTATGTTATTAAAAACAATTCTGATACAAAACATTCAAGTATAGATTAGAATTTTTGAACAAGTAGAACAAAATGCCTTTATTAATTGTGATGTAAATCTATTCCTGAATATAAAAGGTTGCAAAATGTGTAATGTAGAAAAATATTTGTGAATCCACTAAAACTAGAATTTTAATGCATAGGGCCAAAATATAACAAGTTTTAAAATTGTTAAATTGTTTGAAAAAAGTAATAAAAGGACTTGGAAAAAATGCATTTTTTTTTTTTTGTAATGCGTATTATAAGATAAGAACAAAGTTGTAAGACTAGTAATATAACAGAACCACATTAAAGGATAGAGAGATCAAGTAAAAATCAGTTGGAAAATACTATTGTAGTATTTTTATAATTGAAAATAAATATCTGTTGTATCATCATAGCAATATAAGGCAATGTTCTGTGAAGTATTCCTGGCAGTAACATATAGTCCTAACAGGATTATACCGTTATCGTCTGTAGTATCATCATAGCAATATAAGGCAATGGTCTGTGAAGTATTCCTGGCAGTAACATATAGTCCTAACAGGATTATACCGTTATCATCTGTAGTATCATCATAGCAATATAAGGCAATGGTCTGTGAAGTATTCCTGGCAGTAACATATAGTCCTAACAGGATTATACCGTTATCATCTGTAGTATCATCATAGCAATATAAGGCAATGGTCTTTGAAGTATTCCTGGCAGTAACATATAGTCCTAACAGGATTATACCGTTATCATCTGTAGTATCATCATAGCAATATAAGGCAATGGTCTGTGAAGTATTCCTGGCAGTAACATATAGTCCTAACAGGATTATACCGTTATCATCTGTAGTATCATCATAGCAATATGAGGCAATGGTCTGTGAAGTATTCCTGGCAGTAACATATAGTCCTAACAGGATTATACCGTTATCATCTGTAGTATCATCATAGCAATATAAGGCAATGGTCTGTGAAGTATTCCTGGCAGTAACATATAGTCCTAACAGGATTATACCGTTATCATCTGTAGTATCATCATAGCAATATAAGGCAATGGTCTGTGAAGTATTCCTGGCAGTAACATATAGTCCTAACAGGATTATACCGTTATCATCTGTAGTATCATCATAGCAATATAAGGCAATGGTCTGTGAAGTATTCCTGGCAGTAACATATAGTCCTAACAGGATTATACCGTTATCATCTGTAGTATCATCATAGCAATATAAGGCAATGGTCTGTGAAGTATTCCTGGCAGTAACATATAGTCCTAACAGGATTATACCGTTATCATCTGTAGTATCATCATAGCAATATAAGGCAATGGTCTGTGAAGTATTCCTGGCAGTAACATATAGTCCTAACAGGATTATACCGTTATCATCTGTAGTATCATCATAGCAATATAAGGCAATGGTCTGTGAAGTATTCCTGGTAGTAACATATAGTCCTAACAGGATTATACCGTTATCATCTGTAGTATCATCATAGCAATATAAGGCAATGGTCTGTGAAGTATTCCTGGCAGTAACATATAGTCCTAACAGGATTATACCGTTATCATCTGTAGTATCATCATAGCAATATGAGGCAATGGTCTGTGAAGTATTCCTGGCAGTAACATATAGTCCTAACAGGATTATACCGTTATCATCTGTAGTATCATCATAGCAATATAAGGCAATGGTCTGTGAAGTATTCCTGGCAGTAACATATAGTCCTAACAGGATTATACCGTTATCATCTGTAGTATCATCATAGCAATATAAGGCAATGGTCTGTGAAGTATTCCTGGCAGTAACATATAGTCCTAACAGGATTATACCGTTATCATCTGTAGTATCATCATAGCAATATAAGGCAATGGTCTGTGAAGTATTCCTGGCAGTAACATATAGTCCTAACAGGATTATACCGTTATCATCTGTAGTATCATCATAGCAATATAAGGCAATGGTCTGTGAAGTATTCCTGGCAGTAACATATAGTCCTAACAGGATTATACCGTTATCATCTGTAGTATCATCATAGCAATATAAGGCAATGGTCTGTGAAGTATTCCTGGCAGTAACATATAGTCCTAACAGGATTATACCGTTATCATCTGTAGTATCATCATAGCAATATAAGGCAATGGTCTGTGAAGTATTCCTGGCAGTAACATATAGTCCTAACAGGATTATACCGTTATCATCTGTAGTATCATCATAGCAATATAAGGCAATGGTCTGTGAAGTATTCCTGGTAGTAACATATAGTCCTAACAGGATTATACCGTTATCATCTGTAGTATCATCATAGCAATATAAGGCAATGGTCTGTGAAGTATTCCTGGTAGTAACATATAGTCCTAACAGGATTATACCGTTATCATCTGTAGTATCATCATAGCAATATAAGGCAATGGTCTGTGAAGTATTCCTGGTAGTAACATATAGTCCTAACAGGATTATACCGTTATCATCTGTTGTATCATCATAGCAATATAAGGCAATGGTCTGTGAAGCATTCCTGGCAGTAACATATAGTCCTAACAGGATTATACCGTTATCATCTGTAGTATCATCATAGCAATATAAGGCAATGGTCTGTGAAGCATTCCTGGCAGTAACATATAGTCCTAACAGGATTATACCGTTATCATCTGTAGTATCATCATAGCTATATAAGGCAATGGTCTGTGAAGCATTCCTGGCAGTAACATATAGTCCTAACAGGATTATACCGTTATCATCTGTAGTATCATCATAGCTATATAAGGCAATGGTCTGTGAAGCATTCCTGGTAGTAACATATAGTCCTAACAGGATTATACCGTTATCATCTGTAGTATCATCATAGCAATATAAGGTAATGGTCTGTGAAGCATTCCTGGTAGTAACATATAGTCCTAACAGGATTATACCGTTATCATCTGTAGTATCATCATAGCAATATAAGGCAATGGTCTGTGAAGCATTCCTGGCAGTAACATATAGTCCTAACAGGATTATACCGTTATCATCTGTAGTATCATCATAGCAATATAAGGCAATGGTGTGTGAAGTATTCCTGGCAGTAACATATAGTCCTAACAGGATTATACCGTTATCATCTGTAGTATCATCATAGCAATATAAGGCAATGGTCTGTGAAGTATTCCTGGCAGTAACATATAGTCCTAACAGGATTATACCGTTATCATCTGTAGTATCATCATAGCAATATAAGGCAATGGTCTGTGAAGTATTCCTGGCAGTAACATATAGGCCTAACAGGATTATACCGTTATCATCTGTAGTATCATCATAGCAATATAAGGCAATGGTCTGTGAAGTATTCCTGGCAGTAACATATAGTCCTAACAGGATTATACCGTTATCATCTGTAGTATCATCATAGCAATATAAGGCAATGGTCTGTGAAGTATTCCTGGCAGTAACATATAGTCCTAACAGGATTATACCGTTATCATCTGTAGTATCATCATAGCAATATAAGGCAATGGTCTGTGAAGTATTCCTGGCAGTAACATATAGTCCTAACAGGATTATACCGTTATCATCTGTAGTATCATCATAGCAATATAAGGCAATGGTCTGTGAAGCATTCCTGGCAGTAACATATAGTCCTAACAGGATTATACCGTTATCATCTGTAGTATCATCATAGCTATATAAGGCAACGGTCTGTGAAGCATTCCTGGCAGTAACATATAGTCCTAACAGGATTATACCGTTATCATCTGTAGTATCATCATAGCTATATAAGGCAATGGTCTGTGAAGCATTCCTGGCAGTAACATATAGTCCTAACAGGATTATACCGTTATCATCTGTAGTATCATCATAGCAATATAAGGCAATGGTCTGTGAAGCATTCCTGGCAGTAACATATAGTCCTAACATGATTATACCGTTATCATCTGTAGTATCATCATAGCAATATAAGGCAATGGTCTGTGAAGCATTCCTGGCAGTAACATATAGTCCTAACAGGATTATACCGTTATCATCTGTAGTATCATCATAGCTATATAAGGCAATGGTCTGTGAAGCATTCCTGGCAGTAACATATAGTCCTAACAGGATTATACCGTTATCATCTGTAGTATCATCATAGCAATATAAGGCAATGGTCTGTGAAGCATTCCTGGCAGTAACATATAGTCCTAACAGGATTATACCGTTATCATCTGTAGTATCATCATAGCTATATAAGGCAATGGTCTGTGAAGCATTCCTGGCAGTAACATATAGTCCTAACAGGATTATACCGTTATCATCTGTAGTATATCTCATCCTTCTTTATACAGGAATAGGCATAGCTGAGAATAACTGCGTTCCTTAAGAAGATGATAGAATAGGCAGATCCCCTGATGTAAATTAGTTTACCATAATGTAAATTTCATCTACAGCAATGTTTATCATTAAAACTTTTTAGGTATTTCATTGGGTAAAGTAATCACCCCAAAACCGTTTTTGTGCTGTATATATAGTTTATTATGAATACAGTACATAGGGTACTGTACAGTGCATTTTATATGTACAGTATATAGAGTTTATAAATAGCAAACTCTTTAAATGACAGTAATGTAACCCCGAAGGTCAGAAGTTCAAGTTTGTTATCAAACCAATAGCTAAATTTATCGGATTTATACTACTGGAGTTTTTTTAGCTTCTGTCAAATTTCATAATTGATATGGAGTGGGAGTGTTTATTTTAGAAATCATGAATTGTGTGTTTTTTAAATTTTTAAGACTAGGTTTATGAAGCAATTCTTTAGATACCATTCTTATTTAGCAATTGCGTATATTTTTTATTTCTTATCTAACTGATGAAACTATTTTCATTATATGCTATCCATCGGATGAGGTACCAATAAATTGAGGAGAACTAATGATTTTTTTCATACAAGTATTTGAAGATCTAGGAAGTTCTCTGAAAATCCTTTACTTACAGACAATATTGAATATCAGTAGAACAACACTTAATTGCAATTTTGTTTATTATTATTGTTGGGACTGGGTATTTCAATATATTATTTTTTAATTTTTTTTTTGTAGTAATTTTAGTATTACTACCAATAAATTTAATACAAAATAACCTTGACACAAAAATGATATTAAAAATGATGATTAGTTCATTACACATAGACTTATGTACAGTCGGACACAAATTACGTAACTCCTTAGTAATGTAAATTCAGAGTTAAATTCTGGGTACAATGGTATAACAAATTTAATTCAGTAGGTTTAGTAAATAAAACATATTTTATACATATGCATAATGAAAATCATTACTTATTGTACATATGTGTTTAAGAGAACATTAGAAAAAAGGTCTTTTGGAGAAACAGAAGCAAATTCTGTCCTGTCTTTGAATAACATTGGACAAGTCCACGCCGAAATCCCATTTTATTTTGTTTAACAGTAGTCAGTTCAGAAATTTGTGTGTGTTACATCAGGGAGTTACATGGGGGTGTACAAGTGCTTTTTTTTGTATGTCATCTAAAATAGTAGACATTTTAACAAATAGATCTGTGCTAGATTGGTTGAAGTGTACTTTACATAATTACATTTTAATTATGAACAATACTGAATTGAAATTATTGCTAAAAGGAAAACTGACAAAAAGTTAGTGACACAAAAAATTCATAAAACCATAGATTTAGAGCCAAAATTGAAAATTATCAAAATGTATAAACATGGTAAAAGCATATCAGATGGTATTTGAAATGGGAACACGACGGTTTACATAAGAAGTACAATTGTAAAAGATTGAGATTGAATTGAAGACACTGTAAAGGGAACTATCTGTTGTAATGAAGTTTAAAATTGTTACAAAGGCTAGAAATAGTCTTATTTCAGGAATAAAAAAATTGCTTCTGGATGATCCGGAATGAATTTTTTTAAAGCATATATGTAATACAAACTAAACCAATAAGTATTAAAAAAAAATAATAAGAAAAGAGCAAACTAGAATGATGATACATTTACAGAGCTAGTCATGGGTGGTTTGAGTGTTTGATAAATAGGGATTTCCATAATGTGTGTTAGCAAGTGCCGGCAATGAAGCTGCTATACAATTTACAGGAAATGTTTTACTTACTGGAATAAATATTTATCTTCAATGAAAGCAAGCTATTTTGGAATGAAATGGCAGAAATAAGATACGTTTAAAATAACAAAATCTGTTATGCTTTAAGGTAGCAGAGGATCGTGTTACACTTCTTAGAGCTAATCTCGTTGGTTATAAAATGAAAGCTCCTACATTATATAGTAATGAACATTCAAGAGCTTTAAAAAGAATCACTGCATTTATATTTCCTGATCAACTACTAAAGCCTGAATGACAACGTCTGTGTTCAAAGATTATTTTATTCCAGAAAGTAAAAAATACACAAAGAACGAAACATAAAAAATATAAATTTACTTTTAATGGATAATGGACCTGGTCATGCAGTTAATTTGAACACAGTTAGCACAAGTATAAAAGAAGTGTCCATGCCTACAAATACCACTTGTGAGCACTTATAAAGTATGACCATATGAACAGCAAAAAGCCTTTCACTAGTTATTGTTGATTTACATTTGTATTTCGGTTTTGTTTTTTTTTATTTGTCTGTTTTTAACATTTGCACATAATTTAAAAAAATGGTACCTAACAAATCTTTAGTTTTTTGGTAAATAGGAATCACATAGACATTAATTATACTTCATAGGCTTAAAATACAGGTAGGACAATATTCGTTGTACTGTAGAAACACATAAGCCTGTGTTGTGTTTTAGTGTAGTTTATGTTCGGCAATGTCTGTAATTAGAGTTGTAAGATTTTAATTTGTTTACCTACTCTTCTTGGTTTCATCTGTACAACACATGAGAATGCAGTAATGTAAAAAATACCTAAATCTTGTTGCTGTTCATGACGAGCTGGTTATTAATTACTTATTACACTTTTGATTTACTTGCGACCATACTTTTTGTTAACTAAAGGTTGTTAGACGTCGTAAGACGAAAACGTTTCCTCCAAGTCTAAGTTAACAATTTAACAACCTTTATTTAACAAAAAGTCTGGTCGCAAGTAAATCAAAAGTGTAATAAGTAAATAATTCATTATATATATTTTTTTCATTTCATAATACATTATAACATTTTACAACTTCTTTTTTTTAATTGGTGTATACAGTACCTAAACATACTGTATAATAATTTTTCTGTATTTTGTTCTGTAATTAATACATACAGTATATAATTAGAGCCAGTAAGCATATAAGTGTTTATATTTGAATGACGTAAATTTCTGTGTGCAAAACTTTCCGGAATGTAACCCTTAGGTAAGTTGGGGTCTGACTATATATCAAAGAATTCTTAATCTTTACATAGTATCTTTTAGTGGATAGTTACTTTTTTAATTAGTTGTCCCTATAATTTTTGAGGTTAGGATGTATTATATTAGATTTATTTATTAGACAGATTCACAGTAGTGTTAATTTTATCATACAGTAATACCTCGACTTACGCGATTCCCAACTTACGCGGTTAAAAATCATGCTGTCCGAACTGCGCAGTAACTGGCCTATTCCAGAAGAAAATGCTTAAGAGAACTTTTATAGCTCATGAAGAGGAAATATTTTCAGGTTTTAAGGCCGCCAAAGTCCGATTGACATTGATGGTTGGTGCAAATACAGCTGTTAACTATAAGTTGTAACCTCTCATAGTTTATTGCTCAGAAAATCCAAGGGCATTACAAAATATTTCTAAAGCTAGTTTGCCCGTGATTTGGAAGTCGAATCAAAAGGTTTGGGTGACAGCTTTTTTTAAGGACTGGTTTGGTCATCATTTCATACCTCAAGTCGAACGTTTTTTAAACAAATCTTTTAAAAGTAATTCTTATTAATTGACAATACAATGCTCCTGGCCATCCTCCTACTATTTTAACTAATTTTGACACACACATGAAAGTTATATTTTTGACACCCAAACCAAAAATAATTTGCTTCAACCGATGGATCAGGGAGTCATCAAAACATTTAAAGCTTAGTACACAAGAAGATCATTTGCGCATCTGCATGAAGCTATGAGAGAGAACAACCAGCTCTCTGTTAAAGATTTTTGGAAGCAATTCAAAGTTTTAGATGCTTTGAGAATTATTGGACAATCTTGGAATGAAATTTCACAAACAATTTTGAATGGTGTTTGGAAAAAGGTGTGTCGATTTTTTTTACCACTGAAACTCAAGCGGAATCAGTGCCAGAGTCTGATGAAATTGCTGATGTGATTGAAGAAGTTGTTGGTTTTGCCAGAGAACTCAATTTAGAAGTGGATAATGATGATGTTCAAGAACTGACAGATTTATATAAACAGGAGCTGACAATTAATTTATGAGCTCATAAAAATGCGTGAGTGAAATCAAGGCCTTAAAACACAAATTAAAAACTTTTGTAAAAGACGCAGTCTTGCCAACCCTTGGTTTCGCTCTTGTCTACTTCCAGCTGATCTATTGTAAAAATTCAAATAATATTTAAAGGCTTGTGTGTCATCAAAATTCTGCTACTTTGAGACAAATTTGGCTATCACACGCACACACCCACCCACACACACACACACACACACACGCGCGCGCGCTTGCACACACCTACTCACATGCACACACGCGCACGCGCACGCGCATGAAAAAAAAAACAAAGATTAAGTGAATGTTATACCAGATTTTAATATCATTTTCCATTTAATATTCATATGATTATTACATTTGTTATATCATCTACTCTTATAGGCAATGCTTTGAAAAAATCAGTTTAAGTAATGACACATTTGAGTATTGTTTTTGTAAAGAATTATAAGGGGTTATCATTTGCTTTAATAATATTATCATTAGTAAAATCAATATAATATTTTGCTGTAGTCTTCATGCCAATGATCATAGTTGAATTACTCTAGAATACAACAAAGTAAAATAGTAAATTATGAAAAGAAATAATAATCTTTTTTGTGTGTCATATACAGTATCTAATAATCACTATGGAAGAAACCTCTTTAGGAATGTTGTTATTTGAATATGTAGCATAAATGTAGAGAGCTGAAACCTAGAATTTGATCTTAGATCTAACAATCAGATAGTTGATTAGAAATGAAAAAAAAAACAGAAAACACACTTTAATGTCAGTTTACATTATTTTTTTTATTAATCCTTCAAATCATTAACTCTAAAAAAAAACAATTTTAAAATCTGGATTTCTTGAGTTCCTTGAAATATTAATTAGAAATCAGAGTGAAAGCAATAACAAGCAATTTTCTGTTTTAGCTTGTAAATATGTGAACACTTTCTAAAATATTATTATGCATGTATTGTAGATAGAATACACCTACCAAACCAGTTGTTATCCTGTCTCACATAATTGTAACTCAATCTTGTTCACACAAGTTTGAATTGAACAATAGAATGTGAAAGTTTTCAAATTTTATTAATGGATTAAAAAAGGAAAATCATTAATTGTAATCTCTGAAACACTAAAAGCTATGTTTTCTTTTTATTAATTGGCAAAATATAGCATAGCCTTCAAATCTCTTATATAGGATGCGATCTACAAAATTATATTGTGAAAAATAAGTGCCAGATGGATTATTGATTTAAAAAAATTAAAAAGTGATTTATATGATGACGTCAATCTACAATGAATTAACTAAAATAAGAAACGTTGTTAAAGGTAAATCATTAAAAAAGACCACTAATCAGTCTTAAGCATAAAAAATTTATAAGCAATTAGTAATCAAAAGTTTGGGAAATAAAATTCTAAAAACAATTGTCAGAACTATAATGTTTTTCATCTGATTTCAAAATGAACAAACTCTGAACCTTTTAAATTATGAGTGGATGCTCAAGTGTTGAAAGTAAAACATCATATTGAAGTACTACCTTCCCACAGCTACTTAATTCTATACTTTTATTCAACTCCACTTTCGCCATTTATGTTGTTGTTAGTAAACTTTTGAAATATACAATGAAATTAAAACTTTTGACAAGCTATATGTTATCAGGGTATTTGTTATCATGAACAGGTTTATGGTGACCATGTAATGAGTAAAGCTTTGTCAGGCAATGATGCATACAATTCAATCAAGGGAGATATGGAAGTATTTTGATACAATAAAACACCTAAGTTCTGTAACTCAATATAATAAACCTCATATGAATTCTCAAAGTTGTTAAGTCTTTTTGACTCACCTGTTTATTTATAAATTGTAAATGTATATATAGTTATTTTTATTTTGTTTATAAATTTATGTATGGTACATTTTCATAAAGATTTTTTTTTATTTTGCATATTTATTAATACTGAAGTAGAAGATCAATGAAATTGGATTGTTGGCACATTGTATATATATATATATATATATATATATATATATATATATATATATATATATATATATATATATTATAACATAAAGTATGAGGCTTTAGAAAAATTTCAGGTAGTTGCTAAAATAATTTTCTTGTATTTGAATAACCTATGTTGTTTTATTATATATATATATATATATATATATATATATATATATATATATATATATATATATATATATATATATATATATATATTATTGATATTTTACGTTATCCATTGTTTTTCCGTTGCACTGACTTTATGAAGTTAATATATTACTATTGTAAGTAATTTTATCCACCATTAAGTGCAATGATTTTACCTTGTGTGATGAGGCGCCTTTCGGTCACTTGACCATTCACAAAAAAACCTAACTTCAACACAATACTACAACCGGAACACAAAAATAATAAAAATAAAAAAATCTACCTGAAATATAAATACACCAATAACAAAATAGAAAAAATAACAAATATATACAACAAAGAATACTACACTCCAACATACAAACCAAACAACAAAATAATAAAATATCTTAATAACATGAACCACAAAACAAATTCAGAAAAACATAACCTATCAGGAATTTACAAAATTACATGTAACAACTGTAAGGCATTTTACATAGGGAAAACAACCAGATCATTTAAAATAAGATTTGAAGAACATTATAGAGCATTCAAAAACAAAAATTCAAAAGTATCAAATGTTGCAGCATACTTAATATCACATAAACATGAAATAACAAATTACGAAAATAACCCTACCATACTTGAAATATATAATAACCCAATAGAATTAAACTCACTAGAAAAATACCATATTTATAAAAACATACACAACAATTTAATGAATCTACAAACAACATATACAGAAGACATACTATTCAAAAACATTATACACAAGACTCAAGAGGAAACGTGTATGACGTCAACAATTACCAACACGACGGACCGAACATCCACATCAGAAAAATTGAAAGAAAGTAATCAGTGATTCGACAATGGTCAAGTGACCGAAAGGCGCCTCATCACACAAGGTAAAATCATTGCACTTAATGGTGGAATATATATATATTGTAATATGTATTCTTGTGTATTAATAAAGAACTAAGTGAAAATACAAACACAAAAATAATAATTGAATTTGTAAGTGATGTATTGAATTTATAATTTATAATTGAATTGTAAATTCAATTATAATTCTTGTATTTGTGTTTTGACTTAACATTAACTGGAAACATATTAAGTAACAAAAATAAAATTGTACCTAGGAAATTATGCTGTTGTCTGTTATTTTGACCTCTAAGAAGTGTAGTTTAAAATTCAATAAAAATAAATTGCTTTAAACTGCTTCTTATTATATGTGATTTTTTTAGACACTTGCTAAAACAAAGCCAGTGGAAGAATGTTGTTCCGGTTACACTAGGAACAGGTTTGATAGGTGTATTCCTGTGTGTTCTGAAGATTGTGTGCATGGAACATGTGAAGCTCCAGACACTTGTAAATGCTTAGACGGCTATGGCGGACCAGTATGTAATATGTGTAAGTAGAACATTTATTGTGATTTGTGTGTGATGTTTTTCTTCTCACCACTTATTATGATTATTATGATTGTTAATTATTGTACATCTTCTAAATGTATAAAAGTTTTTGATTTTGAATTTTTGTGGCTGAAATGTCAAAGTTTAACACGTTTACTGCGGCTGTCTTCGATCGAAGATGGGTCGGCGCCAGTTGGGTGTGGAGGCCTCTAGTGTAAAGTTCATAAGGTGCGGAAAATTTTTAAAATTTTTTTTGAGCCTTGAAAATGGACAAAAAATCTAGGCCGCCATTTTGTCTCATGATTATCAGTATTTTATTTTTTATGTTATGCATGTAATTCATATTTGTAACTGTAATAAATAATAAATAATAATCACTGAAATAATTAATAAACATAATTTTGTGAAATGTAAACTACAAATTAACTTTTAAAATATTTAATAAAAATCATATACAAATTTTTTGTGATCCTGCATATATCAGTAGCCCTACGAGTGTTTTCAGTTTAGGCACTGTCAACTCTTTCCAGTTATTTATTCTTGACAATGGCGTGAGATTTGGTTTAGCAAACACATCCCATGCAGAAATATTATTAGCTTTCACAATATTTTCCAAAAATATGTCATCAGGAAGTAGTGTGAAACAGTCATAGGGTCAATTTTCTCCCGGGAATGGAACGGTAAATTTATTTTTTTTTGTAAACAGAAAGTTGCGAAGGCTTAATATACTATGTGTCTATTGAGGATTATATATTTCTTCTTCCAAATCGGAATCAGACAGTTCCTCGCGATCGTAATCAACTTCCTCTGTAGCTGGATCCAGGTCACTGTCATGGTAGTTGTTGTCGCTTGCCTCAGACTCAGCATACTCAGAAGCCCCATTTGTAGGGTCCCTAGTACACTCTACTGCATCATTTGTATTAAATAAACAGTCCTTAGAAGTCTCAGGCACACCTTCCATGCTGCAAACTATGTCACTCACAGCCACAGACATGCGTTAAACTCTCACTAACACTACTGACACAAAAATGGCGGACCAAACTAAAACAAACATTCGACATCTTGACGCTGTAACACTCAACTAAGTCTCTTCTACAATGCAGGGATAGATAAAAACATATCTGAATAAAATGCTAACTCTCCGATCGGATAAGGCCGCATCCAACTGGCACCGACCCATCTCTGATCGGAGATGGCCGCATCCAACTGGCACTGAACCCGTCTGATCAGAGATGGGCGCATTCAACTGGCACTTGACCCGTCTACGCCCGCAGTGAACGTGTTAATAAGAAGTAATTCTAGGAAACTTAAAAAACTAACTACCAGTGAAATGAAAGCATTAGTGATTAAATAATACTACTGTATGACATTCACAAAGGAGTCTTTACTTTGTTGATGTTAAGGGACTATCACTTTACTGTTAACCAATATAACAGTTGAAAATATCATGAGTTTCTTGCATCTTGGGGTTTAAGTGAGAACATCCTGCTTACAAATGATTTACATTATTTATATGTTGATTGCAGAATTATGAATGTTATTAGAAGTAAATCAATTTATTTCTTTGCCTTTTACACCTTCAAGTATTTTAGAGATTTTTACATTTTATTTTTCCTTTAGGCTTTTTAAATTGTTTTAAAATACTCAGGACATTATATGTTTCTCTGGTTAATATTAATGGTTTATCTAGAGAACATGGTTTTCAGTCAATGCGAGTAGAAAGGGATTGACGTGAGAACATTTGTCATACAGATTAGCAGGTTAACTGAGTAATCTAAAAGTGGCAGCTTCATAACTTGCTTTATTCAACTTCATTTTGGTTATATTGGAGAAATTGTAATATACTTGGAATAGCGGCAAAATTAAATGAGTACATACAGAATCAAATTAGAAAGACAAATTATTTCTTATGGTATATAGATGGCTACATAAAATTTTGAAAGGTTGTGAAATAAGAAGTTTGACCTTATTTGGATACTGAAAGAACAAGGAGTGATTTTGGGATTAAAATTGACATTAACAAAGAATAAAGATATACTGGAGGCTTAGATAACAATAGTTATAATTAAAAATTACTCAACTAAGTGAATACAGGTACATAGGGCTTATTTGCTGACACGTTTAAAAACAATCGTTTTTTTACGAAGCAAAGCCTTTACTGGCGGCATAACGCGTTGAGGTACAAAGATGTCGGAATAGATTTATGACTGTGGAAGGAGTGGCTTATTTTGGTTGTGTGCTATGGAAAAGGGAGTTGGCCTCAAAGTGTGTGTGGTCATTTAATATGTTTTCTTTATCTGTATTTAAAGAACTAACAACTTTAGAAAAATATGAGGTATACAAGCATTACACAACAGATAAAGAAAACATATTAAATGACCACACATACTTTGAGGCCAACTCCCTTTCCATTACATAGCGTACAAGCAAAATAAGCTACCCCTTCCACAGTCATAAATCTATTCCAACATCTTTGTACCTAATAGATCGATCTTTTCTTATAAGCTATAATTAAAAAGTACTTAACTAAGTTAATACGTAATGGATTACTTGCAAAACATTCGTTCCTATTACGAAGCTAACCCTATACTGGCGGCATCGTGCTAGGTACAAAGATGTCGGAATAGATTTATGATTGTGGAAAGGGTGGCTTATTTTGCTTGTGGGCTATGTAATGGAAAGGGAGTTGGCCTCAAAATATGAGTGGTCATTTAATATGTTTTCTTTATCTGTTGCATAATGCTTGTATACCTCATATTTTTCTAAAGTTGTAAGTTCTTTAAATACAGATAAAGAAAACATATTAAATGACCACACACACTTTGAGGCCAACACCTTTCTCCATAGCACAAAACCAAAATAAGCCACCTCTTCCACAGTCATAAATCTATTCTGACATCTTTATACCTCAACACGTTATGCCGCCAGTAGAGGCTTTGCTTCGTAAAAAGTAACGATTGTTTTGAAACGCCCTGAGTTTGTATTCACTTAGTTAAGTCATTTTTAATTATAGTTTAATCAGTGAATTCAAGATGATTACATCAAGAAACTTGAACAATAGTTGTTGATGGAATTCACAGTCAGAGATAATGCTGTGAATCATTCTTAAAGAAGGGTATAGATTTAAGAAGCGGTATACATTTACATTAATGAGAGAATATAATAATTTATTAAACATAAAGCTTGTTTTTAGGAGCCTTTATTGAAAGTTAAGTGTGTAGGACTCAAGTAGGTTTGCAATGCAAACATGAGTTAACTTTTCTGAAAAAAGTCATTTATAAAAATTCATATTACAAGAAAGATGACAAATCCTTGATAGCAACTTTGTTTCATATAAGAAAAAATAAAGAAGCTTATCCAATACCATGAGAGTCTGTAGAGGTAGTAGCGTATCTGGAATATGCAGCTTCCTCATTATCCAGCAGAAACGAAAAGAACAAATTAATAGTAATAAGGAAAATTTATAATGTAAACCTTTTTCAAGAATACAGTTTAAGGAAACTGTGTTTGAGGTAGGATCTACAGTCATTAAAAAATGTGGTGATTGGTAAGAACATTTGCTAAGTGTGGCCCAATATAGTAATTTGCTTAAGAAAAGAAGTAGATTACAGTTAAAAAGGAGAAGAAACCATGAACATGTGATAAAGGGGAATTGAATTTTATAAAGAATTGCTGGAGGTGTCTGCAAATGAAAATCTTGTCTATGAAAAGATAGTAAAGAACACAAAGCAACCAATAAATTAATAGAGCCAAAAGAGATATTATGCTAAGCAGATTATCCAACGGGTACATAATAGTCTTGATGCATTTATTCTAACATATGTTCATAGAAGGAAAATGACAGAGTTTGAGGGAAATTAATCATATAAAAAAAGAACAGTGAAAATGGTTTAAATTTTTTTACACAGTAAATTAATCATTGTTAACAGTGGAGATAAGTAAATTAGGCCCTCTAAAGACTTAAGGGAAAAAAAATGAAAATAGTGATTCTAAAAATGGGAGTAAACTTTTGGTAGTGTGGATAACATAATTATGCATTTATAAATATAGAGCACACAAGTATGCATCAAAATATAACATTTAAAAACCTTAGTTAAAAAATAAAACAGTTACAAAACTTCTACACACATTTTTCAAATCACAGCATCATCAAAAAGTTATAACTAAAGTGTTATAATTGATATAATTATAGTATAATTTCAAAATGTTCACTGTGAAATATAAAACAAGATAGTTTCAGAGCTGAATGGAGAACTAATGAAGCTTGTATGCATATCCTGCCATTTTCTCTTTATTTAACATATTAAATAGGTGTTGGAAAAAATTGTAAACTCATTGATGATGATGGAAGTTAATTTTTTTTTATTAATAGGAGTTTGTTTATATTTGTTAACAAACAAAACAATAATATTTAATTGCATATAATAATAAAGAGATTGGAAGAATATTATAAATAAAATTAGGCTATTACACCAATTTATTAACATTATTGTTGTCAAATAATATAAGACTTTAAAATTGTAAAATCTTGACTACTGTTTATAAATATTTTTTTAACATTACAATTATTTTTACTGAATATTATTGTAAGAACCACAATCCTTTAAAAGTACTAATTTTGTGTTTAAAATGTATTTTCCATGCCAATTATATATTCCTGGCAGTTATACATATATTTTAATTTCAAATGGTAAATAAATAATTTAAAAAAGTAGTATTTTAGTATTACAGTATGAGTTGATGTAAGTATAATTTTTTGTTGTTACTTAAAAGGCAACTCTGAAGTGTTTTATTTTTTGTTTCACAGCATGTCCCTTAGGGAAATATGGCCTTACATGTGAGAAAGACTGTAAATGTGAAAATAATGCAACGTGTGATCCGTACAGTGGTGCATGTCAATGTACAGAAGGCTATAAAGGTATTCATTGTGAACAGACGTGTGATTCAAAACATTATGGGGAAGATTGCATGGAGAATTGCCAGTGTGAAAATGGTGGGACTTGTCATCATGTCTCAGGCGAATGTCACTGCAAACCTGGTTTTACTGGACCATTGTAAGTAAAATAAGGAAGCAAAATGTATATTTAGAAAATCTGTAAATTGTTAAGTAAAACTTAATTGATCAATTAAATGTAAAATATCAGACATAAGACTACTAACTACTGATTAGGTGTAACTTGGTAAAGATATAAATAAAATTAAGTTAGAGTGTAATTACAGTAAGTCTAAATCTTTTGTGTTAAAAGTGCCAAGTTATTTTTGGAGAAAAACAATTTAACATTGGACGAGATTTTAGAAAGCTAAGTGGTTTATATATATACATTCTTATATACATTCTTCTTAAAGTATATAAGAATCTTTTAGTAAAATTAAGTCTATGTGTGCTAAATGTTCACTGCTAAAGTAAGATACCATTAGAAGGTGATAGATTAGGATGAACCAGGATGTGTGATACAAATGACAACTTCAGGCAACTGAATCATACTCAGAGCATTCCCAGCATCAACATGTATTTTAAGACAAAATAAAGCATTTCCTTTCCAGAATAAAATATCCAGTCTTTCCAAACATCCTCTAATGTAAAAGTTTCTTTGGACTAGTGTATGTCTATATAATAATCAGGATGTTAAAACTGACAAATCTCATAAGTCATAAAATAGAATTATAAAAGAATTAGACTTTAGCATTTGCCTTTATTTGTTTTAAAATTAATCTACTTCTTATAATTTCACATTTTTGCATTCATGAAGATTAAAAAACTGTTTATTGTAAATACTACAACACAATTTAGAAGACAATGTAAAGAGGTAACCATTATTAACCCTTTCAGTGCTGCAGATGTTTCAAGTCACATCCAACATTGTGATCCCATTTTGGATAATTTTACAAGCATTTGTAAAAAAAATCATTAAGTACACTTTTTAAGATATTAAATTTTTTTTAAACTTTACAACAAAAGTAAGAAACAAAAAAGTTATAACAACATTTTCCTAAATGAAAATTATGCAGTAAATTTATGTGCTATTCCTGAAAAAAAAGAATTACTAAAAATTGAGTCTAAAAATAAAATTTTTGTTGTACAGTATTTTTTTATATTATTTTCAGTTATGCCAATGTATAAAAAATTACACCATATACCTGTGAATTTGCACTGTACTACCACATAAGCTAGAGGTTTTGAAGTCAACTGTTTTTCTGTTCTTATCCTCCTGGGTTTGCATCAACAGTTTAGTTGCAAAAGAAAAAAATGTATTAAACCCATTGCTGATCTAATTACATGCCTGCAGCAGACATTAGCGGTTACAAATTAATTCCTCTCGTCAGTTAAGTTATATTTTGCTACAAAAATATTCTCACTTATAAAGCACTAAATATATTTTTCATATAGGTGTAATTTTTGTATTTGTTATTTTGTACCTTAGTGTATTATTTCTTATTTGATTATTGTGTAATCATAATTAGTAAAAACAAATTAATTATTGTTTGAAGTTTATTGAGCCTGATTTAAAAGGAGCTCTGTACAATGAATTATCTGCTGTTGCATGTGATGTTGATGGCAAGGACCACAAGATAGGTGATGATAACCTTGATTGGTTTTTTGCCTGGAAAAAAACTGATGTACAAGGGTCTGGCAGGGGATCTATAATAGGGGAGCAACATTCAGGTGTTGGGATAATATTAAAAAAGTCACTGTCTTCTCTTTCACTAAATTGGTTCACTAGAAACCGACATGGACAGTTACACTAAATTCTCATTGTCACTATCAACATCACTACACTCACCCTCACTCACTTCCAATAAACAGTCCACCTCTGACGATTGCAGATTTTTTATATTTACAAAAGATGCACAACAAATATCAGCTACTGATTGAGGCAGAGTAAAACCTGTACTGAGCTTCTCATTTTCCAGTTGACATAAAAACTGCTGAACCAATCTGTTATGTTTAGGTGTCCAACAGAAGGTCAATGGGCCATAAATATCTGTCTTTATTTATGCTGTGAGTTTCGAGAGTCAATAAATGTCTCTTAGAAAGCACAGATGTCTAGTCTTGTGTGTGTCATATCAGAAAATAAACTGACATAATCAGTAAACCGCTATGGGTTAATATTTAAATGGAATTGATACAAAATTACCAAGAAAAATTGTCAAGTTTCCACTAAGAATTATTTTGTTTTCTTGTAGTATGCTTGTGAAAATGTAATGCTTGTTTGTTGTAACAAATGTATACTTTGTTAACGGCATTTAAAGAAATTTGTAATTGGAAATATCTTAAGTGAATAATTTGGTATTTTTAAACTAAAATTAAAAATGAATATCATTTAAAATTTTCTATTTCTGTTTATGTTAATAAGATTCTCATCCAAAACCGATTATATTACTAAGTTTAAGAAAATAAATTGAGAAGGTGTTTTCAGAAAGTTATGAGGTTTACAATGTATTTTAAGCTTTTGTTTAAATTATTTAATCACACTCTTGCATGTACAAGATTTAAGCACTGAAGATGTTAGATTTTCTACATATTTAATTTGTCCTTAAATTCTCCATCATGTGATTTTCCTATATTCATGTGTATGGATGAAATTTTTCCAGATGTGAGAAAAAGTGTCCTGATGGAACTCACGGAGACCAGTGTAAAAGTGAATGTAATTGTCAGAATGGAGGTACTTGTAACCCTACAACAGGAGAATGTTACTGCACCCCTGGGTGGATGGTGAGTGCATTGATGCTGTGCCTAACATTAAAAAATAAACACAAAACTTTATTTGACTTTTTTGTTTATGTAAAATATAGTGTTAATCAAAATTTCTATTTAAATTTTGTAGGCTTTATTGAGTTCAGATATTCTGTGTATGCCTTTCACTTGTCTACTAAAAATAATAAAACTACACTAAATAATTTTTTTTAATATTTAATTTCCTTCCAACTTTCTAATTTTGTTTATGATAAAATATCATTTATTTCAATTTTACAAAATAAATTTGTTTTATTGACCTGTGTTGTCAGTTTTAGTTTTCATTTTTTTTTGTCATAAAATATTTGTATTGCTTTATGCAACATGCCTATATAACCTTGCTGAAAATATTTCCTGCTCAGTACGGGATTGTTTGTTGTTGTATAATCTTGAAACCATTCTTTAATATTTTATTCAAATTCTGTAGGCCTGGATGGTAATCTGTAATAAGATTCTTCAAGCTTCCACCCACACCAAAAATCTTTTCTCAAATCCACCACATATTTGGTTCAGACAACCTTTTAATTTGAAAAATATTTTAGTACATCAAAAATTACCAGATCCGAGTACTGAAAAACCACCTAAACGTCCTCATGGCTCCTTTCCGTGCAATAGACCTAGATGCAAGACATGTCCAATACACATCCTAACAAATAGTTTCCATAGCATAGCAACCAATGTGGACTTCAAGATTCAGGCTCATCATACTTGTACATCAAAAAATGTAATATACCAGTTGCAATGTAAATTTTACCCGACACAGTACATAGGCCATACCACGGATGGTCTGAGCATCAGAATGAATGGCCACAGACATGACGTTGGAACCATGACATTTGGATATTTATACACATCTATGGTTCACTTCAGTCTTTTTTTTCTCTTTTTTTGATTGACAAAGATCATTTTTGATCGAAATATTTCAATAGTGTGATAAGTGCTTATATGTGTCTATTCATTTATTTCCAAGAGATTGCAGTTTTGGACTATTGCCATTATGCAAGTCTGCCAGTCTCCTATCTAGTCCAAAAATTTCATATATATATATATATATATATATATATATATATATATATATATCTCGATATTTTATGTTGTCCATTATTTTTCCGTTGCACTGACTTTATGAAGTTGATATATTACTATTGTAAATACTTTTATCCACCACTAAGTGCAATAATTTTACCTTGTGTGATGAGGCACCTCTCGGTCACTTGACCATTGTCGAATCACTGATTATTTTTCTGTATTTTTTCATATATAATAGGTGTGCGATTATCAAAGGTTTTCATTATTTCTAAATTAGATGTGTAAAGTTGTAAGTTGATTTGGCTTTTTTTATGGTAGGTAGATTTAATGTTTTCTATAATTATGTGTAATTCGGTTATTTTTGATAATTGTATTTTGTTTATTTCTTAAGTGTAATTTATCGTATTTAGGTGTGATATTAAGTGCTATGCATTGTTTATTGAAATTTATTCTGTTGAGACAATTTTTTAGTTTGATTTTGAGATTAAGATATTTCCTGCAGAGTTGTTTACCTTGGTAGGTGTTAAAATCTTGATATTATAGGTTGTCCATTATTTTTCTGTTGCACTGACTTTATGAAGTTGATATATTACTATTGTAAATACTTTTATCCACCACTAAGTGCAATAATTTTACCTTGTGTGATGAGGCACCTTTTGGTCACTTGACCATTGTCGAATCACTGATTATTTTTCTCTATTTTTCTGGTGTGGATGATTGGTCTGTGAGTTGGTATTTGTTGACGTCATACGTGTTTCTTCATTGAGTCGTGTGTATAATGTTTTTGATTAGTGTTTTTGAACAGACAACATGTATAGAGGACGTACTATTCAAAAACATTAAACACATGGCTCAATGAAGAAACATATATGACGTCAACAAATAGCAACACGACAGACCAAACATCCACACCAGAAAAATAGAGAAAATTAATTCAGTGATTCGACAATGGTCAAGTGACCGAAAGGGGCCTCATCATATAAGGTAAAATTATTGTACTTGGTGGTGGAAAAAATTATTTACAGTAATAATTATATTTTCATATATATATAAATATATTTTCGTCATTGGTTAAGTGCTTTTATGTGTTTCTATTTCAAGACTACAGAGTGGACTCTTACCAAGGTAAGTCTGTTAGTCTCCTAGTCCAAAAAATCTAAATAATCTTTACCAATCAAAACTAACCTAAAAAAATATATATAAATAACTTTTATAATTCGAAGCTGAAGGAAATAATTAATACATTTGAGTTAACCAAAAATTCAAATTATGTAAATTGGAGGGTACCTTTTCAATTAAAGATAGTCCAGCTTTCTTTTATGTTTGTCTGTTTCGACCATTATCAGGTCTGGTGTCACTGATAAGCACTATAAATTGAATAAGTAATAAGCTTAGATACAGTGGATTTATAAAACTTATAATTATTAGCAGTTAACCCATTGCAGATCTAATTGTCAGCACCACATACACTAGTGGGTATGAATTAATTCCTAGCATCAGTTTAGTTGTATTTCATTTCCAAAAATATTGTCACCTATAAAGCACTAAATATTATATTTTTTATATGTTTACAATTTTTTTATTTGTTATTTTTATCTTAGTTTATTACTTGTTAATTGATTATTAGATATAAATATAATGAGTTTAAACAAATAATAAGTTTCTTACGTTTTGAAATTTGCTTTAGATTTTAGGCTCCACTATTATTGTTCATTTGATATGTACACAAGAATACACTTATAGAAGAATATTTACACTACTGACTGAGTAAAATCTAAACTGTGCTTCTAACTTTAATTGAAATAAAAACCGCTGAAGCGATCTACTATGTTTAGACATCTGACAGAAATATATTTCTTTATTTATGCTGTAAGTATAGAGAGTTGATAAATGTCCCTTATAAAGCACAGACGTTTTGTGCGTGATGAATCAGAAAATAAACTCTCTTACTAATAACAACAAACTGACCAATACCAACAACGATGACTGAAAAGAGCATCCATAGTAACTGATTCTCCTGAAGTCGCTTACAGACCAAATCCTGTGATCTCGATCTAAACTCAAAAAATTCTTGATAGGCCATCACTAGTGCCATTGGAGTTGAGCCCATATCCAAACTAATAACTTTGAATTATGCATCATTTTTTTATACATTGATAGCATATATAGTTCAAGGGACCAACCCAAATCTTCGAATTCTTGGCAATGTAGAATTAAATACGTTTGAATTATCTTATTCTACTGTATGTGTATAAATCATTTATTTGAACATAAATAAATTAATGTAATTAAAAAACTATAAACACACTTATTTTGCATTATTTTAACCATTTCATGACTATGCTTGATTCTTTATGTTTAGAACTGTAAATTTGATTATGAAATTCTATATATTTTTCAGAAACTATGTTAAACTTAGTATTTAATAAGACATTATTTTATGCTCTAATTTTCTACCTACTGATAAAAACTTATCTTTTGCCTGTTACTGATTTCAAGTCTTTTGATTTGATTAAATGGTAATGAAATATTGAGATTAAAAACTGAAAAAAATGTGCTGAATTTCAACTTTAACTCCCTAGTAACAGGTTTTGGGATTCAAATTCATTCCTAGGACCACAATAAAATCATCCTATAGTTGTATTTAAATACACACTATAAGTGAGTTATTTTAAAAACTTACACTTTTATTAAATAATCATACTTATAATTTGGTGAATAAATTAAGACATCGTACCTAAAAATTTAATTTTCTGCTTGAGCTATGGCCATGGTTAGCCAAGGGTAACTAGTGACACCACCATTTACTGATGTTCTAGTGGGCTTTGAATTAAATGAACCCTATTAACCGAGGGTAACTAGTGATCCAATAGAGTATCAGGTGATAGGTGGTTGTAGAGCATGTTGCTTTGTAGTGTTTTGGAGCATATTAAAAAAAAATTTTTTTTCAGGGTACAGTTTGTGGAAATCGTTGTCCACCAAATTTGTGGGGAGAAAAGTGTGAACAGCTTTGTGAGTGTTTTAACAAAGCCGAATGCCATCACATCACTGGAGAGTGCAAGTGTCTGCCTGGTTACAGAGGAGATAAGGTAAAAAGAATTACTAGAAATATATTTATTCTATTGTAAAAAGAGAGAGGAGTGTTAAAGAGGGAAGGTATTATAACACCCTGTGATTAACAAAAGCTGGACCAGTCTGGGAGTCATGGGAAATTTGTGTCATAGTGTAGTATTAGCACTTAGATTTGCTTTTTGAGTGCGTCAACTGCTCAGGCAGTCATGTTCCAACCACTATGAAGTCATCACTTGCTTCTATAGTAGATTATGAGGCCCCTTGGGTCGTCTGTTTTTTGATGAAAGAAAAATAAACGTGAGAAAAATAAATGTTTAAATGTAATGACAATTGAGAAGGACAACCCAAAATAAAAAAGAGGGACAGTTGACAAAATAAGTTTTTTTTTGTCAACTGTCCCTCCTTTTTATGCTCCATGATAATGCTTGCTCAGATGCTGTTTGTCAGACTTAAGATTTGCTTAGGGAGTTTCAATTTGATGTTTTTAGAAATCTACCTTCCTTCCTTTACTTTGCACCATTACTTTTCCCCATTTCCACTGCTAAAGCAACAATTTTGAGAAAGATGATGGTTAAAAAGTGTGATGGCAGAATGTTACGAATAAAATATTTACCATGGTTCAATAAAAGTACAGAAAAACAAATCGATTGCGTAAAAGAATAACTTTCGCATGCAGTTTTTAAAATATAAGTTTTAACTAGGGATGGGCCAATACCTAAAATGTTTAATTTTGATTGTCAAATTTGTCTTTCAATTCTCGATTCTCGAAGTTTTTAAATTATATAGGCCTACATGATATTCTGTAATATTGAATGTAGTTAACATATTGGACATATTATGAAGCCTTTTTAATGTTCTGTTTCAATGTAATACAGAAAACGTTTGATTTTGATTTATGAATAGGGATTTCTGTGACAAACATATTAGATAAAAGTAATGATTATTTGAAAATTAAAAATGGGAACAGTTCACAATTACAATATAACTTCAGTAATAGCCATTTCGGTTTTTATAACTGGAGAAATTGAAACTACTATTTCTTTGTGTTCTGTTTTGAAATCTAGGAAGCCGTGGCCAGAGACAGGGAGAGAGAGTGTGGAGCCCCCCAGAGTGAGAATGAGACAGGAGATCGAGAAAAACAGTGTCAAATGGACCGGAAATGCTTCTTTGTTGTCATATATAATAATAATATTTTCTTGATCTCAAATAGGTTTCTTTCACCTCTGAATTCATTTAAAACAACTAATAATTAAATAACACATATTTGATAATTAATTATATTTCCTATAAATTACACCCCATTCCTATTTTAATAGGTGAAAAACAGAAATCTGAATTGGCACTTTAAACAATAGAGAATCGAGTATCGACGAATCCTCGATGCTACATGAATCGACGATTCTGGAATCGAGAATCGGAATCGGAACATCCCTAGTTATAACAAATTTTTAATTTTATTTCAACAGCATAATTAATATAAACTTTTACACTGGACCTGATACACTACTGAGCATAGCAGTCAAATTTGACTGGCTCTCATGGTTTAAACACAAATGTTTAGGTACAAAAAATGCTGAATTTTATATTTAATAAAAAACTCCCAGTTACAGATTTTAATATTCAAATTCATTTCTAGGAGCACAAAATGAAATTAATTTAGAGTTGCCTTTAAATACACACTTTGTAATAAGCCTATTAATTAGAAAACTTTAAACTTTTATTTTATAATCATACTTTGAATTTGGTGAGTGAGTTAATGACTTAACAAGCAGGTTTATTTAGGGTTGTTATGTGTTTTAGATTTTATCAAATTATTCATAATACAATCGGCTCTTGATATTTTGTCTTTGTTTTTAAAAATATACTTGAATATTTAATTCTAAAAAGATTTAAATCTTAAGAATCCATTGAAAGGAGTTGTGTTAGCTTTGGGGTTTGGGCAAACTATGAATCTTTCTTTCATTGTTATTTAATTAATGATAAATTCATTGTTTATGGCAGATAATATATATTTTTTGAATAAGTTAACCTTGTTTTAATGAGCAGGTGAAACAAAGATATTAAAACCAAGCATAGGGCAATATTTAAAATCATAAATGTGACATTCTGCTAACAATCTAAGAGAAAATGCTAGTAGCTTTGACAAAACCTCATTTTATTCCATAGTTACTTCTTGAAAATTTTCACTATGGTAATTCCAAATTGATTTTTAGATATGAAACCTAAGGCAATTTCAAGCATTCTATGTATTAATGTACTTAACCAACAACACCATTATTATACATCTCAATTATTACAACATTACCAACTTTGAAAAATAAAAAATAAGATTTAGAATTACCATTGTTTGTAACAAATTGATACTTTTTTGTGTTGTTTCCCCATAAGTAGTGATTTAATATACTTTTCTTTTGTACTTTCTTACACCCACTATGGATTTACTTCAAAATATTCCAATTGATAATTGATTATAATTTACATAGATAAGATTATTAATTGAAACTCATTTTGCTTTATCATTTTAGTGTGTAGAAAGATGTCCAGTAGGAAAATGGGGATCTGACTGTAATAATGACTGCAAGTGTAAAAACAAAGCAGAATGCAATGTGTCAAATGGTACTTGTGAGTGCAAAGATGGGTGGAAGGGAGAAGACTGTTCAGAACGTGCATGTCCTCCTGGCTTGTTTGGTCCAACTTGCGAAAAAGTCTGCGATTGTGTAAATGATCACACAGAAATGTGAGTGTATAGTATACTAGTTGGTACATATTAGGTGTATTATTACTGCTTTAGAAGTTTAGCTTTCTAGATTATATTTTTATAGAGTTTGATTCAATTAGTACTTGGTAAAAATATCATATTTGTAATATGCACAAAGGTATAATTGTACACTTTCATTATACCTTTATAGTGGTAAAATTCCCGGTACTTGTAAATTGCAGAGAGCCTTACTGATTTGCAGACAATGATCTGTAGTTTTAACCCATTCGCTTTCAAATTTTTTTACACTTAACTTATCCTGTTTAAACCTGTTTAAGCTGGAATCCATTGGGACCGGCATTTTTTTCCGTCTTAAGGCAGGTTTCCGGCTTATACAGTTGTAGTGTACTGTATGATGGTAACATCATGAAACGTTTGCCGAGTCTATTTTTAGCGTTGGGGTGAAGGTAGGCCGTGGGGATTCTTAGCTATAAGACTATTATTTCTACTGATCACCTGTATGGTGCTGTACCAACACCTCATAGATAACGGATAATTGTAGTTGTGTCTACATTTGTTCTAATACAGTATTTAATTAAATTATTTATTTCCGATTAAGTACTGAATGTTTATTTCCTACAGAGATAACACTTTAACATATAAAGCAAGTGTATTTAAATCACAAGAAAACTATCACATTTTAACATCTAAATAAACGTTATTCAACAGTATCAATTGGTAACGCATATCCGGGCTGTTAATACGTACCGCGAAATCTTCTATCTCACAAATTTTCATTAAAGCCTTGCCAAATGTTTTTATTTTGTTTTCTATGACTGGTCCATCTTCAATTTCTTCTTCACTTTCTATAATCTCATTAGTCTCCATTTCAATAATTTCGTAGGCTGGCTACTGTAAGTACAATCTGCTTACGCGGAAAGTAAGGCGACCAATTGGCTGGACGCTGTAACAAAACCGGAAGAAGCGACTGCTGGCTCGGACATCAATATGTCTGGCCGTGGATGTTTGTAAACCATTCATTGCGTTATCTTGTTGGAAATGAGTGCTAACACATAGCCTATCGTAAATTATGGATGTTTGTATACCATTGCGTTATCTTGTGCATATCAACAATCCTTAACGTTGTTACAGAGTTCTCAGAAATAAATACGATCCGTTACAATTAAGCAGACCTATCTGTGAATTTTGTTATGGTAAAAAAATATATTATAAACTGTATTTTATTTAAACGGAAGTCATTGTAACGTTATATTTTACAGCATGTATATGATCAGATTTTCCGGCTTATGCAGAACTAAGACGTAGTAAATACATATCACTCATCCTTTTGCTTATTCTGCTTCCGCGTTAGACAGTTTCCGGCTTATGAAGGTTATTAACCAGGTAAATTAAATAGGCGACAGTCGGGACTTTTAAAGTTTTCCGCGATAGACTGGATTCCGCCTAACACAGGGTCTGTCTAAGACAGGTTTCACTGTATATATATATATATATATATATATATATATATATATATATATATATATATATATATATATATATATATATTTTTTTTTTTTTTTTTTCACTTGTCCATTATTTTTCCGGTGCACTGACTTTATAAAGTTATTATTGTTAACTGGAAACAATTTTTCCACCACTAAGTGCAATAATTTTACCTTAAGTGATGAGGCACCTTTTGGTCACTTGACCATTGTCGAATCACTGAATTAATTTTCTCTATTTTTCTGGCGCGGTCGTTCGGTCCATGATGTTGGTATTTATTGACGTCATACATGTTTCTTCTTTAGCCGCGTGTATGTTGTTTTTCAAAAGTATGTTTTTATGAAAAAATACACATCAATTTAATGAACCTACATACACATAAACAGACGACGTACTTTCAAAATTATTTTTTTGTTTTGTATGTAAGCAATAAACAACAAAAGCATATTCTCATTTGCCGTTTGCCCACATAATAAGCTACTGGCAAGTAAAGTGTTTTGGCGTTTATCACAAAGGGATGTGAAGTGTGAAGTGTAAACATATTCTCTGTCTGATAAGTAATGCTTCAGATACCATAAATACTACAGAAGATTTCATATCAAGCAAAACTTAGTAATTTACTTTTTATAAAATTTACAGTATAATTGACTTTTTAGTTAAGCATGAGTTTGTCTTAGTGTACCAAAATTTTTACTTAACTTCGACCAAGACAGTTTTTGTAAAAATTATTGTACAACTAAATATTTAGTCAATATTTCTGACTTATTGTTTAGCTTTTGTGAAATTTTGAAAACAATAGTGAAAATCAATATAATACGTTATTAAAAATGATTTATTTTATTGTGAAAGTATAGAAAGATAAAGTTCTTTCAACGAATTTAATTTGTTTGATTAGAATAATCAATTCAACTTCACTAAAACTGTTACGAAATATGTGTCGGGTCGTATCCCGGCGATAAGTTCCTAAAATAACATCATATTTATATTACTGTTGGCATTTATCTATCAAACAAAAACCATTGTAATTATATCTGTAAGTAATGTGAAGCTTGTTTAATACTGTGCATTCATTTTTCCAAAAGTAGCAACCCCGGTTGAGTAGTATGACTAAACATTAAACGTTACTAGACAATAATATTCTAGGCAGGTATTTAGTTTAGCCTACTGGTAGCTAAAGTATTAATTTGTCTGAGCTTGAATTATCAAAGGTTACTCTATAACAAAGGATGTACATTTTGTATATTTAAAATTACAAAAAGTGAGATGTAATGTATATATATATATATATATATATATATATATATATATATATATATATATATATATATATTGTAATATTTTGGTACTTTCCCTTTTATAAAAGTCTTAATAAAAGTTTATAAGTTAAAAGAAATAACGATTCAATGCTGCTTTTGTTACAAAAATTTTAATATCTTAATATGACATTCCTTATTTTCTTTTATAAAGTCACTTACTAATTACAAAGTCTTATTTCATCCACAAAGAATTACAAAAATTAAGCTTTATTAGCCTAAGTCTAAAATTTGTTTATGGCAGCAAGAAGTTTAGTTATAAATTTAAATATTAATTGAATTTGATTTAATTACTTTAATTTGAGCTTGAGCTCTCCTTATCTCGGGTTAATAGGTGGGTTTTCTAAATTTTGAATAATAAAATTTGAGTTGGCACTTTCAAAAAAATATCTAAGTTACAATTCTTACAAGCTAAAATTTTTTTACAAGTTATTTGGTTTCTAATTAAATAATTTCCTGAATAATGTCTTCTTAATCGATCAGTTCAATGATTTGGCTTAATGTTATTCTGTAATTATGATTTGAATACGATACTGCACTTTCCGCACCAGTTAAAAAAATATAATTTCTACAGCCAATTCTGAACACGTCTGCCTCGTTCAAATGTTCTGTTCCAACTCCACTGACGCTCCCTTTTTTAGCAATAAAATGGCCAAGTCCTCAATTTCCGCTATTTTCTCGTTTATTCCTTGTAAGTAACAGCTTTACGGATGTCATGTTCACCGCCTCTGATACACTTCTTCTTCTTAACAACTGCACTTAAATTTCTTTGCAAAACAATTGCATTTAAATCTTATTTCCCAAACTGTTTTAGATTATATCTCCATGAGAAATATTTAAAACGAATATCTTTTGCCGGTCATGCGCACGCAACTCTACAAATTCATTCTCCATCTTGTTTACTTCAGCCCATTTCACTAGCTTGCCGTTTGAAAGTTTTAAGTGTATTTATATCGTTCTATTGTTCTATTCAAATTGTTATCTATCAATTACTTCTAATACATTTTCTTATAAATAGTGATTTGTGTGTTTTTTTTTTTTTTTTACATATAAAATCTTGTGATTAGATCTAAATGTGGCCATGTGCATTTTCTACACAAGTGAAATTAGGTTATGTTTACATTTCGTTACTGGTATATTTTAGTAATTTTTTTACATACTGAATTTATTTATATATATTTATCTTATTTTGTAAGTGCCTTTTATATATATATACTACTTCAAAATGTTACAATATATATATATATATGTAGCTGTTATATTATAAAATGTTTAACCTTTTGCAGGTGTCACCCATGGACAGGAGAATGTATTTGTAAAGCAGGATGGGATAACATGCAATGTGCTAGGCCTTGTCCATTTTACACTTTTGGCGAGGGGTGTCGTAATGTTTGTACATGTAAAAACAATGCACAGTGTCTTCCTGACAATGGAACTTGTATCTGCACTTCAGGTAACTTGATATCTTAATTTTTTTCTTATGAACCATTATTTAATTGGTTTTCTAGGAGTATGGTCTACAAAATCTTTAAAATTTGAATGTTTATCAGATTCTCACCTCGATAGATATCACCAATATTCTTTTCAAAAGGTTAATTTTTGTATGTAATTTCTTGAAAAACACTGTTTTTAAGAATTGATTGAAGCAATTTAATAAAGATGTCATTAGACTAAGTGTAATGTACACTCCATAGTTAAGCAATGTTACTACTCAGGCTGGCAAGTGACATGAGATTCATTACAGTAGACACTCATGTTTGGGTTTACAGCCCTGCCAGATAATCGACCATATATAGAGTAAACCTCTGATTATCTGATTCCGCTCAACTAAGCTTCCAGAATAAATATGGTAACTGAGTAAAGTTGACAGGTCAGCCATTGTTAAGAATCAATGTATCTGATAAGCAAGCAAAACTGAGCGGATATGGTGCGTGGTGACTATTACAGTATAGTACTCGGAAATTATTGTGTTCATTTGTCAGTTGCTAGTATCATTGGTTTTTGCATTCTTATATTTTTGCTTGATTAAGTATCTTATGACTATTAAATGCTTATTCATTTACTCATTATTAGTTTTTAGTGGCTGCTCTTGGAATAAACTTGTCAATCAGGAATCTATTTTTCACAATACAAATTTCTATACTGCTCAGTTTGACCTGACATCTTGAGACATTTAAACCATTGACATCCATGAGTAGTTATGACAAATTTTCAGTTTTGATTTCAGGACTGCTATGAATTACTTTGTGATGCTGTTACTTTATAAAATTAAAATACAGATCAGTACTTTAGTGCATAAATAGTGATGTTACACATTGTGCATTTTGAACACCAGTCACAGAGAATTAAAGTAACACTTTTTATAAATTTATAGTGATGCTTTTCACCAACTTGAAATATTTTCTTTATCGGTGACACAGATTGATATAAAACCTCTTTGGTATATAAAGAAAAATATTTCTATGTTTTAATTCAACTAATATTGAGTGACTTGAGTCATACTGGTTATAATATAGCTCACCAGTTTATAGAATGCCGGATAAAAAAGCATTTATCATAGGACCAAATGAACTGTCAAGTCAGGACCAAAAGAGAACAGTAATGGACTCACTTTAAGTCTGACAAGAAACTCCTCCTTCAAAACAGTCCTTATATCATCAATCGCAGGATAGCTTCGTCCTTTCATGGGCCTATTTAGAGGGCAAAAACTCATGATGCACCATGCCCCTGCAATTGAAGAAAACTGTAAGCAAAACATTCACATTCAACTGAACTTGGCACACTTTGCCAAGTCTTGGCACGTAATGCAGCTTCTATTGGTATGATTGAGCATTAGTTTCCTTGTCATAAACCCACGATTCTTCACCAGTTATCACCCTTTGGAGCAAATTTGGGTCATTGCGGACAGAGTCCAACACCTTATTAGCAATATTAATGGATTGCTGTTTTTGGTACAAAATTGAGCAATTTTGGCACGAATTTTGCAACGACCTGTGTCATGCTCAAATCATTGGTAAAAATCGAATGGCACGAGCCAATCGATATGTTTAGGTCCTTAGCAACTTCTGTAACCTTGATTCGACGATTGGCCAATACTATTTTCATCACTTCATCAACGTTTTTGTCTGTTGTTGACGAACTCGGGCGTCCATCACGATCTTTGTCATTCGCATGTTTTTGGCCCTCTGAGAACAATTTGTACCACCGATAAACGTTGCTTCGGTCCAAGGTATGTTCTCCATATGGTACAATCAACAATTGAATGAGTTTGCACACTTTATTTTGTTTTTCACACAATTTAATACAGATTCTTTTATCTGTTTTTTGGTACAGGCAAAAATTGAAGACAAGCCAAAACATGTCCAAGCAATATAGCTGTCATCAATTAACTGAACATTCAAAATTGCCGAGATTGCAAAATTAGTGAGAGACATAAGTACCAATATAATGCCACGAAAAATAAAAAATCAAATATACGTAACCCGTGGAAATTCAAAATTCCCGATACTTTTTGAACAGGCCTCGTATATGAATATTATGAGCTATACTCTTCACATGAGTTTATTGTTTAGAAAAGGATTACATTGGAAATGAAAAATATATATTTGAACATGGTTTTTATATCTGCTTCATGCAGGACATATATCATGAGTGAAGTTTGGATGACTATAGTTAGGAAATCATATTCATTTAACTTAATACAAATAATTTTACATTCTTTTAAAATTTGTTTAAACTATAATCTAAATTATTTTACCATAAAATTTCAAATTGTTTTGAAACAATACACTTATTAGACTAATTCAACTATTGGAATAAACAGGTTACAGGGGCCCAGATTGCAGTGAAGTATGTCCTCATGGTACTTTTGGAGAAGACTGTTCACAAAAGTGCCAGTGTAAGAATTCTGCATCATGTTCAACAGATACTGGTCGCTGTGTCTGTTCTCCTGGTAAGATAATTTTATTTGGTTAGGCCTATAGTTTAGATGCAGATTTTTTGTAATGCACAGATGTTTTATAATATTTAATCAATAACAAGTGGTAGGTATCCTAACTGATATAACGAGTTATTTCTTTTTCTTTCTTTAGCAAGAAGACACTTTTTCATCTTGCATGTAGAATAGAATTTATGTCAGATAATTTAATTCAATTACATAATTTTTACTTTAAAAATGAATTAAAATCTTCTTTTGAAATTACTTTAAACAAAAAAGGTAGGTTTCTTGTGTCATAGCTAGATGCATGCTTCTCTGTAATATTGACATCTATCTTCGTAAAGCTTATCTGTTATTGGTAGTATCTAATTATTTCTCCTTACCAACCAGTGACTGTCCTCGCTAAGTCTTTAATACTTCTCTTGCTGGATTTAATTAGATGTAACTGCGAGAAAAACATCCTCCAGCATCTCCTCTGTCCTATTTTTGTGATGAAAGGATAATTGTACGAGGGGAAATATGCGTTAAAATTCTTGTTAGATTGTTAATCTTACTTTAAGTATTGCAGTTGCACAGTAAATGTTTATCCATTGCCCTCTTGGTTTTAGTTAAATTCTAAATAAGCACTATATAGTCCATATTTGTTACCTGTAACTGTATTTTGTCTGTGCCCTTGAAATAAACACTGAGAAGGGAACGATTTGAAAATTATCATGACTTTGAGGATTTTAAAAGTTGGTTAAAGACAACCTATAAAACTATCAACACCAAAATGGTAGACAAATTATTTAGAGCATTTAAGAGATTATATTAAAAAAGATATTACTAGCTTTTTAATTACAATAAAAATATTGAAAAGAACCCCAATCAAAAATAACAAATAAGACAAGTTACTTAAGATTAAACCCTTATGTACATTTCGATGACCATGTCATCATCATCAGAGGGTCTTGTTACAAAACACAATCTAGCACACAAGAAGTTACAAACTAGAATGATACCAATCGTTCTCCGCGGTCGCTATATATAGGCGTGAGGTAAGCTCCGCCCCCTCTCCGCCCTCGACCGACAAATAACGATCGGCCATCAGGAACCAAATAGGTTATGTCAAAAATTACATTATAATAATACATATGTAATAAAAACTACAGCAATAACAATTAATAAACTAAAAGTAATTAGATTAAAACATCGTAATTTGAAGAAAGCTATTTAAGTAAAGTATATAATGGTGAGTAAGGAATAGGTCCTTTATCTGCATTCATTAATTTACAATTTGATTTGACTATAAAAACACTTTCATAACTATTAAGTAACTTTTTTGAGTTTATACATTTAGCTAAAATAACATTTTTATCTAAATCATGCTGAAGGGGGGCGGAGCTTACCTCACGCCTATATATAGCGACCGCGGAGAACGATTGGTATCATTCTAGTTTGTAACTTCTTGTGTGCTAGATTGTGTTTTGTAACAAGACCCTCTGATGATGATGACATGGTCATCGAAATGTACATAAGGGTTTAATCTTAAGTAACTTGTCTTATTTGTTATTTTTGATTATTTTTGTGGTATTGGGGTTCTTTTCAATATTTTTATTGTAATATATTGTACCACTGTGCTCTTGATATTGTGTACTAGCTTTTTAAGATGAATAAATCCATAAAAATTAGTTTATTATTTGTTAATTGATTATTCTGTGTAATGATAATAAGCTATAACAGATTGAAAGCTACTTATGGTTTGAAATTTGCTTTAGATTATAGACTCCTACTATCGTTGTTCATTTTGTATATACACAAGAATACTAATTATAAAATTTTTTCACTTCTGGTTAACACCGGGTAAAATTTATACTGAGTTTCTCACTCTAGTTGACGTAAAAACTGCTGAAGTGATTGATCTATTATGTTTAGACGTCTGACAGGAGGTTAATGGGCTATAAATAAGTGTGACAAATCAGAAAATAAAACTCTTTTACCAATAACAAACTGATGAATGAGCAGAGCGTTGATAGTAAATGATTCTCCTGATATTGCTTGCGCACCATATCCTGTGATCTCGATCTAAAAGTAGAGAATTCTTGGAAGGCTATTACTAGTGCCTCTAGAATCGAACCTATTTCTAAACTAATAACTTCAAATTAAAGAAGTTTTAACTTCAAATTATCCATAAGTTTTTACATTAATAGTATATAAAGTTTAGTGGGACCAACCCAAAACTTTGAATTATCAGCAATTTCAAACTAAAAATGTTTGAATTATACAAGTTCTACTTTATAACAATATTTAAAATTTTTACATTAGTTCTGGTAGAGTTTAAAGCCTATTTAAGATATTTCGGACTAGATAGGAGACTTGTCAGTTACTTTGGTAATACTCCAGTCCGCTCTATTAAAATAGGCACAAATAAACACTAAAACTATATTTAAAAAGTACTTAACTAAGTGAATACGTAATGGCTTACTTGCTGACGCGTTTCAAAACATTCGTTCCTTTTACGAAGCTAATCCTCTATGTAGCGGAGTTTCACCTATTCTACGATGAAGCTTCCACATCAAAAATACATTAAATAATAAGCCCAATATAAACACCATTTATAATAATTGTAACTGTCAATAAATTCTGATTACTAATAAGTTTTACACAGTTCATCAATAACACTAAGTTACTAGACTGTTGGCCTAAATAATGAATAGATAATAGGCCTAATATAAACAATGTATACAATAATTGTAACTGTCAATAAATTAAGATAACATCTTGATACAGATTCAATAGACTAGACGAATAACTAAACATGATTAGCCTCCAAGCACCCAGTATGGTTACTTGTTTGCGTTAGTAAGTCACACTTTCGGACAATAACATCTAATGTTTGCGTTTAAATACACCAACGCCACAAGGAATCATATCTTCAACTTTCCTACTAACATCATTTACCTGACCAAAAAGTTTTAAAAAAAACTTCACAGATTGACTTTTTTATGTCAAACGGTAATTCTATTTAGAGCGGTTTTAATTTAATTTCGTTTTAAGACAAGAGAACTGTTTTATAAAATTAAAGTTTTTTCTCCATCCTAATCCCTGGATTATATATTGATATTAAACTAAATTTTATTATTTTTTGACGATGGTAACAGGTTTAAAACGCTGTTGGAGCGAAGCGCTAACTATTAGAATTAATCGCTAATCAAGTCTTGTTTTCCTGGCAAGATCCCTCACCAAGATGGCGGATCCGGCTTCATCGGCTCTGTTATGAAAATACCCATGCCACCTCTAGTTGTTTCTGTGCTCGCTAGTTTAGACATATAGTATCCAAATGTCACAGGTGCTCAGTTGTATATTTTTTAAAGATATATAGTTTCACATATTGTTTGTTTGAACTTATAGATATTGATGACTATAGCTTCGATATTTATTTAAACTATCAAAAGGAAGATGAATGGAGCTATCTGATATCGAGGTTAGGAGGTTAAGATTTAGTGTACCACTGTTATAACTCCTAACTTCTCATTTCAGAGAGTTTGCAACCAGGGGAGAAGGCTTTAATTATCACAACAGTCATGATGTGACTATCTGTGTGATGAGATGTTGGCCTATCTATATTCTAACGCCTATGGCCATTTATTCTGATATTTAAACTGTCCGTGGTTAAGCTACTGTGCTGGACAAAATTTACATTGCAGCTAGTAAATTACATTTTTTTATGTGCAACTATGATGATCCTGAATCTTGAAGTCCATTGTAGCTGTTAGATTATTGATATTATGTTTTGGGAGGTGTATTGAACACGTCTTACGTCTAGGTCTATGGAAAGAATGGAGCCTTGAGGAAGTTTGTATGGTTTATCAATATTAGGATCTGTTAAATTAGGATGAACTAAAATTTTTTTCAAGTTGGAAGATTGCTTGAACCAAATTTGCAATTGATTAGTGAAAAGAGTTTTGGGTGGGCATAGGCTCGAAGAATTTTGAAGACATCTCTCAATAATACTGAACCTGATTCTGCAAACCAGGTAATCTGCATTCAAGCTAATTTTATTTTGTTTCATTGGGGTTTAGGGTGCCCAGAAGATTGTGCTAAATGGATTTGATCTGTGAGTTTTTTTTTAAATATCTCTTTCCAAAGAAAGACTGAATATCCTCTTCCAGTTGTTGGAAGACTGTTGATATTGTTTTATTGAAGTCTTCTAATTCTGTATAGGAGTATAACCTTTCCCCCTAATTACCTGGCTGCAAGAAATAAGCCTGTTTTATGTTGTAGGATGGTTTATATTGAAATAGAGGTATTATAAATGGTTTGTAGGTTTGATGTGGATTCCTGTGCGGTTGGTGTATTTGAGTTTTTAAACATTCCTCTTGTATGATGGGGCCAACATCCTAGTGTTTCTCTTGTTTGTAGAAAATTTTTTCCCTCAAACTGATAATTATTCGTTTCAAACTTGAATCTGATGAGATTAATAAGGAAAGATGTAAAATAAGGCTTTTCTGAGTCTTTGTGTAGGGAATTTTCAAGACGTGATAGGACATGGGCAGGAGGAATGTTTGGATAAAGAGAGGTAACATTTACGGTGACCAAAATGGTTTCAGGAAGAGGAGGATTTGTATTTGAGACAACTGGTTCATAAAATATTTGGTGTCCTGGATGTAAAATGAGAGATTTTTTTAGTAATGGTTTAAATTATGAGTCCAGAAAAGTTGAGATTGTTCCTGTCACTAAATTGTAGCCAGTGATTATTGGTGTAACTTTGTGGTATGATGTTTTTATGAATCTTTGATAGTACAGTAAACTCCCGATTATCCGTGGGCTGATTAACCGGTTTGCGGATTATCTGGGGTCTTCCATTGTTTTACAAATTTCCAATTTTTATTCCAATCAGATTCATGTGTTTAAATTTCCAAACGGTGAATTACGACGTAAATACATATAAGGCCTAATAGAAGTTAAGATGAAGGGAATAGATATGTAAATATGTATGTACTAATTTTTACATTGATAGGGAAGCATCCTGTAGCGGGCCAGCGAAAAAAATGGTCTACTGTATACAGACTACTGTATATAAGAGACAATGATAAAATGCTTGGACGCCCGAAAACCTAATATGTATCATAAGATTGTAAACAAATGTCAGCTAATCTCGCCTATAAATAGTCTAGGACGTGACATATGCATTATCCATGTCTGTCATATACATTATCGATCTTTATGGTTTTGTGACACAAGTAGACACTGTGCGACAAAATGGTTCTCAAGAAACTTAGATCGCACATTAAAGCTAAATCAATGCTCACAAAAAAACAGACGAAAGTGACAGATTTTTTTGTTAAAAAGTGAAAGTATTATTTGTAAAGGAAATTACATATGTACATACATACTTAATTTTGACATATACTTATGTACGTATTGTAAATAGTTAGACATATAAATGTACATGTTATAATCCGTCAAATACATCGACATTTTAAATTATTTTCCATATTTATTTTGTCCTCTGAAGATTATTTGTGAATTGCATTAGCCGGGGTCATTATATGTGTAACTTATGGTATAATAATCGATTATAGATCGCTTTGCATATTCTTTGTTCATAGCGGATTATCCGGGGAATTCGTTATCCGGCGTTGCCGGGCCACCCTATTCCACGGATAATCGGAAGTTTACTGTATATAGAATTAAAAGTGGAGGGGTTTTGAGTGTACAGTAATTGTAAAGATGATACAAAAATTTTTTATTTAGGAGTTGTGTATTTAAGTCATTCCTAGAGTGAGTTCCTTCAATAGGTTATATGTGAAGAATTTGCATGAGATAATGACTGAAATATATCGGTCTCCTTAATATAGTCTTCTTTGTTCATGATAAGTATGATGGAACCTTTATCTGTTGGAAGAATCATAATGTTCTATTGCTTTACAGTGAATTTACGATAAATTTCTCTGGTTTGGTAAGGTCAAGTATTGTTTTCAGATTCTTAATGAATGATATCTTTGATGCTTTTTAACAACTTCTCAGAACTGAGAAGATGGGAGTTATACCAGCGGTGCACCAAATTTAGGGAAACCCCTATCTTCAATGTCAGATAACTCCATTCACCTTCCTTATGTCTATATATAAGTTTAAACAAAAAATTTATGAGAAATATAACTTTGAAAACTATACAACTATGTACCTATAATATTTGGATATTTATACTTCTATCATGTGTCTCGTTTCAGTTGCAAAGGATACAGTGTGTCCGAAATATTGAACTATTTTAGTGTTTTAATGTTTGTATGTATTTATTTTAAGACTAGAGTATTACCAAGGCGAATCTATCAGTCTCCTACCTAGCCTAAAAAATCTCAGTATTTAAAAATTTTTAGGATGTTACATATTTGCTGAAATATGTACAGCAATATATCAAAACCTTTCAGATAGAACTGATAAAAATTGAAACATGGTAAAACTATTGGAGATGATTTTTTTACAACATTAAATTGAGGTTAAAAAATTACTCTTGCTTTCCTTACTAATTGTTAATAAGTCTTTTTTTTAATGTAAAACATCGCTAATATGTCATCAGACTTTTCTGGAATGTTAGAATTCATATTAACTGGAGTCTGAGAGCTCCATAAAACGTTGAGTTTTTAACTGGGAAATGACACAGAATTTTGGAACAATTATGTTTTAGCCTCTTTGAATAAGATCAATACTTTAAGAAATGTTATGATATCAAACCATGTGATAGGGAATGACTTATATTATTATATGTGTAGTTGGTGGTTAATTAATTGAGTAAACTTAGGATTATTTTAAAAATAACTTTGTGTAGGTAAAAAGAACACCATGCTTCAAAACTGTTATACTTATCCCATATATCCTTTTACCTTATAACTGATGACGAAAATGGGTTATTATTCCTTAGACACAGTGCTCTAAAAGACTGGATGCTTTTTTGTGATGTTAACATGCTAATCTGAAATAACTTCTCAGTTTTAAAAGGTAAAATATATAAACATTCTATTCATGTTGATACTTTGTAGAACATTTAGATTTTTTATTTATAGAACATGCATGTTTTTATTTATTTTAAGTGTTCACTATTTATTTATTTTGTGAATGACTTGAAACTAAAATAATAATATATCTTCTATTGTCACCAAAAAGAAAGTAAAGGTGAGTAAGTTTGAATTTTTTTTATAAATGTTCATTAGGTTGGCAAGGGCAACGATGTGATCGACCATGCAATGAAAATTTCTTTGGGATAAACTGTACTCAATCTTGCAAGTGTAAAAATAGTGCAGCTTGTGAACCACAAAATGGTGAGTGAAGGTGAAAGAGTTGTTATGATTTAAAAGGTGTGGCTAGAAAAAACCAAACTGAGGGTGAAACAGATTTTTTTTAGTCTTTATATTTTCTCATATACTTTTCAATTTGTATACCGCTATGTATGAATTTTCTAATATACGAAGCTGTGATACACATCGCTTCGGGTAAGTGCCATTGGGACCTCAGGCAGTGTTGCTTTTACTTGCTTCTTTATTACCTCCAGAGCTTGAATTTAATAAACAGAAAAAATTGGATGAATATGGTGTGTTTTATACAGAATATTTTATGTTGTGCCTAGTAACAAATACCTTGATGGGCAACACATTTTGAGTTACGGCATTGTCATGGTGTTGGATCCATGAATTTTTATTTAACACAGATGTGGTAATTTCACATTACTTGCTCAAGTTAAGAAGTCAGATGCAATAATGTTTTCTGCTTGTTTTCTTGGTACCTAGTCAATATATTACAATTCCTTGAATTTTCATTTTGCCATCTATGGTTTTTTGGAGTGATAAGTTGAGGCTTTTTCTTACATTTGTTGCAACACTAAAAGGCTTTCAGTCTCGATTTACCAAGTTTAAACCGAAATTAACATCCTGTTCAAAAGAAAGTTAAAAAGAAATAAACATGCTGTTCAGAAGAAAGTTAAAAAGAAATAAACATGCTGTTCAGAAGAAAGTTAAAAAGAAATAAACATGCTGTTCAGAAGAAAGTTAATAAGAAATAAACATGCTGTTCAGAAGAAAGTAAAAAAGAAATAAACATGCTGTTCAGAAAAAAAGTTAAAAAGAAATAAACATGCTGTTCAGAAGAAAGTTAAAAAGAAATAAACATGCTGTTCAGAAAAAAAGTTAAAAAGAAATAAACATGCTGTTCAGAAGAAAGTTCAAAAGAAATAAACACGCTGTTCAGAAGAAAGTTAAAAAGAAATAAACATGCTGTTCAGAAGAAAGTTAAAAAGAAATAAACATGCTGTTCAGAAGAAAGTTAATAAGAAATAAACATGCTGTTCAGAAGAAAGTAAAAAAGAAATAAACATGCTGTTCAGAAAAAAAGTTAAAAAGAAATAAACATGCTGTTCAGAAGAAAGTTCAAAAGAAATAAACACGCTGTTCAGAAGAAAGTTCAAAAGAAATAAACATGCTGTTCAGAAGAAAGTTAAAAAGAAATAAACATGCTGTTCAGAAGAAAGTTAAAAAGAAATAAACATGCTGTTCAGAAGAAAGTTCAAAAGAAATAAACATGCTGTTCAGAAGAAAGTTCAAAAGAAATAAACATGCTGTTCAGAAGAAAGTTAAAAAGAAATAAACATGCTGTTCAGAAGAAAGTTAAAAAGAAATAAACATGCTGTTCAGAAGAAAGTTAAAAAGAAATAAACATGCTATTCACAAGAAAGTGAAAAAGAACCTGCTGTTCTTTCTATATTCTCAACATTTTTTTAAAGCAGGATCAAAACATTAACTTTCAAAACTACCTTTATGAATGAATTGAATGTTAAATCTTGGAGCAAGTGAAATATTGAAGGTGGAGGGGATATTATAAGACTAGCCAAGTGACTTTAGGCGTTATCGTAATTGTCTGCTTGCTATAGCAATACCTACCTCTTGTGTTATTTTTGAGCTAAACCTTGTATACATTTTTCTAAGTAAAAGAAATATTTTAGATGTTTATAAAAATAATGTAGAAATTACTGCTTTCATTTGGAATCCTATGCAGCTCCAGTTCAGTGCAGACATCTCTATTTTTCCCTTGTGAACAGGTCAAGAATAATACAATAAATATTTATGGTATCAACCTCTATTTATTTTGTCCTTTCCTTGGTCATATTAATTCGAGCCCTTTTTCCATATCGTGTTATTTATAAGAAAATGTAATAAGTAGACTCTTTTCTGACCTCGATTTAGAGTTATCTTCTTCAGATACATGGGCCTGTGTATATGATGTCATTATATCCTTTACTAGTATGTTTTATGTCCTATGTAAAACCATTCTTATCCTATATTCAGAATCTTTTTTTTATCCTTGTAGGCAATAATAGTCATGAAGTAGCTGAACACTTTAAAATTGAAAAAGATTAAGTATTTTGAGTAGACTGGTTATTTTTCATTGAATATGGGATAATGTTTTGTTCATATTTATAAGTTGTTTGGTATTTAATTTTTGCTATTTCTATTTAAACATGATAGAAAACCCTGTGCTACACACATAAAACTATATATATATATGCAAAGGTGCATATTTATTTTATGGTGATTGTAAAACCTATAGTATTTAAAAGCCTATAGTGAACAATTTTACAAACTGAAGAACTATAAAATTAATTGTCTAAGCAGGTTACTAGTGGTATTTTGTGGGGTGTTGAAGGAGATTTTACATCTGAGCTTGAGACTGTTAAGGACATGACAAATGCTGATCCATCTGAAATATTGTGAATTACAGTATGGAAAGAAGGAACAAAACTCAACATTTATACTGTTCATGGTGCACCAAACAACTCCGGGCTAAATATGGATATCATTGAAACTCAAGACAAAACAATTGAAACAGGAGATTTTAATGCCCATTCAAGACGCTGGGGTTACCGTGATGTAAATTCAGCAGGAATAGAACTGGAGAACTTCCTTGATTCCTAAATATCTGATCTTTTATAATGGATTCAAAAACATTTAATCACTATTCAGGAGCTACATCAAAACCTGACATTGTGATAGTGTAATCAGATATTGGCAGAGAAAGAGCAAGTGTCACTGCAGAAGAGAGCAGTGAGTATACACCCGTAGTCACAAGTACCACACTGGGTAAAAACAAACGGCTGTATGATCATAGCCAAGGCTGTAAAACTTGGAAATTTAAAAGTGCAAGGTAGAAGCAATTTGAGAATGCAATGGAGGACAAAGTTTGTTGGCTGGAAAGTGTAATACAGGGTGCCAAAGAGCAAATGGGGTAATTATGTTCAATGATACATAAAGCAGCCAAACAGTGGATAACAAGTGGAAGAGTTTGGAACTCTTTTTGGACACCTGTAATCATTAGACTATAGCAGAATAGAAATGGATTAATAAACAAAGCAGAAGAAACTCAGGGATGTGAGGGATTGGAAGAAGGCTGATGTACTATACACTGAAGTGTCTTGGATAGGCAAAGAGCAAGCCTTTACACTGTTTATCACAAGACTTTATTATAAAACACAGCTCAAAGGTTCACAAACATATTAATTCACTTACCAACAAACGTAAGAAAGACCTAATAATCCGATTAAAACATTGGGGAAAGAGTCTTTCTCGGGAAATTGCTGACACATGTTATACCCATTATAAAGAAATCCATAAACTTTTCAAGAAGAACAAAAATCTGAGTAGAAAGGAGGCAAAATATGTGAGAGGACCGAATCGAAGTAAAAGGACAGTGAAGGAATTCAGCTAGATAGAACTGGACTTAGCTATCAAAAACATAAAGATAAAAAAATCTGAATAATGGGAGGCAAAATATGTGAGAGGACCGAATCGAAGTAAAAGGACAGTGAAGCAATTCAGTTAGATCTATCTATGAGGGGTCAGAACTCATACCTTGGCAAAAAAGCAAAAAGCATTTTGCTAAATATTTAACATGTTGTGGAATGGTAAAAATGGCGTGCTAGGTAGTTGGAAGAAAGTTACAATTGAAAATCCTAAGAAATCTGGGCTACAAGAATTAAGCTACAAACCAGTTGCATTAACATAATAGTAGCTAAAACTAAGGTCAAAAATTGTAGAACAATACTTCAGTTTTACCTTGAGAAGAGCAAACTGCTTAACCCAAATCAAGCTGGATTTCGACCAGGCTATACTACAATGCACGAGGTTACAAGACTAACAAACTATAAAAGATGTATTTAATGACAATAGATGTTACAGCAGTCTTTATTGGCTTTAAGGGAGGCTATGATACTGTATAGAGAACAAGACTTTTGAGAAAACTTGTGGGAATGCAGATTGGAGGAAATATATTGTCGACTAAAGAATTTCCTGATGCAGCGTTGGATAGGAACAAAATGGCAAACAACACTTTAACATATAAGAAATACTACTTCAAGGAGCAGTATTGAGCCAGATTCTGCTTAATATCTATATTAATGACCTTCCAAAGACAATGAGAGCAAATCATGTTAATTTTACTATGTTTTTATTATGTTTTATATAATGTTAGGCATTTTATAAATAGTAGGTTATGTTGTATAATTGTTTAATTAAAATTGAGCTCTTGAAAAGGAATTTCGGAAAGAAATTCGAAACATTGAGTGTTTAAAAAAGCAAAATTGTCTGTTCAAAACTGTTCAAAAACCATCAAATGTTTTATCACTACAAGCAAGAATAAAAATTATAAACACATTTTACCAACAAGGTTTTATGAATATGATGAATGAAAGATTGAAGGACCAATCCTATAATGCGTTTGAACTGTTTGAGGTGAATGGAACACTCCCAGATTTACTTGGATTAAGATCTCAAATTGTGTAAGCCAAGTGAGAGCCATTGAAAGAAAAAGAGAAGAAGATTTAAATTTCAACACAATGGTTGTATAAATTTATTTTTTGTCTACTGTTATAAGAAAGACATCTTCGAATCTAAGTTAAGTATAATGCATGTTTTTTGTGGTACTTTTGTGTATCTTTTGTAAAAGTATTAGTTAAACTGTAATTTTATTTAATTTATTTTAAAAGATAGAAAAGTATTTTACGTAGAAACATTTTTCAGTAGTTTCAGAGAATAATTAACTTAGAATAGAGTAAATTTACTACTTCACAATAACGCAAACCTGGTTATTTAGATATAAAGAAATGTAAACCCCTGTCAATACTTCAGAAGTTAAAATAATCATATTGTGTCTAAAACAGAATTAAGTTACATTGAATGGAGAAAAATTTAGCAATTTTTTTGAAAATTGTTTCTCATTTATTGCTGGGATTTCCTAAATATTCCTCAGTATTATTTTCTGTTCCTGGTAGCATCAACAAAAATCATTGTACTTAAATTTTCAATACTGAACGTTAATTGAGTTGTTGGGAGTAACCAAAAATATGTTGAATATAAGGATTTTTTTGAAGTTATGATGAACTGAAAATAGTACTTGGAAAAAATTGAAAAATGAACCTCTAGATCTTAAGTAACTTATATTTTGTTTTTGAAGTTACTGAAAAAAATTGACAAGGGCATTACAAAAGAACTATTGACTGTCGATGCTGCATGTGTCTCAACATTATACAGTCTGCAGCAAATAATTAATGATGTATAACTTACGTCAATAATTTGCAATTCGTTAAAAGAAGACATGATATTTCAGAATATTTCAATATTGAAGAAGTTCATTGGTAATTAACACATTGATTGTGACAGTGTTTAGTCACACTCAGTGTAGGTGGCTGTTTAATCGAGATGCAAAACGTTTTTTTTTTATATTACGTCTTATACTGCAATAGAAATTCTAGAGTTAATTTTTTTCAGTTTGATCTCACCTTTCACTTAGTAAAGCCTCCTTTTATGAATTGGCCCCATTATCATACAAAAACTGTCTTAAGCAAGACAAATCCAAGTTTATTATTTTCTACTTGAGTATAAATATTTTTTGCTATTACTTACGACCAAGTGTAAGTTAACAATTCAACCTTTCGTTAACAAAAAGTCGCAAGTAATAGTAAAAGTGTAATAAGTAATTAACAACCAGCTCGTCATGAACAGCAACAAGATTTCGATATATAATTATATCCTAAAATTAAGATTGAAATTTAGTTAGCTTTGTAAAATTAGGTTTTTGTAATGGTTTATAACAAGGAGGACAATTGTTCAGTCCTCTTAAGGTATTTTTTTAATATAAAAAATTTTGACATTTTAAAATATTTTGTACTGATTATATTTAATTTTAAAGGCAATAATAATAAACATACAAGCATTCATAATTCATATCTAAGAGAATTTCCTTCAAGAGAATCACACAAAAGAATGAAGAAAGGTAGAATTGAGCAGTAAAATATTCGGTAATCACGAGGCTTCACTTGGTGCATTGGACACAAGTTGATTATCGTTGTTATAATTCAGGTTCACTAATAGCATTAAAAAAAGGAAAATAATGACGGTCAGTAGTTATTCATCTTGAGGAAGGTATTTGCCATTAGGACACACTGTCACCTGAATTATACTTGTTAAAGGATATTTCAAGTTAGACTAAGGATATTTTAAGTTAGACAAGGATATTAGTTAGATGATTAAAAGACTTACTTGGGTATTAGGGCGATTTGTCTTTATAAAATAGACATATAGATAAAGAGAAACACACTAAAACATTTTGAATATTTCAAAGGAAAGGAGTTAAGTAAATGAAACATGTCTTCTATGTGTGTCTGTTTCATGAGGAAGTTTGTGTTTTTTCTCCTTTTGTATCCAGTAACTTAGGTTATTGAGACCACATATACTTGCCTAAGTAAAGTAAATTTGAGACCAAATTTATTGCCCTGGATTAATACAAAAAATTTGCGGTGGGTAGAAGCTTGAAAAATCTGTGAGTATTTTGAATAATCTTTTATAGACAAAGACAGTAATCTGCTTAAATTTATTCCAAAATATATTTTAAAAAACTTTGAATTATAACTTTTTTTGGTATCCTAATAAAGATTTGAAGTAATTTTTTTAAAAATCAATATGTTTAAAGGTGTAATCACCTGTCTATCTATTATTTAATCAGGCATTGTGTTTAGGTACTTGCACATGTGCAGCTGGTTTCATGGGCCAATTTTGTGAGAAGCAATGTGAAGATGGCTTCTATGGTCAAGGATGTAAACAGACATGTGACTGTGTTCAAGATCAGACAACAATGTGTGATGCCATTTCAGGGAAATGTTTGTGCAAGCCTCCATTCCAAGGTAAAATTTCTCATGATTACACACTTGATGTGTGACATTTGTTTTTAGTAAACTCTTTTAGCTTAAATCATGACAGACATTAAATATAGAACTTTATATCAATATTTCTGATTAATTTTCAGTTAGAAAAGAAATACTTTTTCTAACTAAAAAAATATATTTATACAAATCACAGATAATATGATGTTATAAACATTGTTCTTTTTAGCACTTATTTTTTAATATAAATAATGATTACATAACTTAAGTGAATACTTGGAGCTTACTTGCTGGCCCGTTTCGAAACAATAGTTTCTTTTACAAAGCTAAGTCTCTGAGAGCCAAGTAAGCACTAAGTAGTCACTTAGATATGTATTAATTAATTATAGTTTAATTAGTAAATTCAAGGTGATTACAATAAGCAACTTACTTTTTGTCTAAATGAGAATGACGGTTTCAAACACAAGTTTCCAGTCTTCTATCTAGACCAAACATCCTGTGATTGATGCATGTGCGTGTGTGTGTTTTTATAGACAACAAAGTCTGCTAACAAAATACATGTAGACCTATGTCATAAGGAAAATGTATTTTATTTAGAGGTTAGATGTCAGAGTCCCCTTCAAAGTACTTAATTTCCATATATGTATTCCAACAGCATTTCCTCTTTTGAATACAGTCCTGGAAGATATCCTATGTGATGGTTCCATTGTTTTATTTGCCCTAATCTTGGAAATCATATCAAATCTTCTTTGTAAAGGGCTTTAGAATTTGTTGAATAAGAAGATATCAGAAGAATCTAGGGCAAATAATAGAGTTAGTGGGGAATAACAGCGATCTAGTGTTTGGTAAAAACTAAGGACTGAATAGAGAAACCAGTTACAACTCCTCTATATTTCTGCCCTTTTCTGCTGGAAAGTATCTTGCAGATATTTGAGAATTTTAATGTAGTAAATTTGGTCCACTGTGGGCCTCACTTGAACTAGGGCTGATTTTGTCGATGTGTGAGCTGTCAGTTTACGTTGAAGGACACCAAGTCTCTCATCGATCGATTCATATCAACGCTGGTAAAAGCCATCTTGAGAATATCCAAAGTTTCACTTGTGTACTTGCCGAGATTAACACAAAATTTTACAATTGTTTATTTATTGGAGTCACTCATTTTGAAGAGTGATTTTATTACTTGTACAAATACAGATTTTATTATGCCTGTTTTGTAGTTGGGTATTATTAGTAACTTTTATGTAAATGCTTCTTCGTGTTTTATTTGCAGGTGTTCGTTGTGAGAGTGTGTGTGAGCATGGCCATTGGGGTGAAGAATGTACTTTGAAATGCAAGTGTCAAAACAATGCTTCTTGTGAACAGCATACTGGAAAATGTAACTGTCAACAAGGATGGACAGGAGACCAGTGTGAGGAGTCATGTCTGCCAGGTTACTATGGGCTAAATTGCAAGGAGCTTTGTCCCAAGCGAGGATATGGTAAATACCTTAATGAGAGAGATTTTGTTTTTATATTTAATTTTAAACTAAAATAAATTTTACAACAATTATGATACAATTGGAAAATCTTATTCTACTGCTGTTTATTATTGTTCTCTAATTTTACTGTTCTAGTGGTTTATTATAAAGAAATATGCTAATAAAAAAAAGTTCTGTTATCTTTATATTTTAAAATAAAACAATATTAAGGCAATTTTTATATTTTCTTTAAATTTATATTTTCTTTCAAATAATTTCAGTAACCTAAAATACCGAAATTCAGCTCTCAATTCAAGTTCCTACTATTATATTTGAGAATGAGACTGTTTCAGAACGTGTCAAAAGGTTCCTGAGTGGACCTCTTATGAGTGTTTCCATCATGTGCATTTTGTAGTCTCTGTATAAGACGTGGGAAGTATATATTTTTATGTTTAGCAATTGGGTTTTAAATAGCACAAACAACAACTATTAAAGTTCATATATTGTCTAAATTTCTGATGGAAGGAAAATTAAGTTACATATTAAATTGTAACTTAATATGAGAACAAATATTTATTCCTCATAGTAAAAAAAATCCTTCACATCTACATTTACTAATTACTCACAAAACGCCAATTTGTAACAGCTCTGTCATTGAAATATGGGTCGTTCAGTAATGATCTAGTGCACTGTAGATGGCCAGATGATCAACGGGATCTACATTTCTGATATTATATGTTCTAAAAATATACCTATACAACTAATAATATAAAAAAATGATTTAACACACACTCAGTACATAAATATTTTGTTAGGTAAATATATTTATATGTTCATATATTTATATGTTTATATAAATGTTTGTTCTTCATATTATTTGATCATGTTAAGCTAAATTTATTTCAAGAAATAATTCAATGGATACTTTTTTTTAATACTAGTAAATTATATTTTTTGTCAGTAATAATGTAGTATTAGTTTTGGTGTTTGAAGGTAATCGAACATGTGATCATGTTACGGGACAGTTTAGTTGCCGGCCTGGATACATTGGAGTAACTTGTCAGCATCCTTGTCCTTTGGGAACATATGGCCCAGATTGTCTTAAGAAATGTACTTGCAAAAATGGAGCTGATTGTCACCATGTTACAGGTAGGAAAGATGATAAAAGATGAAAAATTTTAAGAAATTATAAAGTTTTTGTGAAGACCTTTAATTTTCCTAAATGGTTTTTTTGAGTTTTTGTTTTATTTATAGTAAAACTTTGATTAACTGGAGTACTAGGCCCGACATTGTCTAGTAACGTTTTATGTTTGTTCGTACTACTTTTCAAAAAATGAATACACAGTATTAAACAACAAACTACTTACAGATATAATTACGATGGTTTTTGATTGTTAGATTATTATGAACATGATGTTATTATTGGAGCTTTTAGTCAGGAGTTACAGGCCGACACACTTATTTGTTATGACGTATTATATTGATTTTCACTACTGTTTTCAAAATTTCACAAAACCTAAAAAATAGGTCGGAAATATTTACTAAATATTTAGTTGTAAAATAATCCTTAAAAACAGACTTGGTTGAAGTTAAGTACAAACACTAATACACTTAGATAAAATCATCCTTACTAGGAAGTAAATTATAACGTAAATTCCTTAAGAAGTAAATTATTTGGTTTTAAAACTTATACTTGATATGAATCTTGGATCGTATTTATTGGATCTGAAGCATTACTTATCAGAGAGAGAATATATTACACTTTAGTTCTATATACAAAATATTTATAAACTTACAAATCAATCACATGTGACACGTTTACATGTCTTAGTGATAGGCGCCAAAACACTTTTATCGCCAGTCAGCTTATTATGTGGGTAACCGGAACATGAAATTGTGGATTTGTTGTTTATTGTTTACACAAAACACAAAATATATTAACAGTGTTGCATAGATAAAAAAATATAATTAAATAAAAAACATTGTCATTAAGATTTAAAAAAAAAAATACAAACAATGCCAATTGGTCCAACAGAGTTTATTTACGTATCATTTACGGTAGGAAAAAACTATGTCGGGCCAATTGGCCTGACACGTATTTTTATAAATATTATGATAAGAAACATATATTAGTGCTTAGATATGATTGGGGAACAAAGAATAAGTACACATTATTTAAAAATAAGCTTAAAATATTTTGGCAATTCTCTATGAAAACGCCGATATTGTGGCCGGCAGCTAAAGTATTAACGTACAGTGACGCGTTCGCTTTGTTTGTTAAACTACATGAACTATTTTACCTGTAAGTTTATATTACTGTACATTATTTTGCTACATTTGTATTTACTGTACGGTTCTTTTTATCATGTAATAAATAGTTTCATTTGCTATTACAATCAATTAATGTTCTTTTTGCTCCGAAATATATTACATTACATTACATAACTCAGAGAGTGATATCTGTTTATAATATAATTGATTGAGGTTAAGTTTTGGTGGAATAATACTGTGTTTCTGTTATCCGTCTGTTCGCTCAACCGTCATGGCCACGGTCGAGTTTTTACTGTAAGTCTATTTTAGTTGTTTTTGACAATACTGTATTTGAATATTTATAACTTCAAATAAAATCTTCAGAAATAAATTTATTATTAAATTACAGTAGATGCTCTTTCAAATGGCACATTTGGGACCATATCCCTGCTGTGAATAGTTGTACATATACACGGTAGAGTCCCAATTGACATAGTCTGGAAAACCAAGCTAACCGAGTAGTGATGAAGAAAATTCATCAGATCACCCACATTCAGAAGTGTTGCATCTCAAATGCTATTCCAGCTAGTGCTGAGTGGCAGGCATTCTACATGATGACTTTTACAGTGCAGTACTCTGAAATCACTGAGTTTACTTGTTAGTAAACAGGTTCTCTTGTTCCTGCACTCTTATATCTTTGCCTGGTCAAGTTACATTCAGCTAGTTAATGGTTATTTCTTCACTCAGTTTCAGTTAGAACTACTTGCTTCTGAAAATAAATATTGCAAACTGTCTGATCTTCCCCTCCTTACAAATAATAAAGATATGTTCAAATTCCAAAAAAATTAAAACTACTTAATGTAGCATAGGCTGTTGCTTTTTTACGGCTATTCATTATACTGCTAAGTTTGTATGTCTTATGATGTAACATTAACATGACATCATATCTATCCTAATACATAGTTTGCTCCAATCTTGCATGCTAAGATCATCTGTTTTGCTATCAATGACAAATATTGTTTGCTACGATTTTCTAGACTGCTGCTTCTGGAGTCTTCTAAAACAACCATGTCCCACCCTTCATGACGATAACTCTAAATGTTTATCTCTTTGTCCATTTTACTGGGGAATCAAAAATGTCAAAGCAGTTGCCATTCTATTTTTTGATCCCCCCTCCCAAACCTAGAAATCTATTGTAAGCAGTTTTATCCACTATAGTGTTTCAGAAGTTATTTTGTAAATTACTGCTCATTAACACCTGTTAAAATTCAGCTGCCAAATTCTATTGAATTAAATTTTAACTTAACCAGAGATAAGTTAAAGTAAATCGATGCTTGATCACAGTTCTTGTTAAAGAGGCGCAATTTATTAATTTATATGATTTTTTTTCATTTTAGATTCAGGCTTTTTAATATGATTTTTATCAATAATTTTTATGAATTTTTTCAGGGCAGTGTCAGTGTTTACCTGGATGGACAGGAGAGTCATGTGCTCAACCTTGTCCATCAGGAACATATGGTATGAACTGCACTCAACATTGTAAATGCTTGAATGGGGGCAAGTGTCGTAGAAATGATGGTGAGTGTCGATGCCCTTCTGGGTGGATTGGAACTCAGTGTACAGAAAGTAAGTACATCTTTGCTTTTCTTTGGTTTTAATGCTGAAGACTAAATACTAAGGTTTTTAGTTTGAAATACTACTGAAATGAAACGGTCATATTAATGAAATGGTATTTGTTTTATAATTTTGTTTTTGGAATTCTGCCTATTAATGGATGGTAACCTCAAGCATATAATTTTTTATTAGCATTTTAGAAAATATTGCAAAAGTAAAAATTAGTGTTACCTTTTTGTAAACCGGATGCATTTTCTCTATACTAACAATATTAAGAATAGCTTTAGTCATATTATTTGCCTATAATTATAACAATTAAAAACACTATTATTAACTTTTAATTCAAACACATTAATGGAGATTTATCATAAAACAAGATAATTAATCAAGAGGTTATGGTTTTTATTATTATAAATAATAACAATTACAAACCTATGTCTTGAATGTTCTATTACACAGATATCTATCTATTTTGTTACTCAAAGTAGATCTGAACTGTATGATAGATAGTATTTGAACAGTCTGTTAGAATATGAATGCAGTTTACAATATAAGATCTGTACAGTAATATTTTTTTCTAATGTTATTTGTATGACAGAAATTACATGTAAAAGATCCTATTTTTATTCAACTGATAAAAAGATTGCCATTTATATTTCAAGATAATTAGTTGATTATGTTTTTCTTTTGTTTACTACTTCAAAATGAACCTTTTCTGACTCTATCTTTCTCCATTTTCATTGAACTTTCCAGTGCCATTAGCTTTAATTAGTTTATTGAACATCCTTACCAGGAGACAAAAATGTTTCTTGTAATACGTATTCGAGAATTTGAAAATAATAAAGTTTTCTCATAATTAACAATTTGTAGCTAAAAGTTAGATGTGAACACGATACGATAGTTGGGACAGACCGATATGTACAACAAGAAAGTTCGAGAAACACAGCGTCTACAAACCACCACTAAATGTCAATTAGACAAGTATACATCGATGGCTAAGTCTCTTGCAATGGCTCACAAATTGTACATATAACAATAAGATCTTTTGGACAAGGAGAATGACAGACTTACCATGGTAAGAGTCCACTCTGTAGTCTTGAAATAGAAACACATAAAAGCACTTAACCAATGAAATATTTCAACCACACAGTGGTCTTTGTCAATCAAAGAGAAAACACAAATAGAAATATGAGAGAATAAAATAAAGTAAAAGTAAAGTGAAATTACTTTATTTTATTTCATTCTCTCATATTTCTTTTTGTGTTTTCTCTTTGATTGACAAAGACCACTGTGTGTTGAAATATTTCATTGGTTAAGTGCTTTTATGTGTTTCTATTTCAAGACTACAGAGTGGACTATTACCAAGGTAAGTCTGTCAGTCTCCTAGTCCAACAAATCTAAATAATCTTTACCAACCAAAACTAACAATAAGATCCATAATCTAATCATACATATTTCTATGTAAACAACTGCAATATCAGTGACGTTTGATGTTACAACTGTTGCATAGTGTTAAAAATGTTCAATGGTATTACAAATGTTACATGGGGTTTAACTCCATGCTTTGTTATGCTAAACCTCTTAACAGACTACTGCTACATGACTTCAAAATTTCTAACTGTGACAAAAAAGATTGTTTCGGATTTTTTGATTATAACTCTATTATCAATAAAAAACTTTTTATTAGTTTTTTTGAATTGGGACAGTTAAGGGTTAATGTAATAGCACTCAATGAATACATTAGCCTGATGCCTACAACGATATTCTTGAAGATGGTTTACAAGAATCATACAATTAGGTATAATAGTAACTGAGTTATGTAGTTAGTAGTTATATAGTAGTTAAAAGTTATAAACTGAAAGACGTCTGTAAGTCTTTAAATAAGATTTACTTAATAATATTAGTTTTATCAATAAAAACCTAACGTGGTTGAAGTCTTCATATCTGTTGCTCATTGTACATCCAATATTATCTTCAAATTCAGATGTAGATTTATGACTAAAATGAAAATTATGAAAAAAGAATAGAATTTAGCCTTTAGGTAAGAATGTAATATGTTTAATCTAGTCTTTGGTTTGATATCAATAACCCAAACACCCTCCCACGACTTCAATCTACTTTGTAGGTCATTGTACTTCTTATCAAAATGTAGTTTTTTTGTATGTTTTTTAAGTGATTCATTAGAACACTGAAAAATACTCAATAGGTTGTTTAGTTTTAACAAACTACTAAGATTCCTATAAAAATTAATACTTATATTGATTCTGTTTGTCCTATTTATTAGTGTTATTCTGATTGTTTTCTCAGTGATCACAATAATATCTTCATTATCAATCACTATAGTTTTATTTTCATATAATTTTTTACCTTTATATTTTCAACATGTTTTTTATCTTTTCATAATTCATCTTGTATTTCATCACATCTAATATAGATTACATCACTTTCTGACAATGGTTTGCCTGATTCCCAAACATCAATAAAATTAATGGTAATCGCATTCAGGAGTGTCCTTGACGCTACTGCTATGGGATATCAGATTGATCAGGTCCTAAAACAATAGTAGGTAGCATGGTAACATCTTCCATTGGCTAGTGACTAAATCATGTTTACCTAACAAGGAAGTATAAGGTGGGAATAGCACAATAAAATTAATGGTCATTGCATTCAGCAGTGTCCTTGATGCTACTGCTATGGGATATCAGATTGAACAGGTCCTAAAACAATAGTAGGTAGCATGGTAACATCTTCCATTGGCTAGAGACTAAATCATGTTTACCTAACAAGGAAGTATAAGGTGGGAATAGCACAATAAAATTAATGGCCATTGCATTCAGCAGTGTCCTTGATGCTACTGCTATGGGATATCAGATTGAACAGGTCCTAAAACAATAGTAGGTAGCATGGTAACATCTTCCATTGGCTAGTGACTAAATCATGTTTACCTAACAAGGAAGTATAAGGTGGGAATAGCACAATAAAATTAATGGCCATTGCATTCAGCAGTGTCCTTGATGCTACTGCTATGGGATATCAGATTGAACAGGTCCTAAAACAATAGTAGGTAGCATGGTAACATCTTCCATTGGCTAGTGACTAAATCATGTTTACCTAACAAGGAAGAATAAGGTGGGAATAGCAAAATAAAATTAATGATCATTGCATTCAGCAGTGTCCTTGATGCTACTGCTATGGGATATCAGATTGAACAGGTCCTAAAACAATAGTAGGTAGCATGGTAACATCTTCCATTGGCTAGTGACTAAATCATGTTTACCTAACAAGGAAGTATAAGGTGGGAATAGCAAAATAAAATTAATGGTCATTGCATTCAGCAGTGTCCTTAACGCTACTGCTATGGGATATCAGATTGAACAGGTCCTAAAACAATAGTAGGTAGCATGGTAACATCTTCCATTGGCTAGAGACTAAATCATGTTTACCTAACAAGGAAGTATAAGGTGGGAATAGCACAATAAAATTAATGGCCATTGCATTCAGCAGTGTCCTTGATGCTACTGCTATGGGATATCAGATTGAACAGGTCCTAAAACAATAGTAGGTAGCATGGTAACATCTTCCATTGGCTAGAGACTAAATCATGTTTACCTAACAAGGAAGTATAAGGTGGGAATAGCACAATAAAATTAATGGCCATTCCATTCAGCAGTGTCCTTGATGCTACTGCTATGGGATATCAGATTGAACAGGTCCTAAAACAATAGTAGGTAGCATAGTAACATCTTCCATTGGCTAGTGACTAAATCATGTTTACCTAACAAGGAAGTATAAGGTGGGAATAGCACAATAAAATTAATGGCCATTCCATTCAGCAGTGTCCTTGATGCTACTGCTATGGGATATCAGATTGAACAGGTCCTAAAACAATAGTTGGTAGCATGGTAACATCTTCCATTGGCTAGTGACTAAATCATGTTTACCTAACAAGGAAGAATAAGGTGGGAATAGCACAATAAAATTAATGGTCATTGCATTCAGCAGTGTCCTTGATGCTACTGCTATGGGATATCAGATTGAACAGGTCCTAAAACAATCGTAGGTAGCATGGTAACATCTTCCATTGGCTAGTGACTAAATCATGTTTACCTAACAAGGAAGTATAAGGTGGGAATAGCACAATAAAATTAATGGCCATTCCATTCAGCAGTGTCCTTGATGCTACTGCTATGGGATATCAGATTGAACAGGTCCTAAAACAATAGTAGGTAGCATGGTAACATCTTCCATTGGCTAGTGACTAAATCATGTTTACCTAACAAGGAAGAATAAGGTGGGAATAGCACAATAAAATTAATGGTCATTGCATTCAGCAGTGTCCTTGATGCTACTGCTATGGGATATCAGATTGAACAGGTCCTAAAACAATAGTAGGTAGCATGGTAACATCTTCCATTGGCTAGTGACTAAATCATGTTTACCTAACAAGGAAGTATAAGGTGGGAATAGCACAATAAAATTAATGGCCATTGCATTCAGCAGTGTCCTTGATGCTACTGCTATGGGATATCAGATTGAACAGGTCCTAAAACAATAGTAGGTAGCATGGTAACATCTGCCACTGGCTAGTGACTAAATCATGTTTACCTAACAAGGAAGTATAAGGTGGGAATAGCACAATAAAATTAATGGCCATTGCATTCAGCAGTGTCCTTGATGCTACTGCTATGGGATATCAGATTGAACAGGTCCTAAAACAATAGTAGGTAGCATGGTAACATCTTCCATTGGCTAGCGACTAAATCATGTTTACCTAACAAGGAAGAATAAGGTGGGAATAGCACAATAAAATTAATGGCCATTGCATTCAGCAGTGTCCTTGATGCTACTGCTATGGGATATCAGATTGAACAGGTCCTAAAACAATAGTAGGTAGCATGGTAACATCTTCCATTGGCTAGTGACTAAATCATGTTTACCTAACAAGGAAGAATAAGGTGGGAATAGCACAATAAAATTAATGGTCATTGCATTCAGCAGTGTCCTTGATGCTACTGCTATGGGATATCAGATTGAACAGGTCCTAAAACAATAGTAGGTAGCATGGTAACATCTTCCATTGGCTAGTGACTAAATCATGTTTACCTAACAAGGAATTATAAGGTGGGAATAGCACAATAAAATTAATGGTCATTGCATTCAGCAGTGTCCTTGATGCTACTGCTATGGGATATCAGATTGAACAGGTCCTAAAACAATAGTAGGTAGCATGGTAACATCTGCCATTGGCTAGAGACTAAATCATGTTTACCTAACAAGGAAGAATAAGGTGGGAATAGCACAATAAAATTAATGGTCATTGCATTCAGCAGTGTCCTTGATGCTACTGCTATGGGATATCAGATTGAACAGGTCCTAAAACAATCGTAGGTAGCATGGTAACATCTTCCATTGGCTAGTGACTAAATCATGTTTACCCAACAAGGAAGTATAAGGTGGGAATAGCACAATAAAATTAATGGTCATTGCATTCAGCAGTGTCCTTGATGCTACTGCTATGGGATATCAGATTGAACAGGTCCTAAAACAATCGTAGGTAGCATGGTAACATCTTCCATTGGCTAGTGACTAAATCATGTTTACCTAACAAGGAAGTATAAGGTGGGAATAGCACAATAAAATTAATGGTCATTGCATTCAGCAGTGTCCTTGATGCTACTGCTATGGGATATCAGATTGAACAGGTCCTAAAACAATAGTAGGTAGCATGGTAACATCTGCCATTGGCTAGAGACTAAATCATGTTTACCTAACAAGGAAGAATAAGGTGGGAATAGCACAATAAAATTAATGGTCATTGCATTCAGCAGTGTCCTTGATGCTACTGCTATGGGATATCAGATTGAACAGGTCCTAAAACAATAGTAGGTAGCATGGTAACATCTTCCATTGGCTAGTGACTAAATCATGTTTACCTAACAAGGAAGTATAATTTGGGAATAGCACAATAAAATTAATGGTCATTGCATTCAGCAGTGTCCTTGATGCTACTGCTATGGGATATCAGATTGAACAGGTCCTAAAACAATAGTTGGTAGCATGGTAACATCTTCCATTGGCTAGTGACTAAATCATGTTTACCTAACAAGGAAGTATAAGGTGGGAATAGCACAATAAAGCTAATGGTCATTGCATTCAGCAGTGTCCTTGATGCTACTGCTATGGGATATCAGATTGAACAGGTCCTAAAACAATAGTAGGTAGCATGGTAACATCTTCCATTGGCTAGTGACTAAATCATGTTTACCTAACAAGGAAGTATAAGGTGGGAATAGCACAATAAAATTAATGGTCATTGCATTCAGCAGTGTCCTTGATGCTACTGCTATGGGATATCAGATTGAACAGGTCCTAAAACAATAGTAGGTAGCATGGTAACATCTTCCATTGGCTAGAGACTAAATCATGTTTACCTAACAAGGAAGAATAAGGTGGGAATAGCACAATAAAATTAATGGTCATTGCATTCAGCAGTGTCCTTGATGCTACTGCTATGGGATATCAGATTGAACAGGTCCTAAAACAATAGTAGGTAGCATGGTAACATCTTCCATTGGCTAGTGACTAAATCATGTTTACCTAACAAGGAAGTATAAGGTGGGAATAGCACAATAAAATTAATGGTCATTGCATTCAGCAGTGTCCTTGATGCTACTGCTATGGGATATCAGATTGAACAGGTCCTAAAACAATAGTAGGTAGCATGGTAACATCTGCCATTGGCTAGAGACTAAATCATGTTTACCTAACAAGGAAGTATAAGGTGGGAATAGCACAATAAAATTAATGGTCATTGCATTCAGCAGTGTCCTTGATGCTACTGCTATGGGATATCAGATTGAACAGGTCCTAAAACAATCGTAGGTAGCATGGTAACATCTTCCATTGGCTAGTGACTAAATCATGTTTACCTAACAAGGAAGTATAAGGTGGGAATAGCACAATAAAATTAATGGTCATTGCATTCGGCAGTGTCCTTGATGCTACTGCTATGGGATATCAGATTGAACAGGTCCTAAAACAATAGTAGGTAGCATGGTAACATCTTCCATTGGCTAGTGACTAAATCATGTTTACCTAACAAGGAAGTATAAGGTGGGAATAGCACAATAAAATTAATGGTCATTGCATTCAGCAGTGTCCTTGATGCTACTGCTATGGGATATCAGATTGAACAGGTCCTAAAACAATAGTAGGTAGCATGGTAACATCTGCCATTGGCTAGAGACTAAATCATGTTTACCTAACAAGGAAGAATAAGGTGGGAATAGCACAATAAAATTAATGGTCATTGCATTCAGCAGTGTCCTTGATGCTACTGCTATGGGATATCAGATTGAACAGGTCCTAAAACAATAGTAGGTAGCATGGTAACATCTTCCATTGGCTAGTGACTAAATCATGTTTACCTAACAAGGAAGTATAAGGTGGGAATAGCACAATAAAATTAATGGTCATTGCATTCAGCAGTGTCCTTGATGCTACTGCTATGGGATATCAGATTGAACAGGTCCTAAAACAATAGTAGGTAGCATGGTAACATCTGCCATTGGCTAGAGACTAAATCATGTTTACCTAACAAGGAAGTATAAGGTGGGAATAGCACAATAAAATTAATGGTCATTGCATTCAGCAGTGTCCTTGATGCTACTGCTATGGGATATCAGATTGAACAGGTCCTAAAACAATAGTAGGTAGCATAGTAACATCTTCCATTGGCTAGTGACTAAATCATGTTTACCTAACAAGGAAGTATAAGGTGGGAATAGCACAATAAAATTAATGGCCATTCCATTCAGCAGTGTCCTTGATGCTACTGCTATGGCATATCAGATTGAACAGGTCCTAAAACAATAGTAGGTAGCATGGTAACATCTTCCATTGGCTAGTGACTAAATCATGTTTACCTAACAAGGAAGAATAAGGTGGGAATAGCACAATAAAATTAATGGCCATTCCATTCAGCAGTGTCCTTGATGCTACTGCTATGGGATATCAGATTGAACAGGTCCTAAAACAATAGTAGGTAGCATGGTAACATCTTCCATTGGCTAGTGACTAAATCATGTTTACCTAACAAGGAAGAATAAGGTGGGAATAGCACAATAAAATTAATGGCCATTCCATTCAGCAGTGTCCTTGATGCTACTGCTATGGGATATCAGATTGAACAGGTCCTAAAACAATAGTAGGTAGCATGGTAACATCTTCCATTGGCTAGTGACTAAATCATGTTTACCTAACAAGGAAGTATAAGGTGGGAATAGCACAATAAAATTAATGGTCATTGCATTCAGCAGTGTCCTTGATGCTACTGCTATGGGATATCAGATTGAACAGGTCCTAAAACAATAGTAGGTAGCATGGTAACATCTGCCATTGGCTAGAGACTAAATCATGTTTACCTAACAAGGAAGAATAAGGTGGGAATAGCACAATAAAATTAATGGTCATTGCATTCAGCAGTGTCCTTGATGCTACTGCTATGGGATATCAGATTGAACAGGTCCTAAAACAATAGTAGGTAGCATGGTAACATCTTCCATTGGCTAGTGACTAAATCATGTTTACCTAACAAGGAAGTATAAGGTGGGAATAGCACAATAAAATTAATGGTCATTGCATTCAGCAGTGTTCTTGATGCTACTGCTATGGGATATCAGATTGAACAGGTCCTAAAACAATAGTAGGTAGCATGGTAACATCTGCCATTGGCTAGAGACTAAATCATGTTTACCTAACAAGGAAGTATAAGGTGGGAATAGCACAATAAAATTAATGGTCATTGCATTCAGCAGTGTCCTTGATGCTACTGCTATGGGATATCAGATTGAACAGGTCCTAAAACAATAGTAGGTAGCATAGTAACATCTTCCATTGGCTAGTGACTAAATCATGTTTACCTAACAAGGAAGTATAAGGTGGGAATAGCACAATAAAATTAATGGCCATTCCATTCAGCAGTGTCCTTGATGCTACTGCTATGGCATATCAGATTGAACAGGTCCTAAAACAATAGTAGGTAGCATGGTAACATCTTCCATTGGCTAGTGACTAAATCATGTTTACCTAACAAGGAAGAATAAGGTGGGAATAGCACAATAAAATTAATGGCCATTCCATTCAGCAGTGTCCTTGATGCTACTGCTATGGGATATCAGATTGAACAGGTCCTAAAACAATAGTAGGTAGCATGGTAACATCTTCCATTGGCTAGTGACTAAATCATGTTTACCTAACAAGGAAGAATAAGGTGGGAATAGCACAATAAAATTAATGGCCATTCCATTCAGCAGTGTCCTTGATGCTACTGCTATGGGATATCAGATTGAACAGGTCCTAAAACAATAGTAGGTAGCATGGTAACATCTGCCATTGGCTAGTGACTAAATCATGTTTACCTAACAAGGAAGAATAAGGTGGGAATAGCACAATAAAATTAATGGCCGTTCCATTCAGCAGTGTCCTTGATGCTACTGCTATGGGATATCAGATTGAACAGGTCCTAAAACAATAGTAGGTAGCATGGTAACATCTTCCATTGGCTAGTGACTAAATCATGTTTACCTAACAAGGAAGAATAAGGTGGGAATAGCACAATAAAATTAATGGCCATTCCATTCAGCAGTGTCCTTGATGCTACTGCTATGGGATATCAGATTGAACAGGTCCTAAAACAATAGTAGGTAGCATGGTAACATCTGCCATTGGCTAGTGACTAAATCATGTTTACCTAACAAGGAAGTATAAGGTGGGAATAGCACAATAAAATTAATGGCCATTGCATTCAGCAGTGTCCTTGATGCTACTGCTATGGGATATCAGATTGAACAGGTCCTAAAACAATAGTAGGTAGCATGGTAACATCTTCCATTGGCTAGCGACTAAATCATGTTTACCTAACAAGGAAGAATAAGGTGGGAATAGCACAATAAAATTAATGGCCATTGCATTCAGCAGTGTCCTTGATGCTACTGCTATGGGATATCAGATTGAACAGGTCCTAAAACAATAGTAGGTAGCATGGTAACATCTTCCATTGGCTAGTGACTAAATCATGTTTACCTAACAAGGAAGTATAAGGTGGGAATAGCACAATAAAATTAATGGCCATTGCATTCAGCAGTGTCCTTGATGCTACTGCTATGGGATATCAGATTGAACAGGTCCTAAAACAATAGTAGGTAGCATGGTAACATCTTCCATTGGCTAGTGACTAAATCATGTTTACCTAACAAGGAAGTATAAGGTGGGAATAGCAAAATAAAATTAATGGTCATTGCATTCAGCAGTGTCCTTGATGCTACTGCTATGGGATATCAGATTGAACAGGTCCTAAAACAATCGTAGGTAGCATGGTAACATCTTCCATTGGCTAGTGACTAAATCATGTTTACCCAACAAGGAAGTATAAGGTGGGAATAGCACAATAAAATTAATGGTCATTGCATTCAGCAGTGTCCTTGATGCTACTGCTATGGGATATCAGATTGAACAGGTCCTAAAACAATCGTAGGTAGCATGGTAACATCTTCCATTGGCTAGTGACTAAATCATGTTTACCTAACAAGGCAGTATAAGGTGGGAATAGCACAATAAAATTAATGGTCATTGCATTCAGCAGTGTCCTTGATGCTACTGCTATGGGATATCAGATTGAACAGGTCCTAAAACAATAGTAGGTAGCATGGTAACATCTGCCATTGGCTAGTGACTAAATCATGTTTACCTAACAAGGAAGTATAAGGTGGGAATAGCACAATAAAATTAATGGTCATTGCATTCAGCAGTGTCCTTGATGCTACTGCTATGGGATATCAGATTGAACAGGTCCTAAAACAATAGTAGGTAGCATGGTAACATCTGCCATTGGCTAGAGACTAAATCATGTTTACCTAACAAGGAAGAATAAGGTGGGAATAGCACAATAAAATTAATGGTCATTGCATTCAGCAGTGTCCTTGATGCTACTGCTATGGGATATCAGATTGAACAGGTCCTAAAACAATAGTAGGTAGCATGGTAACATCTTCCATTGGCTAGTGACTAAATCATGTTTACCTAACAAGGAAGTATAAGGTGGGAATAGCACAATAAAATTAATGGTCATTGCATTCAGCAGTGTCCTTGATGCTACTGCTATGGGATATCAGATTGAACAGGTCCTAAAACAATCGTAGGTAGCATGGTAACATCTTCCATTGGCTAGTGACTAAATCATGTTTACCTAACAAGGAAGTATAAGGTGGGAATAGCACAATAAAGCTAATGGTCATTGCATTCAGCAGTGTCCTTGATGCTACTGCTATGGGATATCAGATTGAACAGGTCCTAAAACAATCGTAGGTAGCATGGTAACATCTTCCATTGGCTAGTGACTAAATCATGTTTACCTAACAAGGAAGTATAAGGTGGGAATAGCACAATAAAATTAATGGTCATTGCATTCGGCAGTGTCCTTGATGCTACTGCTATGGGATATCAGATTGAACAGGTCCTAAAACAATAGTAGGTAGCATGGTAACATCTTCCATTGGCTAGTGACTAAATCATGTTTACCTAGCAAGGAAGTATAAGGTGGGAATAGCACAATAAAATTAATGGTCATTGCATTCAGCAGTGTCCTTGATGCTACTGCTATGGGATATCAGATTGAACAGGTCCTAAAACAATAGTAGGTAGCATGGTAACATCTGCCATTGGCTAGAGACTAAATCATGTTTACCTAACAAGGAAGAATAAGGTGGGAATAGCACAATAAAATTAATGGTCATTGCATTCAGCAGTGTCCTTGATGCTACTGCTATGGGATATCAGATTGAACAGGTCCTAAAACAATAGTAGGTAGCATGGTAACATCTTCCATTGGCTAGTGACTAAATCATGTTTACCTAACAAGGAAGTATAAGGTGGGAATAGCACAATAAAATTAATGGTCATTGCATTCAGCAGTGTCCTTGATGCTACTGCTATGGGATATCAGATTGAACAGGTCCTAAAACAATAGTAGGTAGCATGGTAACATCTGCCATTGGCTAGAGACTAAATCATGTTTACCTAACAAGGAAGTATAAGGTGGGAATAGCACAATAAAATTAATGGTCATTGCATTCAGCAGTGTCCTTGATGCTACTGCTATGGGATATCAGATTGAACAGGTCCTAAAACAATAGTAGGTAGCATGGTAACATCTGCCATTGGCTAGAGACTAAATCATGTTTACCTAACAAGGAAGAATAAGGTGGGAATAGCACAATAAAATTAATGGTCATTGCATTCAGCAGTGTCCTTGATGCTACTGCTATGGGATATCAGATTGAACAGGTCCTAAAACAATAGTAGGTAGCATGGTAACATCTTCCATTGGCGAGTGACTAAATCATGTTTACCTAACAAGGAAGAATAAGGTGGAAATAGCACAATAACATTAATGGCCATAGCATTCAGCAGTGTCCTTGATGCTACTGCTATGGGATATCAGATTGAACAGGTCCTAAAACAATAGTAGGTAGCTTGGTAACATCTTCCATTGGCGAGTGACTAAATCATGTTTACCTAACAAGGAAGAATAAGGTGGGAATAGCACAATAAAATTAATGGCCATAGCATTCAGCAGTGTCCTTGATGCTACTGCTATGGGATATCAGATTGAACAGGTCCTAAAACAATAGTAGGTAGCATGGTAACATCTTCCATTGGCTAGTGACTAAATCATGTTTACCTAACAAGGAAGAATAAGGTGGGAATAGCACAATAAAATTAATGGCCATTCCATTCAGCAGTGTCCTTGATGCTACTGCTATGGGATATCAGATTGAACAGGTCCTAAAACAATAGTAGGTAGCATGGTAACATCTTCCATTGGCTAGTGACTAAATCATGTTTACCTAACAAGGAAGAATAAGGTGGGAATAGCACAATAAAATTAATGGCCATTCCATTCAGCAGTGTCCTTGATGCTACTGCTATGGGATATCAGATTGAACAGGTCCTAAAACAATAGTAGGTAGCATGGTAACATCTGCCATTGGCTAGTGACTAAATCATGTTTACCTAACAAGGAAGAATAAGGTGGGAATAGCACAATAAAATTAATGGCCGTTCCATTCAGCAGTGTCCTTGATGCTACTGCTATGGGATATCAGATTGAACAGGTCCTAAAACAATAGTAGGTAGCATGGTAACATCTTCCATTGGCTAGTGACTAAATCATGTTTACCTAACAAGGAAGAATAAGGTGGGAATAGCACAATAAAATTAATGGCCATTCCATTCAGCAGTGTCCTTGATGCTACTGCTATGGGATATCAGATTGAACAGGTCCTAAAACAATAGTAGGTAGCATGGTAACATCTGCCATTGGCTAGTGACTAAATCATGTTTACCTAACAAGGAAGTATAAGGTGGGAATAGCACAATAAAATTAATGGCCATTGCATTCAGCAGTGTCCTTGATGCTACTGCTATGGGATATCAGATTGAACAGGTCCTAAAACAATAGTAGGTAGCATGGTAACATCTTCCATTGGCTAGCGACTAAATCATGTTTACCTAACAAGGAAGAATAAGGTGGGAATAGCACAATAAAATTAATGGCCATTGCATTCAGCAGTGTCCTTGATGCTACTGCTATGGGATATCAGATTGAACAGGTCCTAAAACAATAGTAGGTAGCATGGTAACATCTTCCATTGGCTAGTGACTAAATCATGTTTACCTAACAAGGAAGTATAAGGTGGGAATAGCACAATAAAATTAATGGCCATTGCATTCAGCAGTGTCCTTGATGCTACTGCTATGGGATATCAGATTGAACAGGTCCTAAAACAATAGTAGGTAGCATGGTAACATCTTCCATTGGCTAGTGACTAAATCATGTTTACCTAACAAGGAAGTATAAGGTGGGAATAGCAAAATAAAATTAATGGTCATTGCATTCAGCAGTGTCCTTGATGCTACTGCTATGGGATATCAGATTGAACAGGTCCTAAAACAATCGTAGGTAGCATGGTAACATCTTCCATTGGCTAGTGACTAAATCATGTTTACCCAACAAGGAAGTATAAGGTGGGAATAGCACAATAAAATTAATGGTCATTGCATTCAGCAGTGTCCTTGATGCTACTGCTATGGGATATCAGATTGAACAGGTCCTAAAACAATCGTAGGTAGCATGGTAACATCTTCCATTGGCTAGTGACTAAATCATGTTTACCTAACAAGGAAGTATAAGGTGGGAATAGCACAATAAAATTAATGGTCATTGCATTCAGCAGTGTCCTTGATGCTACTGCTATGGGATATCAGATTGAACAGGTCCTAAAACAATAGTAGGTAGCATGGTAACATCTGCCATTGGCTAGTGACTAAATCATGTTTACCTAACAAGGAAGTATAAGGTGGGAATAGCACAATAAAATTAATGGTCATTGCATTCAGCAGTGTCCTTGATGCTACTGCTATGGGATATCAGATTGAACAGGTCCTAAAACAATAGTAGGTAGCATGGTAACATCTGCCATTGGCTAGAGACTAAATCATGTTTACCTAACAAGGAAGAATAAGGTGGGAATAGCACAATAAAATTAATGGTCATTGCATTCAGCAGTGTCCTTGATGCTACTGCTATGGGATATCAGATTGAACAGGTCCTAAAACAATAGTAGGTAGCATGGTAACATCTTCCATTGGCTAGTGACTAAATCATGTTTACCTAACAAGGAAGTATAAGGTGGGAATAGCACAATAAAATTAATGGTCATTGCATTCAGCAGTGTCCTTGATGCTACTGCTATGGGATATCAGATTGAACAGGTCCTAAAACAATCGTAGGTAGCATGGTAACATCTTCCATTGGCTAGTGACTAAATCATGTTTACCTAACAAGGAAGTATAAGGTGGGAATAGCACAATAAAGCTAATGGTCATTGCATTCAGCAGTGTCCTTGATGCTACTGCTATGGGATATCAGATTGAACAGGTCCTAAAACAATCGTAGGTAGCATGGTAACATCTTCCATTGGCTAGTGACTAAATCATGTTTACCTAACAAGGAAGTATAAGGTGGGAATAGCACAATAAAATTAATGGTCATTGCATTCGGCAGTGTCCTTGATGCTACTGCTATGGGATATCAGATTGAACAGGTCCTAAAACAATAGTAGGTAGCATGGTAACATCTTCCATTGGCTAGTGACTAAATCATGTTTACCTAACAAGGAAGTATAAGGTGGGAATAGCACAATAAAATTAATGGTCATTGCATTCAGCAGTGTCCTTGATGCTACTGCTATGGGATATCAGATTGAACAGGTCCTAAAACAATAGTAGGTAGCATGGTAACATCTGCCATTGGCTAGAGACTAAATCATGTTTACCTAACAAGGAAGAATAAGGTGGGAATAGCACAATAAAATTAATGGTCATTGCATTCAGCAGTGTCCTTGATGCTACTGCTATGGGATATCAGATTGAACAGGTCCTAAAACAATAGTAGGTAGCATGGTAACATCTTCCATTGGCTAGTGACTAAATCATGTTTACCTAACAAGGAAGTATAAGGTGGGAATAGCACAATAAAATTAATGGTCATTGCATTCAGCAGTGTCCTTGATGCTACTGCTATGGGATATCAGATTGAACAGGTCCTAAAACAATAGTAGGTAGCATGGTAACATCTGCCATTGGCTAGAGACTAAATCATGTTTACCTAACAAGGAAGTATAAGGTGGGAATAGCACAATAAAATTAATGGTCATTGCATTCAGCAGTGTCCTTGATGCTACTGCTATGGGATATCAGATTGAACAGGTCCTAAAACAATAGTAGGTAGCATGGTAACATCTGCCATTGGCTAGAGACTAAATCATGTTTACCTAACAAGGAAGAATAAGGTGGGAATAGCACAATAAAATTAATGGTCATTGCATTCAGCAGTGTCCTTGATGCTACTGCTATGGGATATCAGATTGAACAGGTCCTAAAACAATAGTAGGTAGCATGGTAACATCTTCCATTGGCGAGTGACTAAATCATGTTTACCTAACAAGGAAGAATAAGGTGGGAATAGCACAATAACATTAATGGCCATAGCATTCAGCAGTGTCCTTGATGCTACTGCTATGGGATATCAGATTGAACAGGTCCTAAAACAATAGTAGGTAGCTTGGTAACATCTTCCATTGGCGAGTGACTAAATCATGTTTACCTAACAAGGAAGAATAAGGTGGGAATAGCACAATAAAATTAATGGCCATAGCATTCAGCAGTGTCCTTGATGCTACTGCTATGGGATATCAGATTGAACAGGTCCTAAAACAATATTAGGTAGCATAGTAACATCTTCCATTGGCTAGTGACTAAATCATGTTTACCTAACAAGGAAGAATAAGGTGGGAATAGCACAATAAAATTAATGGCCATAGCATTCAGCAGTGTCCTTGATGCTACTGCTATGGGATATCAGATTGAACAGGTCCTAAAACAATATTAGGTAGCATAGTAACATCTTCCATTGGCGAGTGACTAAATCATGTTTACCTAACAAGGTGGGAATAGCACAATAAAATATTTTCTTGTTAATTTATAGGTCCTAATTGGCCTATAATTTGTGAACAAATTAGAAAAATATGGTCAGATTTTATAGAAATATCTGTGTGGTGTTCACTCAGCTAAAGTATACAACAAATAAAGAAGACAATTTTCTAGAATAATAATCATGTGTAGATATATTTGCCATATACTCCTGAAGTGTTAGTAATCAGATTTTAATAAAATGTAGTATTAACAAAGAAACAAACACAATAACTACAAAGGTAAATATGTAAAAAAATATCCATTTTCTACTATTCACTAGTTTACTGAACAAATAGTTTCAGTGATGATGTTGCTTTCATGATTAATGGGGATTGATAGCATTTGTATTTGGACATCAGTTTAATACTAACTTTATTACTGAAACTAGCCTGTTTAGTAAACTTGTAGGTAGTGACAATTGAGTTTAATATTTTAGTATTTACCCTTATGAATTAGCCTCGCCAGCTAAGCTCTAATTAAGAATATAGAGACAATTTGGTATCCTCTGAGATGTTACTTCCTGTTTGATTAACAGCAAATGGTATGATGGAAATGCTCTTAAGGACATTGAAATGTAGATATAGTTTCTACTGTTTTTATTTATTTATTCTTATTATACCTTAATTGGGATATTTTGTTTATTGTAAATTGTACCGCACTTGTCGTTAACATTTTTTTTCTATTTTCTCTTAATGCTGTAATGTCCTTTTGAACTATTTATACCAAATATTTCACCCTTTATTTTTTACACTCAATTAAAAAAAATTTTTGAACTAAATACAAAATATAATTTTACTGTTTATTTTCAGTTTGCCCTGAAGGTTTCTTTGGTGAACACTGTATGAGGCCTTGTGAGTGTAAAAATGAAAACTTTGTCTGCCATGCTGCAGAAGGTTGTGTTTGCAAACATGGATACACTGGTGAGAATTGACAGTCAAAAACATTGCTTAGCTCTCTCTTTCCCCCTCTGCTTTCCTTCCTCTCTCAATCTCTCTCTCTTTCTCAAACATAACAGATAGAGCATTTGTTTATGAAGTAAATTTTATTCCGTATTTTTAAAATAAAAAACTAAAATGAAAGTTTTATCTAGAAATATGCTTGAAAATATTAAAATTTGTGAGGTTAAGTGAAACCACAACCAACCATTTTCCACATTTTCTGAATTTAAATTTAAATGGCTACTAGTGTAAATATATATAATGAATAACATTAAAATTCAGAGACTTGGACTGATGATAATGGTACTGCTGGGAAAGGAAATGAATATAACCTAGCTATTACCAAGTCAGTGAGATCAGAATGGTTGTTTGAGGGCAGGCCAATTATTATCCACAATGTAGTTATAATATTTTATTGTAATCAAATAGGTAACTTATATGTACATCATTTTTCAACATAGTCCCCTTGCTTTTCAACACACTTGGTTCATTGTAGCACAAGCTTCATGATGCCCTCATAAAAGAAGGTTTTCGTACGAGCTGCAAGCCAGGAATGCAAACAAGTGATAGCCAGAAGGAGCAAGGTTGAGAATATATGGAGGATGAGCCAGTATTTCAAAATTGAGTTTTTGATTGTTTCAGCAGTATGGACAACAGTATGTGGACAAGCATTTAATAACATTAGACCTTTTGACAGCACTCCTCGGTGTTTACTTCGAATTGCAGACTTTGGCTTAGCAGTAAGCATTTCACTATAACGTACACTGTTTATTGTTGTGCCCCTTTCCTCATAATGTTCCAACTCTGGACCTTGTAAGTCCCAAAAAACCGTAAGCATCAGCTTTCCTGCGGACTGTTGGGCCTTGAACTTTTTCTTGCATGGCGAATTTGGATGTTTCCAAGTGATGGATGATTCCATACTCTACCATTTACTTTTCGGTTTGTAATGATGGATCCAGGTTTTGTCACTAGTTAACGATCGTGTCTAAGAAGTTGTCCCATTCTTTTTCCATAGTGATCCAAATATTTTTGACAGATGTCCAAGCTCGTTTGTTTATGCGACTGTGTGAGTTGTATTAAAACCCATCTTGCACATATTTTATGCAACCCAAGTCTGTGGTAGTTACTCGTCTGTCTAAGATGTTGTATTAAAAAAAATAGTATAATTCATTTGCACCTTCATCTTGAACTAATAGTTTACACTTAAACACTTTGACATATTATTATGTAGCACTTCTCTGTAGCAGAACCTAATATAGTTTTTAATGAGAGTCCCACTTGAGTTCTAGTCTCAGTTGACAATGGGTCCCAAAACACCCATTGTCCTTGAAGAACAAAGTAAGTGCTGCTATAGACAAGTGTCTTTTATTTGTGTCCAAGTGTTTAAGTTAAAAAACTTGACTTATTATTTGTATCTGCCACTTGCTTGTGTCTACCCTTACATAAATGTTTCTTTCCTTCAGGACTGCAGATTCTGTAACACCAACCCCAACCTCAGAAAAATCTAGGTTTGTGATCTTCAAAGTGTTCAAACAAACCCTTGCTTATATGCCACCTTATGTCATATTTTTGTTGGCACTGTTATTCGTCTATTACTTTCTTTGTCATTTTCATTAATTAGAAGATTTAGCTTCTATTTGGTTTAATTAATTGTCAAGTTGACAACACACCATAAACTATTTAAAACCATACTGTTTCTACTCTATTTTTATTACTGAATTACTATGTCCAAACATGTTTTCTTTAAAAAAATATTAAAATTGTATCATTCTTCAATACCATTTACATCAGTGTTGACAAGTACTATACGTTGAATAAGAAAGTAACATTTGCTGAGATATATTTAACAAACATTTTACCACTGTCAGATTTCAGAATGTCTTTAAAAACATTAAAAGATGCAATCATAGGATGGTTGTTAAAAGGTTGTTTTTGTGTCTAAAATAAGTTGATAGTTTTATTTTAACTTATTAACATTTAAGTACTTTTGGGGACAAATTTGTTAAATGTCAATTCTTTACAATTTTTCTATTCATCAGTGAATTTCTTTGGTTATTATAATCAACAGATAAAGTTATTATTCCTGTAGTTCATACCTCTGTACTGCATTTAACATCGACTTTTTATACAGTTTCGTGGATTAGTTGTTGGCATGAAGGAAAGGAGTTTGTAATTGTGATTTACAAGACCGGACACTGCTATTGGACCACATATGCTCTACTTGGTTGTCATGTATTATACACTAGAGCCATTATTCAAGTTGTGTAAAATTTAAATTTTTTATCGAAATCTTGTTGCTGTTCATGACGAGCTGGTTGTAAATTACAAATTACACTTTTGCTATTACTTGCGACCAGACATTTGTTAACTAAAAGTTGTTAATTGTTAACTTACACTTGGAGGAAACGTTTTCGTCTTACAACTTCTTCAGCCTCGTATTTTTGCCCCAAATTTTTGCAAAAATACGAGGCTGAAGAAGTCGTAAGACGAAAACGTTTCCTCCTAGTGTAAGTTAACAGTTAATAACTTTTAGTTAACAAATGTCTGGTCGCAAGTAATAGGAAAAGTGTAATTTTTAAATTTTTGTTAACAGAAATTTCAATTAATTTATCCGTATCAGATATCTCAGATAAATAATCAACTTATTAAAATAATTACACAACTGATATTACAAAAATGCTTAAAATCAAACAGTAGTATGCTTTATGCAGGGGTATAAAGATAACCAAACTGGGCTCATGACTAAGCAGATGCCTTCTGAAAGAATGTCATCGGCCACTATTTTCAGCTTCACACTTGATCAGTGAATACAATATGGTAGTTTAATTATGTAAAAATGATTCTTTTTGAAATTTCATCACTTAAAATTTTTGTAATCTATTTTATCTGTGTTTTAAAAACAGCACAATTTATGAATGATGTGGAATGAAATATGAATTATAGACAAGACTTAATAATGAGAATATATTTTAACCTGAGGTATAAGAAAGGATCAAAGCACTTAAGTGGGTTTTATAACTCAAGGAACATCAAGTCAAGATCAATCCATCAAGGTCATAGGGATGTGTCCTCTATACCTCATGTTGAAGAAAGGACACATATCTCTCCTGAAGGTGGAAGTGAACTTACCTCTATACTAGATTCAAGCAAAATTAGACACCTATTATTATAGTCAGATAGATTTGGCTATCTCAATCTTGAGTTACACTTGTGCTAAACTTACACCAGTAATCTGAAAAATAGACATAGAGTTTTAGACCTATAATTAATAAACATTTTTACTTTAGGGTTTTGCGCTGTATTAATTTTTTGTCTTTATAATTAACTAAACTTTTCATTTAATATTTTACAGTAAAAGTGATTATTTAAGGGAATATATTACAGTAAAAGTGATTATTTGGGTGAATATATATAATTACCGGTGATCATTCATAATTATCACTAAACTTAGTTAAATGTTATAGTTTATTAAATATTTCTCAAATTGCTGGTTAGTTAGTAAAATCCCTAACTCGTAATGAGGAATGTAATAAATTCAGATTATTTTGTAGAGTAACGATATCTTAGTTTGAAATAAATTCAATTAAAAAAATGAAAATTAAAGGTTTTTCTTGTACTTTCAATAGATATCTTAAAACACATATATTAGATAATAGCAAAATTATAAAATGTATATCATAAAAAGTTTTGAAAATTCAAAATTATCTAAATTATTATTAGGTTGTGATCAAAATTACTGAAAATAAAACCTAGCATGTTCTTTCAGTAAGCACATTAAGTAGTGTTTATCCAATCCATAATTTATCACATACCAAGTTTAGTGGTGATTATGAACAATCACCGGCTTATTACATTTGCTGTAACATATATGTCTATATTAATATATACTTACACACATACATTTTGTATTAATTTTTCTTGCTTAGGGGAGAACTGTGATGTTCAAATCTTATCACGCAACATCATGACCAAGGAGCCACACCAAGGCACCAGCAGTATTGTAGGCATTGTTTTCCTTATTGTTGTTCTTATCGCCATCATTGCAGCAATGTACTTCCATAATAAACGAAAAGTTGCAAATTTGAAAACTGAAATATTGAGAGTCAATTACACAGTTGATCCACACACTTCCCCAGGTATGACTTAAATGTAAACTAATGATTTCTTACGAATTAATGGTAACATTGTATTTTTTTTTAATTTACAGAAAGGTAATTGTAGTATTTTGAAGAACCAATAATTTTAGAATGTTTAAATATGAAAATAGATGATTTTTGTGACTGATTAGGTACAATAAGTTTCAGAAACATTGTAGGTTATTTAGAAGTTAAGCAACATTAAACTTTTCTTGTGCATTTAATAAAGGTGAATGTAATGTGGAGGTCAGGGTGCAAGATACACATTCTATTCAATAAGTATCGGGACTTGTTTCAAAAATAAAAATTTATTGCAAGTATCATTACAATGAATTAATAGTCTTCAAAATACATTCCTCCTGCATCGATACATTTAGTTCGCCACTTCTGCCATTTGTCAAAAGACCGCTGGAAGTCAGTTTCCGGAATATGTTGTTGTCACCTCTTGAACCGCATCGATGGAGTCAAACCGATGTCCTTTGAGCTCCTTTTTCATTTGTTGAAACAAGAAAAGGTCTGGTGGAGCCAAGTCTGGGCTGTAGAGGAGGGAGGAAATGTTGCAATAGCGAATTTTGCCAGCAGCTACCACACAACAATTGCATCATGGCACGACACATAGTTATAGTGAAGTTTCCAATTCTTCACAATGGTTGGATGCAGTCGCTTTATGCAATTTAGCAAGCGTGTCAGTATTTGCTCGTAAAATGCAGCATTTACGATCGTTCCAGTAGGCACGAACCCCTTGTGAACAATGCAGCGTCAGTTGCAAAAAAACAATCAGCATGGTTTTGATTTTTACAATCAAGCTTTTTTTGGACACGGGGACACTTGCGTGTGCCATTCTGAACGTTGACGTTTTATTTCTGGGCTCTACGGAACACCCACGATTCAACGCCGGTAATAACGTTGTCGAGAAAATCTTCTTCTTCTTGGACTCAGTCCAAAATTCTTTGCAAAATTTCCACCAGCGACAATTTTTACCCTCGCTCAAGACTTTCGGTACCAGCTTCGCTCCGCTCCATTAAGGATACAGGGAACCAGTCCCGATACTTATTGAACCGACCCTGTATTTAATTGAAAAATAAGAAGCAAACAGAGGGTTAGGTCTGCATTTAGTGGCATTTTTTCAGAATATAAAATCTTTTATAAAATATAATTTGTTTCCTCAATGTTTAATAATTACAATAATATTTAATAATGGGGATGAAATTTCAGTCCACTTTCCACTTTGATTCATTGTTCTATATATCACCGAGTTGGAGTGGAATTAATACGAGTCCTGATGACATTGTAACTGTGAATCTAGCGCATTGTTTGTTAATATATTTATAACAAAAATGTTAATAGTAAATCAAATATTTTAACTGATAGTACTAATAGTTAACTGATAGTAGTAATAGTTTTTGTTTTCAACTGAATTTAAGTTTTTAGACAATGCTGCTCAATTCCTGTTTGGAAATAGTAACCAGTGTAACAATTTTATATCTTTCTTCTCCGAATGTTACTATTTTCTATCTATTTTTTTTCAAATAAATTTGTGGGCTAATGATTTTAGTATAATATTAATAGGAAGTGTTGAAATACTTCCTTGTTTGTACAAAATGTAAAGTAGCAAAAAGAACCTTAGCTATGCTAAATTAGGAATTTTAGAAATCTATTCTGCCCTCCACTCTAAGAGTATCGAGAGAAATGCACATGATTGTTTAAATTTTTGTATATTTTTACTCTACAAGTGGCAATGCTGAAAATGTATGATAAATATTTTTCTTGTTCGTATAGCAAAGTCTTAACTGACAATGAATTAAACACCTAATACAAATGTTGATTTTATTTACAAACAAAAACTCATACAATAATATTCTTTGAGCTGGTTTGCTCAGAATACTTTTTTTTTATCTATTGGTTTGTTTTACTGGTAGACATAAAATTGATACCATACTACATGATGGTGAGAACATAATAGGTATTTACTATCAGTGTCAGTTTAGTTCGAAATGGATCGAGGCTTAAGGCTTTGTTCAAGAGGGCTTTTAGATTTTAACAGTGTTTTTGAAAATGATATTTCTATAAAGGACAATATGTTTTAAGAGAATCAATTCAAAAGTGAAAATGAAGAATGGATTTACAGAATCTTTACCTAGGCTTACATAATTTTTAGCATGACTCTGAAGACAGTGTTTTGGATTATGAATCACCACTTATTAAAATTCTGATTTGACATCTGAAGCGATAATGAATACATGTTTTTTTTGCCAGAGCCATAGCTGAAAATATTTATTTAATAATTTCATAATAATCTGCTGGTACCCATTTCCATGTTCTGTGTAATAATTTCTTTTTTTTGTACACATGAAACATGTTATATATACAGTGGTTTGTGCATAGGTTTCTTGTTTTCATAAAAACATTAATCAGCTAAACTGCCGGAGTTAAAAAATATTCCCCATCAGCTTTGGCGGTTTTATATAAGAACTAAAGCTCTGATTGAATGGATTGAGAACTATTCAAATATTGTATTTTTTATTGAGTTTGTCCCCAAAACTGAAAAGTTTTAAAAAGCAAAAAATTTGCCATGGAAAGCTATTTTACTGTTAGACAAAGCACCGTCATATCCCGACGAAGATCAACTGTGCTCGGATGATATCCATGCTTTTTATCTTCCTCCGAATGTTAAGAGCCTAATCCAGCTGATGGATCACTGTGTTCTTGAATGTATGAAAAAAATACATAGTGGACCTTTTACAATCTCTCTGGGAAGCGACTGAAGGTGAAGAAAGCGTAGCAGCCTTTCTAAAAAAAATATTACAGTTAATGGAGTTGGGTACTGGATAGCCTAATCATGGAACAAAATAAAAGAAGAAACATCAAGTAAGTCGTGGAATAAAATTCTGAATCATAAAGAAACTGTTAACTGTATTATTAATCTACAAGAAGATTCAGAATTGACAATTCTTACCAAGAAATTTCCAGGTTGTGAAAATTCCGATGTGAAAATTTTTTGAGATAACAAATGTTACAATTATTGTAATGGTACAAAAAACTATTGAAGGCAGTGATGACGAGAATAAAGATGAAGAAACTACCGCCGTGGAAACTGCACTATGCTATATTGAAAAACAGACAGACACCATGCCGACAGATAGATATGATTCTGCTAAGATATCTACGCAACTCCATAGCACAAAAACGATGTTATATCGAAACGCAGAAGACACATAACAACTTTTTCCAAAATAATTCCAATAGACTTATACTAAGAAACATATTAATTTATGTCTAATGATTTTTTTATGTAACATGTTTTCCTGTGGTAAATTTCAATTTTGTACAAAGTAGTTCTACTATATTACTTACCTTATACATTCTCACTTCTATATTTTCATTGTATGATGGGTTAAGTAGTTATAACTCTTGTGTGAAAAGTATTACAAAAGTGGGTTATATCTCTTACAGTGCGTTATATAGGTGGTTACAAAGAGTTATAGTGGGTTCAATATTTATTACAAAGAATTTATTTCAAATTGTTATAGCAAAAAAAGACAAACAAGTTTATTCAACAAACTTTATTTTTCCAAAATCTTTAAAATATTAGTACTGCCTCATTATTACTATTTTGTACCATTACCGAATTATCTATAATTTTCCAATAACAAACACTGAACAACATGTGGGAGCATGTGAAAACAACAATCTGACTTTGCCATTCAAGAACACATGCACATCATCGATCATCAACAGCCACCTATGGTGTAATTGGGTGGCAAAATGGGCCCATTATGACTGTCTGAAGCTCATCATTTCTTTCTCTTTAGTAAATATAAAGTGCTCCAGACTTATGACTTTAGTTTGGATGGTTTAACTGGCTTTATGTCATTCCCTATATAGACAGATAACAAAAGCTGCCTCGGTATCTTTCTTTGATCGTTCTTCTAAGAAAGGAATTCCTGACCTTTCTAGACAATTGTAAACTAAAAAATAAAATGGGAACATACTTCTTTGTCAATCTTCTTGTACCCATTTCAATTGTGAACAAAATTATACACATGATCTGTACTAGTATACCATTTTTTTGTGTTTAATTGATAATTCTCTCATGAACATGTTAGTTATTAATATTTTTACTTTAACATAGACAGAAAACAAAGAACATATTAGACAAGGCAAGAAAAGACAGTGTTGGAGATAAAGTAAATAATAACAAAGTAAATATTATTACAAATTAAAGAAAGTTAAAAAAAGTCTCTGCCGGGAGTACCGCCCATGAGAAACGGGAATTAAGTTAAATTGTAGCAATGACACAAATTAGCAACATGAATACTTAGCATTAAACTAACCCTGTTTGCCTTTTAATGTACTGCTTACCATAGAGCAGTGGAAACAAGTCTTTAGATATCACAGCCACTGGTGGTTCATAGTTCACTGTAATACTAAATTATAATTAAAATATATATTAAAAGGCAATAAGAACAACGTACCACGAGGCTGTGGCTGCACAAAAACCCACTTAAGTAATAAAAGGCAGTTATTCACTATTAGACGTTTAAATCAAACTGAGTAGCTTTGAAGAAGATTTGATTAGAGGTCGAAATACGGTTAACATGCGGAAAATGTAACTATTTTACATGAAAAGAAGTTCACTGTGGACAAAACACTGAGAGGTTAAGCTCTGAACAAAGCACACACGTGGATGATGAAGGTTAGACCTTAATAATTTTCACTAATTTAGAGCGGTTATACACTTTAACTATTATGCAACATAACATTGTTGCGACTTGAAGTCCTTCTTGCTAGTTGTTTCATGACGAGATACTTTCTGGTGAGGCGGTTCTGATGTTAAAACTTAAGAATGGACTTGAGCTGTGTAGACCGGTCGGCCATCTTGACTGCACCTGAGGTGGATGGGAATGTTATGGTGGCCAGGAAATGAAACTTATTGAGCACTATCTATAGTATAAAATTGTGAAACTGACAACAGTAAGCAAACACAAAATTCAGAATCTAAAGCTGTGATAGGTTAAGTAGCGTTCTCAACAGACAGTTACTGAAAAATTGTATACAAATTATAATCTATAAATAGTTACTGATGTTAAAGAAATTTGCTGCATAACAGTGTTACAATGAGAAAAAACACGTTTTAAATAAACAAGACTAAATATAATTAAATACAGTTACATAAATATTTATATAAATGGTGTGTGTGTGTGTGTGTGTGTGTGTGTGTGTGTGTGTGTGTGTGTGTGTGTGTGTGTGTGTGTGTGTGTGTGTGTGTGTGTGTGTGTGTGTGTGTGTGTGTGTGTGTGTGTGTGTGTGTGTGTGTGTGTGTGTGTGTGTGTGTGTGTGTGTGTGGGTGTGTGTGTGGGTGGGTGGGTGGGTGTGTGGTGTGTGTGTGTGTGTGTGTGTGTGTGTGAGGGAGGGAGAGAGAGAGAGAGAGAGAGAGAGAGAGAGAGAGAGAGAGAGAGAGTGTGTGTTAATCATTTATTTACTCTAAAATTTTAGGATGGAAATATTCATATAGAAAAGTTATATTTTAATGTACTAAACAGATTTTTTTATAATAAACATAATAATACTTAAACACATATTTTACTAAAACACATATTAATCTAATATAAAAAATGTGTAGATGTGAAAGTTGAGTTTTTCCTCTAAAACCATGTCATTTTCACCATGATATGAGTTTTATAAATATTAGAAATTATCATTGAATTACCCTGACAGTTAAAATATTATTTATTGCCTTACGGTATCACTTCCATTTTCTACTGAAAATATTCAGAATGCTTAGTTATAGGATAAAATGCCAAAAACATTATAAACAAATTTAATTTTATTACAAAATTTTGAAAATTATTCTCAAAATAGTTCATATTTTCAGCTAATTAAATCTGTTTTTATCCATTAAGGAAGTTTTTAGAAGTAAGTAGTTCATTAATTGAACTGTTTGACTCAGAAAATATCTTAGATAATCTTATATTGACTACTGATAAGTGATCCTCATTGAACAGACATAAAGTAGGATGACTTGTTATAGACAGACTTGTTGATCAGTAACATGAGCTGTGTATTTGATAACTGCTTGACTGACTTGTATCTTACAGTGCGGAAATAGTAGACAGTTATTCAAATTCCCAATAAAATAAAATAGTTATGCTTAAAATTTCACTTTCGTCCCCAGCATGCAAATTCACAAACATCATGAAAAATCCATTTCTTTCAAAGCAATAAATGATTACATATACATATTGTGAATTCATTTCCATCTTCATTTTATTTTAGATTATTCAATTGAATTTTTGTCTGTGAACAGCTAAGATTGATTTGTCATCTGACCATTACTAGAAAAAGTATCATACTTGTATTTCGCCATATGCTTATCATTATTGCAAATTTTTCCTTATATAATTTTTATCTAGGATAGTGAAAATGTGTTACGTCTTACATGTAAAGTATTTAGGCTGTGTGCATCCTAATTTCCTATTTAATTAATTTCCCAGCAATAAATTATTTACTACTTAGAATTTTTATCCAAAAACCAATTGAGCGCAAATTTCTTATGCCTTACTAATATTATTACTGTTGAGTTAATAGTATCCTCTTTAAGACAAATGAATAATTAATTACTACAAATTCGTATGTTGTTGCCCCACAAGTGCATTCTGATTCAACCCTTTTTATTGACTTTCATTGATTTTTAGATTAGAGGACTCTAGACCAATAAAAACTAAGGTCCTAATGTGTAAAGTAATTATTTCTGTAAAGTGCAATAGATATTATGAAATTAAGGTTGTTAGAAAAATTTTAAACATAGAGATGTCACATTTAAACGTGTTTGAAAGTAGTTACCATTTGAAACCACACACTTTATCCATTTTATTTCTCTTTCTGGAATTTTTTATGACTTAAGAAATAGTTGGAAAAAGCTTCCTTAACTTATTTATTTAAAATTGTATATCTTTGAAATAGTTTATTTTAGTGTGGCTAGACTTTTGGTACCTCAAGACAATTTGGAGTGATTTGGTAGATATACAGAAATAACGTTCATTTATGAAAAATATTGTACTGGACCATAAACACTTAAACTGTGGTGCTGAATGATTGTTGCTTTGTTAGAGTGACACAAACTACAATTATACTTCTTTTAAATACCCCTCAAATGCTGCAACAATTTGTTATTTAAGTTTACATTTTACTGTCTGGCAAGGTGATTACTCAAGATAAGTACTGTTTAAGTTAGCAAAAACAGCTAATAGCATCTGATGATAAAATATTGAATCTTTTTAAAATTTGCAATTTTTGTAGTCTTTTATTAAGAAGACTAATTGGTTTTGGAGTTATACTACTGGTCAACATTGTTTTTGTAACATACATCATGCTACTAGCATGGTTTTGGAGTTATACCACTGGTCAACATTGTTTTTGTAACATACATAATTGCTATTATCATGGTTTTGGAGTTATACCACTGGTGAACATAGTTTTTGTAACATACATCATGGTTTTGGAGTTATACCACTGGTGAACATAGTTTTTGTAACATACATCATGCGGTTATCATGGTTTTGGAGTTATACCACAGGTCAACATTGTTTTTGTAACATACATCATGCTATTATCATGGTTTTGAAGTTATACCACTGGTCACCAATGTTTTTGTAACATACATCATGCTATTATCATGGTTTTGGAGTTATACCACTGACCAACATTGTTTTTGTAACGTACATCATGCTATTATCATGGTTTTGGAGTTATACCAGTTATCATTGTTTTTGTCATTTGGATAACATATAATGTATAAACTAAAAAAGCCTGGCATATCATTTTTTTTCATTTGATAATCCACCATTTGAATGGAATGATTTTAAAGTCCCAGATCTTAGTGACAATGCAATTCATAATAATATACATGATGAAACTGAAGATCTGACACCTACAAACCCAAAAAATCTAAAAGGAAACCTTATCTAATCTGGAAAAATGAACTAAAAATGAGTTTGGCCTACCTAGGCAACAGACTGAATTCCTAGGTTACAAGTGTGAAAGCTTCAAGGAGAAAATACGTGTATTACTGCTTTTAAAAAAAGAAATGCTGCATTCTCAGTGTTTACCCAACTGAAAGACACTGTGTATGTACATTTAAATATTGAGGAGTTGATGAAAGAGCTTGGAATATACCATAATTTTGTAGAATCATGTTTATTTAATAACAGTTTTACTTCACACCAAAAATAAAAATCCATCTAATTACATTTAGCTATTTATTTTCTATGACTAAAATTTATGTCAATATTGTGGCCAGTAAATGAAATAAAAATATTTTTTTAAAAATATAACAGTTAATTGTTTTAAAGAGTAAAATATACAATAAGTTTCCATGTGCAAGTTGGTGTTGATTTAAAGGTCATGACTATGTTTGGGGTGTTACAGCTTCACAAAATTCTGTTGCCCTTTATGCTTTTGGTACGGTAGAGCTACAAAACAACATTTTTGAGCAAGTACTTATCCCACTATTTCTTATCAAGCTAGCGTTGATACAAAAATGTTTCAAGCCATGGTTTAGATAGAAGACGTTTCAAACATTTGGATGACCTTTTCCAAATGAACCCGGGCTAAAAGAGGACATTTTTACCAGACCGGAGATCAGAAAAGTAACTTGTAACTCTGAATTTAAGGGCAAATTTTACAAAAAGGACCTATCTACATGGAAAGTCCTTGTTAAAGTGGTTAAAGTTTTCTGGGAAATAAAAAAGATAAAGAAGGTAACAATCTTCTACAAAACTTTAAAAATGAGTGTCACTAAAAATATATTTTCTCCACTCCCATATAATTTTTTGTGTGAAAAATTTGGTACAGTGAGTGTTAAAAAAGGAAAAGATATGTTTTTCACCAGCACATCAGAACGATGGAAAGTAAATACTAAGGCTGATGAGGTCCAGCAATGTTGGGAAACTACAGCACGTTTTTGAAAAAAGAAGATTTAATACCACATAAGAGAAAATAATGAAATCATTAAAGGACAAAATCATGTAATTTCTTTATAAGATGAATTATGTAAAAAATCTTTTCTTATTAATTTAATCCTCAGTAAGTGGGTCATCAAAAATATATAAATTTGTTACTTCACAACTTAAAATACTCCTATAACAAAGAAATAATGATTTAAAATGTCCTAGGTGCTCTTAAATACCATTTTTGGATTTTACAGCCAAACTCCATAACAAATACCTTAGTAGTTTCATTTTACATGAAAAATTCCATTTGTAGGCCTCTAATACAGAGATTAATTCACCTATACAATTCTCACATGGTCACAATCATTCAGATGTGAAAAATTTGAATTTTTAATGTTAGACAATAACAGTTTTAACATAAATCTTTTGTACTAAAGTAAAATGTTATAAAACCTTGGACATATTCAAATTTAGAAAAATCAAAGTAACACAGGGTATAACAAAGATTTATATAATCGAGGCTAAAATGAAAAATATACCTCCATTATTCATTGAAAATTTATACCTGAATTTCCAGTAAGAATATGAGTGTTGCTGATTACACCATAATTAATGTTAAATTGAACTAGATAATAAATGAAAAATTGTTACTTTATTCAACAATCCTTTCTATAATACTGAATACACGTGTAGATGTTTTTGTTAGTTTTTGGAAAACAAATTGTAAAGTTTAAACACTTGCTTAGCGATTTTGATAGGTATTTGTAAAATTTCTAAAATTGGTAATGACCCATACAACCCATTTTGCTTCTGAGAAAATTTTGGATTCTTTACTCAATTTTCTTTGCAATCATAAATACATAAATCACAGAATACACATTTTTATTCAGAGACGCTTATATAAAACTCCTTTTTAACTTAGTAGTTACACATAGTTAACCCTTAGCACTCGACTGTCGGGGGAGCCCAACAGCCAAACGTATATTGCAGTTTACTCGTATGTCGGGGGTCACCGACACGATTTTCAAATGCCTATAACTCGTCTGCGACGAAGCCCATGACATTCAAACTTTTACCGTTTGGTGTTACACTCTATTGACAATAATGTGAACTAAGTTGAAAATGTCTAGGAATATGTGAGTCATCACAAATCGAGTTTGCCGCTACGTTGTAAGTAGCAAGTAGGTTACAGTTTTGCAGGTTATTTGTTTACTCGTAGTTTGCCGTGGCTTCACGTGAAATTAGTGATTCTGAAATTCCTGATCTTTTACTTGATCCTGATTTATTAGAATGTAGTTCAGTTTCATAAGCAAAATAATTAAACCAACAGATATTTGTAAATATAACCAGTTTATGGGTGGTGTAGATTTAGCTGTTCAATATAATGAACCGTGCAGTTTTACGAGACGAACAAATAAATGGTGGAGGAAAATGTTTTTCTGACTATTAGATGTAGCTATAGTAAACAGTTTTATTATCTATAATAACAAATGAGAGAAAATCCTGTTAAACAAAAATAGTTTCGCCAAAACTTGGTGAGGGAACGCATTGGTGATATCAGGAATAATCCTTATAGTAAGAGGGGGTTGGCCATCAACTACTGACAAAGAAGAAAAACTGAATGGGAAATTACATTTATTCTTTTCTAATGATAAAAGTAATTCTAAGGATTGTGTAGTTTGCAGTAACAGGAAGATAAAAGGAGATAGAAATGAAACAGTTTTTCACTGCAAAACATGCAGCAGAAAACCAGGACTTCATCCGTAAGACTGTTTTCAAAGATATCATAATTTGCAAAACTACAAATAAGATAATAAAATCATGTACATACAATATTAGTGAATAAAAATAGCTTAGTTTACTAAAGTAATGTAAGAGAAAACAAAGTTTTCCATAAACAATAATGCAACTTGCAGGCAAGGAATTTGTCTCAATTTAATTACAAGTGGGGAAGCAAAGCGTGTAAAAAAGTGCTAAGGGTTAATAGACTACACATATTTTCGTTGTTGTCTTATCTGACCTTACAACTATAATTTCAGTACAGTAGTGGCATAAAAGAACAGACATTAGATACTTCTTGAATGAAATATTTTTATTTAAGCTCTACTTGTTAAATGTTAATTCATAGTCTCAACAAGGGTGGCTCCAGGATAGACTTTGGGGGAGGGTACAATAGCAGGAAAACATGGGGTGGTTTCTGGCGAAAAACTGAGAAAAATAAACAACTAAAAACGAAATTTTAATCTATTCTTGTACTTAGAAATCACAAGAAATTTGACATTTAAAAAAATCAAAACATGCATTTTACCTGAACTTACTTAGATTCCAAAATTATTATTTTCGTACATAATACAAAATATTGTTTAAATTTCATCGTTTCATCAAATGGATTGGTCTGACGAAGACAACGCAGAGTCGTAGTACACAGACTGTTAGTACAGCTGAGCCGGTACAGAACTAGTGCGCGACTTATAACATGCCAGTGTTGTTTATGCTGGGTGGAACTACCAACGTTATCAGATGAATTTCTACCCTTAAAATTGCATAAATGTAAAAACAATATACATTGCTTTAAAATAAAAGTCAAATGAAAAATACATTTTTACAAGTAAACTGGTATAAATTTAAATGTTCCAAGTATCAAAAATAGTACTTAAATTCTCAGAGGGAGGGCAATTGCCTCTGCTACCCCTTCTCTGGAGCCGCCCTTGAGTCTCAAGAAAACAGAACAAATTGTTATACTCATATAAATAATTATTTTAAACATGCTCTGCATACAGTATACATAAAATCAGTAAAATTTACATTTTACGAATTACTTCAAAACCCAAATTTCAGTTAGATTGTGTATTTGCTTTTACAATATTCTATTGTATGTTGTTAGATCAAAATCATTTTGATAATCCAGTATATTCATACCAAAGACCTGATGACAATTCAAGTTTGCTGAACAACATTCAAATTCGCAACAATCTTGGGCAGACGAGCAAAGCAAGTAACTTGGAGAAACAAAAACTTGGCTTCAATTTTGACGAAGATGATGATTCATACAAAGGTCGGTATAACAGATCCAACCTGTACTGTTGCTCTCGCAATCTCTTCAGTTTGAACCATTAATGAATGGAAAAATATATTTACTTCATAAGGAATATTAATTTTGTATTCCAGCTTACCTTCCTAAAGCTTTCTTATGCTTAGTATACTTTTCTATAATTCGTCCTATGTATACTTTTTTATTACATAGGTTCTTCTTAGTAATCTATATTGACATACAAAATGTAAAAACAGCTTTTAAAATATCTTCATTTAATATCATTTCTTTACATGCATTAATTTTTTTCCCTCTCTATGTTGTTTTTATGCTGAAAATATTTTGTATTCAATCAGTTCATTATTCATAACTTTTTTTTAATGTACATATCATGTAGGTTTTTCTGTTCTGTTCTTTTTACAACTGTTTTTCACCTTCATTACATTTTTAATTTCATTATCTTTTGTTCTTTCTTTCTAGATATTTTAACTGTCTCTTTGGTCAGTTAAAAAAGTTCCTTTCTGTGTTTTATATTTATTGTGTGCTTTATGATCCCTATAACATATTAGGCCTTACTGACTGCAAGTGAAAAGAAATATTTACTTACTGACTCCTTTTATTTTATTTGCTAATTTTGACTATATGACTAGTTTATATTAAACTACCAGATTTAATAACTCTCTTGTAGAATAGTTGGCATGCAAAATAATGTGTATAGTTTTTTATTTTCAAGGTTTAATCATTATTGCTTAACTTAGAATAGTATACGAGGTCTGTTCAAAAATACGCGGACTGAGGTAATAAAAAAATGTACTTTATTTGGAAGTTACACGTCTGGGTCTCCTTCAATGTACTCTCCTCCCCAACGCACACTTGTTATCCCAACGGTGTTTCCACTTGCTAAAACAGTCCTGGTACGCTTCTTTTGTGATGGCTTTTAGCTCCTTCGTCGCATTTGCTTTAATCCCAAAATTGTTTCAAATCTTCTTTCTTTGAGGGGTTTTTTGAGTTTTGGGAATAAGAAAAAGTCACAAGGAGCAAGGTCAGGTGAGCGAGGGGGGGGGGAAAGAACAGTGATCGAGTGTTTGGCCAAAAACTCATGAGTTTCGAGTGCTGAGTGAGCGTTGTCGTGATGGAAAAACCAGTTGGCCTTTTGCGTCGGACGTCGTCCCTCAGACGTTTCAGTACTTCAATGTAGGTAATCTGGTTGACTGTAGAACCTTCATGGAGGTACTCACAGTAAACAACACCCTTATCATAAAAAAAAAACTGTCAGCATCACCCTGACATTCGACCGAACTTGGCAAGCTGTTTTGGGTCTTGGGGACGTTTGACTCACCCATTGGGATGATTGGACCTTCGTTTCAATGTCGTAAGCATACACCTATGATTCATCACCGATTATAATTCTTGACAAAAAGTTCTCATCTTCATTTGAACGATCAAGCAGTTGCCGACAAACCCGGACGTGATTGGCTTTTTGGTCGTCAGTCATCAGGCGTGGCACACATTTTGCAGCGATGCGGTGCATCTTCAATTTTTCGGTCAACATCTCGTAACAAGATCCAACTGATATCCCACTCTATTCGGAAAGCTCCCTAATGGTCAGATGTCTATTTTCACGCACCAGGGTGTTGATTTTGTCAACGTGTGGGTCGTCAGTTTACGTTGAAGGACGTCCAGGACGCTCATTGTCATCAATCGACTGTCAGCCACCCTTGAAACGTTTATGCCACTTGAAACATGCAGTACACTTTATGGCAACATTACTGTAGGCCGTGTCAAGCATTGCAAATGTTTCTGTTGCAGATTTCCCTAGTTTTACACAAAATTTCACAGCAATTCGTTGCTGCTTCAGGCTGTCCATTTTACAATCCGACAAATGAAGATATCTGCGACTGAAATACCGTGTTTTAATCAGCTGATTTATACAAACCTAGCGACACCAAGCGGACTTTCCTGAAACTAACTTGAGCCGCGAAATTCAAACAGTCCAAGTATTTTTGAACAGACCTCGTATTTGGTTTAGAATTTTGTATTTAAATTTTTTTAGTATATTATGGTAAATAATATGAACTTTTGTTTTCTTGTTTTTTATCACCCCATAATACTAACAGAATAATATATTTTAATTTTAAAATTTTTTTTATATGGTTTCTAAAAAGCAACAGCTTATTTCACTAACCTGGTTCTGATCTTTTAACACTGATCCTAGTTACTTGAAAAAATATTAAACTATAATATTTGTAAACATTTTATTAAATAAATAAACGACTTGTCCAATTTATAATTTCTTTTATTGGCTCATATAAAAAATTATCTTGAATATAACATGTCCATTAAATTTTGCATAAGCTGATTATAAATATCCAAATATAAGACATCTGGCTAGAGTTGTTGACAACAATGAATAAGTTGTTGATAGAATAAGAAATAAAATTACACATTGTGTAACAGTGCATTGAATTTAGGCTTACTTGTTATAAAAAAGACTTTTTTATTGGACACAAATAATAAATAAGATATTCTTAAACAAAAATTTCAAAAACATAAAATTTAGCTATCATAAAACTCTATACTGCAATTCAGGCTCTTAGTTCCCATAAAATGTTATCTTTGTTTCTCTCCATATCATTTGTTATGCAACACTTTTTAAAAACCAGGTATAATGTATAATATTCCAGAATAGTACCGTAATAGTATTCCAGAGGGTTAGTACTAAAGTCACACAAAATTGTCACAGATTTGGTTTTTTAATTGTTTGTCTTTTGATGTTGAAGCATGATTGCTTGCAAGAATGTAGTTCCTTTTACTCCTTCCTCAAGTTATCTAAGAATGGTTTATTTACAACCACAAGCATTACTTGGAGCTGAATAATCCCTCCAGTTCTGGATTTTTCATTTACTGTTGATTTCACAGTGACCAATTTTTCTCAATTTGTTTACTGTTACATTAGTTAGAGTATCACAATAAATGGGTGTTTGTACTGCAGTTCCTATCATGTTTAAAGAATATTACATTTAGATCTTAAATGTATAATATGATGCTTAAAACCTAACAGTTTTTATGATAAATAAATAACAATAACCCTTGCTACAAATATTTAAACACCCTTGATGTACATTTCGCCAACACAGTTAGCATCATCAGAAGGTTACAAACATACTAAGACTCTTAGTATTCATACAGAACGATGAGTATCATACATAACGAAGAGACATAAGTATGAGTCTTAGTATGTTTGTAACCTTCTGATGATGCTAACTGTGTTGGCGAAATATTTGTAGCAAGGGTTATTGTTATTTATTTATAATCATTATGCTACTGTGCTCTGTATAAAATTTCTAACAGTTTTTCATTGAAAACGTTTGGAAGCCTCTGTGCTAAACTTGTTCATGGTAGCTCTGATTTCTTAACATTATATGTTTACTCCAGCTTAAGTTCACTTAAAATGTGATATCGAATTTCATTAGCTATTTCTTCCTATTAATGTAGAAGAAAAATTTCAATTCCTTTAGGAAATCTATTTATGAACCTAAGAAAGAAAATTCAAACCTTTGTAAAAAAGAGTATTGACTTTGTACTTTAAACATGTGGAATGAGACTACCAATAACCATGACATTCTAATGCTAGTTTCTGTATTCATCTTGCTCGTGTGCTAGTTTATATGATATGAGTTTTTTTGGAATCTTTATAAAAAAAATAGTTAGATTTAATATTTAATTGGACATTTTCCATCATTTGCCTATTACAATAAATACAGTATGTGTTAAGACTTTATGACAACTAGTCCTTGCAAGTAGAAAGTAAAAGTTATATATCTAATGATAAAAAAACGTAAGGCTAAAACAATAATGAGTTCTCCTTTAAGACTTTCTTGATTTAATATTTGTTTTGGCATAGCTTTTATGTTTGGTTTTATATGTTATGTATATAGTAGGGATGGGCCGATTCCTAAAATATTCGATTCCGATTCCGATTCCGATTCTAAAATTTTCCTTTCGATTCTCGATTTTTTACTCGATTCTCGATTCTCGATTCTTTCAAGTTATATTAGCTTATATTCTAGTTCTCTAATAATTAATTTAGTTAACATCTTGGTCATATGGCAAAACCTTTTAAAAGTTCCGTTTTAATGTAATAGGCTACACAAAACCTTCAACCGTGAGAGTGATATCTGTCTATAATATAATTTATTAAGGTTAAGTTTCGGAGGAATAATACAGTGTTTCTGTTATCCGTCTATTCGCTCAACCGTCATGGCCACGGTTCCGACGGTGACGGTTAATCGAGTTTTTACTGTACTTTTTTGTGTTTTGTTCTGACATCTATAAATCAGTGGCAGTAAGACACGTGGGTGAGAGAGAGAGCAAAAGAGAGTATCGAACCCACTCTAGTGAGAGAGAGAGACGAGCGATGTCAAACGACCAGAAATGGTTACGATCTTGATTGCTGTTGCTTCATAAATAATAATATTTTCGTTTACTTTAATCATTTAATTCATTCAAATCAACTAATACATAAATAAGACATAGTTGGTAATTAATTATTTTTCCACACAAATATAATAAATTTTGTTTGGTAATAAATTACTCCACACGCATATTTTAATAGTTAACAAAATAGGAATCGGAATCGACACTTTTATGAATGAAGAATCGAGTATCGACGATTCCTCGATACCACCTAGAATCGACGATTCCTGGAATCGAGAATCGGAATCGGCCCATCCCTAGTATATAGTATATTTGTTTAATTTGATCCATATTAAAACAACTTTGTTAAGTCTGTTTTTATCTATTAATTTTAAGTCACTTTTTATGAGTTTATTCTAAAAAGGTGCAATTGCTTTTATAAAACATTTACACAAATGTTGATTGAATATTTAAACTACTGTATTTAGTTATATAACACTTTTGTGTGATAAATAAGTCGAAATAAATTTAAACATATGAAGATGAACTTTGGCAATGTTATTTTTACATAGGTGTGTATGGCGCTGTAGCTAAAAACAGGGATGCAGACTTGGGCAACCCAAACGTGTATCAGAGTATAGATGAATATAAAGACCATTTGTATGATGAGATTAAAGGGAAAGAAGGTGCTGGTAAGTTTTTTTAAAATATTTAGAAATACTTAATTTTTGGTGTTTTAATATATCTATCAAGATTAAATAAAAAGTATTTATATGAAATATAGAATATTCGTTCAGTATTCTATGCAACTTAAAATTTATATGAAATATAGAATATTTGTTCAGTATTCTATGCAATTTAAAAAATTCTTTTACAACAATTTTGTTTGTCTAATTTCATAAAATTGTTCACTCATTATTCAATATTCTATAACTATAGAAAGTTGGTTAGTTTTTCATCAGGAAAAAAAACAAAAAAATAAATAAAATCATGTAACTTAGAAATTAAAAAAAGGTACAAACTGCAGTTGTTGAGAAGTGGTTAATTTTTATTTGAACATTATGTTTCTATGAAACATGTATTCCAACTTTACAATATCACTAAACTCATTTTCACTCTAACAATTTCGGATGGCTGTACATTTCTATTTAAACACAGTAATACGACACAACAAGCTCCTGAATGGCACCGAGTAAAATCTTTAATAAGCTTCTCACACCAGGTGACTGAGGTCAAATTTTGGGCTATAAATAATTTTTTTTGTTTACGCTATAAGTTTTGAGAAGTGATAAATATCCCTTAGAAAGCACAGATGTCTAGACTTGTATGTCACATATCATTGTAAATAAACTCGCTTGTAGCAAACAGAAGCTCCCATGAGGCAACAACAAAAATCTCTAACATTAGTGTGTCATTCTACCTGCTACCAACATTTTGCTCATCCGTCAAGTGCGATGGGTTAAAACTCAAAGATTATTTAACTAGTTAAACTTACACATTTTTATTAATAAATTTTCTTTGTGTTTTACTTTGGAATTATATTTATTTAACGTCTCTGATTATAAGTAAAGGATTTCATTCATGTTTCATACCACTTTACAACGATATTTTTACCTTATATTTTACCATTATTTATTGACCTCTCAGAATACTGGTCACCCTCAAACAAGGGAGATTTGGTGAAGTAAGGATTATCTCTAAATCCTGTTATTTTTACTTTTCTTTCTATTATTTTTACTGTATTAGTTAGCTACAATGTTTTATAAATATAAAATATTCAAAAATTATTGGTTGAATTTTAAAATAAATTTAAGTTAGTACAGTGTGTTAAAAAAATTATTGAGTTAAAAAGATTTATAGTAGCAAATAGTCAAGAATCCTAAGTATCTAAGAGTATATTATATGAAAGATGTAATTTTTTGCAATATTAAATAAAAAAAGAAAAGTATTGAATAAAATACCTCTCATAAATAACCTACACCCTAGGAATAAAAGCGTAGGCTACAATTTCACTCTGAATGAATTTGTTCATTTATATTTTTTTTCCAGAAATACAAGTACATTTTTATTAAATTTCATAAGTAACACTGAAAAAACATGTGGCAGTTATAATTTTTAATGGTAAATAGTAAAGGAATTAATTGAAAAAACCTTAATACTGTTAACCCAATAAAATGAAGAGAATGCTTTGTTGGTTGAATTTTAAAATAAATTTAAGTTAGTACCATGTGTTAAAAAAATTATTGAGTTAAAAAGATTTATAGTAGCAAATAGTCAAGAATCCTAAGTATCTAAGAGTATATTATACGAAAGATGTATTTTTTTGCAATATTAAATAAAAAAAGAAAAGTATTGAATAAAATACCTCTCATAAATAACCCACACCCTAGGAATAAAAGCGTAGGCTACAATTTCACTCTGAATGAATTTGTTCATTTATATTTTTTTTCTAGAAATACAAGTACATTTTCATTAAATTTCATAAGTAACACTGAAAAAACATGAGGCATTTATAATTTTTAATGGTAAATAGTGAAGGAATTAATTGAAAAAACCTTAATACTGTTAACCCAATAAAATGAAGAGAATGCTTTGTTGGTTGAATTTTAAAATAAATTTAAGTTAGTACAGTGTGTTAAAAAAATTATTGAGTTAAAAAGATTTATAATAGCAAATAGTCAAGAATCCTAAGTATCTAAGAGTATATTATACGAAAGATGTAATTTTTTGCAATATTAAATAAAAAAAGAAAAGTATTGAATAAAATACCTCTCATAAATAACCTACACCCTAGGAATAAAAGCGTAGGCTACAATTTCACTCTGAATGAATTTGTTCATTTATATTTTTTTTCCAGAAATACAAGTACACTTTCATTAAATTTCATAAGTAACACTGTAAAAACACGAGGCATTTATAATTTTTAATGGTAAATAGTAAAGGAATTAATTGAAAAAACCTTAATACTGTTAACCCAATAAAATGAAGAGAATGATTTATGTATTATGATTTTTAGATTCTAATATTAGAAAAAAAATTATTTTATTTTTTCAATATTTGTAACTTGTACAAAATATATAGTCAATGTGACCTTGTTAAACTTTTATAGATTTTAACTTCACAGATATTTTACATATATACAAAAATAATACATAATTGTTAGGGAAAACAATTTTTCTAATAATGCTTGTGCTATGTAGTTAGAAATATAAATACTAATTGCAAATGGTTAAATGGGATAAGCTCTTGACGAAAACTTTTAATGCGTGTAACTACATTCATGCATTACAATCTTCCACATAAACTACATTCATACATGTTTTAGATACATTCTTAAAACTAAAAGTTAAATGTTAACAACTTTAAAAATGTAGTTAAATAAAAGCAGTTGATTTACGAGTCAGTTACAGTTATTTATAATACAGGCAATGGTTCAATGATGGATACATTATCGTCTTCAAGTCTTATTCCCCCTGCACTCTATTAAATAATAGCGCCATGACAAAACCTTCAGGATTAATAATTGTACCTGCATTGCAAGTCAACCGCTTTTATTTAACAATAAATAATCTCTGCGAGTGTAAACATGAACAACTTTAAAAATGTGTTTAATATTTTAGATTCTTCTAAGTATTTTTGGCAATTCAAAGTTTAACAAGCAAAATAAAATTTAAAAAACTCAATTCCTATTTAGGTAAAAAAAAGTATTTTAGTTAATTTTTAATAAATAATTACAATTAATATAAATAAAGTAACATAACCTATGTCTTAAAATAGCTGTTCTACTATATAACCTATAAAATCAAATGTTTTATGAAATAATGTGTTATCACTTTGCAAAAAAATGTATTAACATCAAGTGTCATACACTAAAAGTTTAAAAAATCTATTTGAACTTGAATGGATGAATAAAAATTATTTATTAATGATTGAAAATTTATATATATAGACAAGATATACATAGGAACAAGATATATATAGGTGGAGTGTGAATTAATAGAAGGAATTAAAAAATAAAGTCAGTTTCAAAAAAGTAATAGGACGGTTGACAGTGCCAGAACAGTGAACAGTTTGCCTATTCAGTTGAAGGTTTTCAAAAGCTGCCGGTATAAATAACTATAAAAAACAAATAATCCTTATAATGTGTGTTTTTTCCTTTTATATATATATTTTTAAAAATCTTCATTCTTTACAGCTTCAACATTTAAATAACATTAATTATTTACATTAATGCATGATTCATTGTATTTGTATTTTTGTATTAAAATTATAATTCAGTTTCAGTAACCATACCAAATGAAAACATATTATTAATTTAGTATAAACTTTTGAAAAATAACAAAAACAAGAAATAATTCTTATTAGTATCATACAAAATATATAAGAGAATCATATATGTAAATGTGTGATAGAGCTGAACTGAGTTAAAGAGAAAATTTCAGTACATTTCTAAGATATTTTACAAAATTCAAAACTGAAAGTTATGCACAAACAGAAAGGATTTATTACATAAACAGGATAATAAATCAAATCATATTAATGATAATTCTCTGTATTTAACCCATTCCTTCCTGCAGTAGAGTGATATTTGTCATGATTTTCATTGTGGTTTCCTTTAGGAGAGTTTATTTTTTGATATCTCAGATAACAGGCTAGAAATCTGTGATATCTGAGGGATATTTATCGCTTCTCGCAACCTGAAGTGTAGGTAAGAATAGACATTTATAGGCCATAAGTTTTCTTTTTTCCAGTCGTTCTAGACAGTTTAGTTGATATTCAGTATCAGGTAGTAGCTGATGTTTCTTATGTGAATATGTCGATATAGAAAAACTGTGATATGAACAATTAAAGTTGCATTACATTTGGGGGTGCTTCTATTATATTAAAGTAGAGGTCTAAATTTAAAAATTACTTTGTGCAAATATATGTAAAACGTTTTTATAACTAGTGTATTTTGTGTACATCCGAAATAAGCAATAATAGTGGGAGCCTAGAATCCAACACAAACTTCAAATAATAACCAATTAACAAATAATAATATCATTAAAAAAATAATCAATAAAAAATTTCCCCCGTATGACACTTAGTGCTTTATAAGAAAGAATATTTTTGTAGCAAAATATAATTCAATTAATATGAGGAATTATTTCCTGCTTGCTAGGTTGCTTGGATCACGAATGACGTAATCACAATGAGTTAAACCTCAGACAAATTTAATATATACATTTTTTTTTTTAATATCACCTTATCACCTTTTCAACTCATTAAATAAGAGGAAAATATTTACATAAAATCTAATCCAAATTACAAAAAGTAATAGCAGTCACATTTCATTGATCACAGAAATAGTTTTATAAAAATATAATAAGTAAATCAGAGTTCTATTGCTTTACAAGAATGTTACTGTGTAGAACAAGAATATGATCATTTGGACTACAGCAGGCCTGGTACATCTATAAATCCGCACTACCATCGAATGCCCAATGGACAGGTGATTAAAAAACCAGATTTAGAGTCACAAGACTAGGTTAAATATAATTTTAACTCTTTATCTCAACAAACAGTATGAAAATTTAATTTTAATTGTAATATTAACAAATTTTGAATTTCAAAACATTACTAGTTTTAATGCCAAAATAAACTAGATAGTTATATATATTACTATGGATATAGTAATACATATATTTCTGAAACTTGTCTTTTTAAACTGTAATTGTGATGATATAAGTTTTTTTGAAATGTGTAAAATTGTGGAATTTTACCATGTTCATAGAAAGCCAAGTGATGATAGCTTTTGTTGATGAAAAATCTGTGAAATGTCAAATTTATCTAGTTAAAAAAAATGTGGACGTATAAAATATAATGCATAATAGAGTTTTTACAGTAACCTAAAATTAAAGCACGTTGTGTGTTCATTTTCCAGAGGTGTTGTAAATCTTGTTGCTAAGAGTTAGGTATTAATCCAGGTCAGATTTAGTACCTATATTACTTTTTTTTCAATATTTGTAAATAAAGAGACTAATATTTTAACTAAATGATTGAAAACTGTACTTTTGAAGCAGTTCAAAAGACAGCTAGAAAATGTCTGCTGCTAAGGTTCAGATTTGTTGTGAAGTATTATGAACTAATGTAATGAACTATATGGCACTTGAGTATAACTACCAAAAATTATGATAGTTGAGTAACTGTGATTTTGAATTAAAATAGTTGCAGTACAGCTTCTTTACTAACAAATGTGTTGATCATATCTAGTAATGCATAGTTTTTAGAACTATTTTATTTGTCAGAGTGTTTATATATGCATTTTAAAATTAATGTTAATATACTAATTTTATATTTTTACATTTGTCTGTATGTAATCACTTCAATAAAATACACTACACCTTGTTTAAATAGTGTATTTACAAATATATATTAATTTTATATTCAAAATAATTTTTAGCAAGATTTTTAGCAATAAAAATAGTCTGTTATGAAACAGATTTTTATAAATGTAACTATAGCTATTACACTCTAGATTTTAAAATATATAACAATTGATTCAGTAGGAAAAATACTACCTAAATATTTCTATTTGATTTTTTACATTATTGTTTAGAAAGATTGAGACAACATTTGTTTGTATATTTTACATTTGTGGAAAATATTTGCTGAAAGAGTGAAGAGTTAGATTTGTATGAAAAATATTTGATTTGGCAAATATCATTGCTTGAGAAAAGATAATATCATTATTTGTATAAGTCAATATTAAAAGTTGAGTAAACAGTGTTTTAATCAAATAAATTTTCACTGTGCACAGTTATTTTGAAGATATATATTTCGAAAATGAAAGTGGGAATATATCAAAATAAGAATAGTTCCTTGGGCCTCACATTGGTATCTAAAGGCTTAACATAATATAAGTAACATAAATCAGTTTAACAAAACTGGGGAAACACAGCCTAATCATTTAACTAAAAAAACAACTGAACAGTTTATAACTAGGTAATATTTTATGTGAATAACCAGCTTGCAGGTTTTTGCAGTCATATTTAAAGATTGTTAATATTTAGTGCCTTTCAAACATAAACCTGTAATGTATAAAAATAGTATACAAATTTAGCTGCTGAAATTGTTACTACATCAGGTCCAAATTCTAATATGTTTTTACATTGTAAAAATCAGAAATTATAAACAGTTTGAAAAGCAGTATATGATCTTGCTAGGTATGTATTCTTTTACTTACTGCTGCTACACACACACACACACACACACACACACACACACACACACACACACACACACACACAAACACACACATACACACACACACACACACACACACACACACACACACACACATACACACACACACATACACACACACACACACCCCGCACACACATGAAATATTCATGTGTAACACCATCTCAACAGCTTTATTCTAGCTAAAACTGACAGAAGAGAGTTATTTTTGATACAACTAATACTAATTGTACAAATATTCATAAGGATTTTTTTTATTCAATGCATTTACAAATAAATAAGATAGCAATATTATAAATAATAATACTGTTATGTCTTTGTCATTTACAGATTATTCATTAATATTAAATGTATTTTTGTTTCCTAGTTATACTACAAAGACTATTTTTGTAGTAATAACTAATAAAATATATGTTATTTGAAAGATTTATAAGGAAACACAATAACTTGCTTCGAGTTTTTTAATGATAACCATAATGATATTGTAATTTATGTTTAAAGTACTCGTTTATTTTTGTAATTACATATTTTTATGTTTGGGTTTTTTCTGTCAATCCCAAATTGGCGAAGCTGTTTTGTATCTTTTGGATATATATATATATATATATATATATATATATATATATATATATATATATATATATATATATATTAAATATTCTTATATTAAATAAATATTCTTGTATTTGAATAACCTATGTTGTTTTAAGTTATTAAACAAGAAAACGTATTTTATTTATATAACTATATCAAGTTCATGAATAGAGTCTTTTGAATTTTACTTTGTAATGCATTTCTTTTTTAGTAATACAACCAAATATATTACTGTACATTTACATTTTCATTTGCTAGTAGATTATTTTTCATTTCAAAAAGCATATTTCAACTATAGAACACTTGAAAATGATTTGCATCACAATAAGTTTACATTTTTTAATCAGATTGCAGCAATAATGGTAACAGGATGAAAGTATCAAGTTAGCTTTTTTACGATTCTTTGTAAGAAGTCTGTCAGTCAACCTGTACTACCAGCTGTTAAAAACACAAAGAGGATTTGCTTACACTAATCTCTTTAAATCATTTTCACATGTATGTGCTCAGACATAACGATGTCCAAACATAAGTGTCCAAATTCTGGATAGAATTTTAGTGATAAAAAAAAATCGCCCTGGTAAAAAAATTGTCAAAATTTTTAATATTCTCATCTTCACTACTGTTAGAAATATTTGTACATACACGAGTACATTTTCCTTTGTTGACATGTTTTGAAATAACTCCATTTTCAGAACTTGAATATTACTCTCGTTTAGCTAATTAATAACTTTAAACTTTTAAAAATTAAGTTAGACTCTCTATTTATTTGCTTGTTTATTACATTTTTTTAACTGCTTTATAAATTTACAAATTTTCTGAAATATTAAAACGTTTTCCTTTAAGAACATAATGTAAAATCTTCATTGTATTTTTCATCTTCTTGCAATGTAAAGAAAAGTTATAAAAATCATTAATTTAATGTTTTATATTGTTAATATTTTATTGTTTATGTGTTATTAAATATAGTTATTTTACCATGTAATAAATCGTAAAACAAAATTATACCAATTTTGTTTCATAATATTTATTTTAAATTTTTTAAATATTGTTTTTGTTTTTTTAAGTTTTTATTATTTTATAAAAATAAATTTTGTTTATTATTTTTTGTAGGAAAGAATAATTCCTTATTTGAAGGATCATCTAAATGTTTGCATGTTTAGTTGTAGATTGCAGTGTTATTTTATCAGATAACCAATTGAGGTAAACGTTTTCCATTGTTTAATTGGTCTGGAAGGGTATTTTTCTATTGTATGTAGAAGATTTATAATGATTTTTTTCTACCTGAAGAAAATTATAACTATTTATAAGAATTGTGCATAAATATTTATAAGAATTGTGCCTAATGTGTAAATAAATTATAAAATATAAGTTACTGAAGTTAATGGGATTAGTCTTTCAGCTACAAAAGTATTTCATATTCTCAAGGATTTTGTTTTCTATGGCATGCTGAACTTTTGAGTAAAACATTTTTTATAATTTTTTAAAATTTATTTAATTTATTACTTCAGGAAGTTGTTATTTTGAAAAGCTTAAATGTACTTGATATTGATAGTTTTTCAACATTTATATAATTTATGCTTCAATTTTATAAATGTTTAAGGACCAAAAAGAATTATACTGTTATATGTAATAGTGACAAATTTGTTTCTAAAACATTTTTACAGTAGAACACTATTTAACACTAACCTCAAATATCTTGACAATACTATATTGATATAATGTTTTATTAACATTTTATAAACCGTAAATTACTGAACTATGTTTTGTATATTAAATGATGAATTAAATGTGATAAAATATAGAGTAATAGATATTTTGTATATAATGTAAGATTTATACTAAGTTTATATAAAAGTAATAATTATTTACATTTATATAATTGACTATAAGGTTTTGTAATATATCTGTATTTTATCAAATTTATTAAAGTATTGACCATGAGATTTCTTATACTTTATCTTGTTTCCTAACATATGTTCTGATTTCTTTATTTTATTGAGAGCGGCTTTAAGACCTTATTATTCTTTTTGTTTTAATCTTGGGAGGAATCTAAAATTGTTTTGAAGGAATCTATATCTTTATCTAGATATAGTTATTTTTATTCAAGTTTCCTATTTAAGGGATAAGCTTGAACCTGGATATTTCCATTAGCTATAAACGCAAACATTTTCAAGACAAAAACTTCACTAGAGTAGGCTGTCAGTATATATTTCTTATACAAAGTAGTTGAATTATAAGGCATATCAGTGAGCAGTACTATGTTGCCTTTTATTATGTTGTATGTAATTTTGTGCATATATATTATAGAGTTTTCCTAAATAATATACATAATTATTTTAATTGGTTTAGATTTTGGCTTGATGAATTTTGTATTAATTGTGACTGGGAAGTTGTTACATTAGTTAATTGTATCCAATTTATTGCATGTGTGGCTAAATTGCATGTGTGTGTGTTCATTAAGATTTTTTTTGTCTTTCATTTAATTTTTTGTAAATTAATCCATATAATGTTTTTACAGTTTTTGTGTTTTAAAGTATTAACTCCATTTTTGTTGTTTGGTCTATTTTTGGCATGTGTTCTGTTGCCACTGCTTATCCAAATGCCTTGTTAGCTGCCCTTTGGTGAGAAAAATGATTGATCAAGGTACCAGCTTTGTCCAATGGTCAAGTGACCGAAAGGTGCCTCATCACACAAGGTAAAATTATTGCACTTAGTGGTGGATAAAAGTATTTACAATAGTAATATATCAACTTCATATATATATATATATATATATATATATATATATATATATATATATATATTTTATGTTGTAAAATTAAATTCCATGGGATCACCTATATCATCAGTCATGTGAGAAATATATCTTTAACACTTTGAACAAATAATAATTAAACCTATACTAAACACACTTAATATTTCACTATGGACAAGATACGTAGACGATATACTTGTAATATACCAACCTACCATTCATAACGAACACATCATAATACTAAACAAACTAAATACATACAATGAAAACATACAATTCACTGTCGAAACAGAAACAAACAGAACAATCAACTATCTAGACATTACATTAAATATAAATAACAATAAAATAGAAACTACAGTACACAGAAAACCTACTTCCAACAACACCACAATACACTACAAATCTAACCACCCCTGGACACACAAAATTAACACTTACAGTAACATGATAAATAAAGCAATAAAATTCACACAGGATAACACACAAAAATTAAATGAAGAATTAGATAACATTACAAAAATAGCAATAGAAATTGGATACAACAAACACCTTATAAAAAATATATACAATACATTCACAAAAAAACCTAGCCTCAACACAACACTACAACCGGAACACAAAAATAATAAAAATAAAAAAAAATCTACCTAAAATATAAATACACCAATAACAAAATAGAAAAACTTACAAATATATACAACAAAGAATACTACACTCCAATATACAAACCAAACAACAAAATAATAAAATATCTTAATAACACAAACCACAAAACAAATTCAGAAAAACATAACCTATCAGGAATTTACAAAATTACATGTAACAACTGTAACGCATTTTACATAGGGAAAACAACCAGATCATTTAAAATAAGATTTGAAGAACATTATAGAGCATTCAAAAACAAAAATTCAAAAGTATCAAATGTTGCAGCACACCTACTAATATCACATAAACATAAAATAACAAACTACGAAAATAACCTAACCATACTTGAAATACAATTAATAACCCAATAGAATTAAACTCACTAGAAAAATACCACATTTATAAAAACACACAACAATTTAATGAACCTACAGACCACATATACAGGCTATAAAAACATCACACACGTAGATCAAGAAAAAATGCGAGTAACGTCAACAAATACCAACATCACGAACCGAACATCTACACCAGAAAAATAATCAGTGATTGGAAGAAAGTGACAAAAAGAAATATGAGAGAATGAAATAAAATAAATATAAGTTGTAATCACATATTTTGTAGAAATCAGATGTCACAGATGCACAGATTAAAGATATATGTATTGTTTCTATGAGCATATGAGTGATTATAGTTTATATAAGTCTGTCAGGGGAAAAGAGATTGGAGACGTCTGATGAGGCTATTAGGAAAAAAAGTGAATGGATTTATCTGATGTTGAGGTTAGGGGATTTTCTGGACTTGGTATACCACTGGTATGATAGTTCCCATCTTCTCAATTCTGAGGGATTGCAATCAGGGAGGAGTGATTTAATTATTTTTGTGGTATAGCCGTCATCAAAAGTTGTGATGTTGTGACTCGCAGCATGTTGAGCTGTTGGCCTATCCATATTCATAATTTTAACATCATGTCTGTGGCCATTCATTCTGATATTCAGACGATCCGTGGTCAGGCCTATGTATTGTGCTGAGCAAAATTTACATTGTAGCTGGTATATGACATTTTTCGATGTACAATTATGATGACCCTGTATTTTGAAGACCATTTTTGTTGTTTGGCTGTTGAAACTATTTGCTGAGGGGTGTATTGGGCACGTCTTGCATCTAGGTCTATTGCATGGGAAGGAGCCATGAGGAAGTTTGTGTGGTCTCTCTGCATCAGGGTCTGGTAGTTTAGGATGTACTAGGATGTTTTTCAAGTTGGGAGGTTGCTTGTACCAAATTTGAGGTGGATCGGTGAAAAGATTTTTGGTGTGGACGGAAGCTTGAAGAATTTTGATGCCATCTCTCAATATCTTGTATAGAGTATGTAGACCTGGATGGTAGTCTGTTATTAAAGACAGTTTATTTTGTTCTGTTTGTGGTTTGGGGTGAACCGAGGATTGTGCTGAATGAATTTGGTTTTCAATGAGTCTTTTTGGGTATCCTTTTCTCTGGAAGGCTGTTCATATCTTTCTATTAAAATCTTCCAACTCCCTATCATTCGAACAGATTCTCTTACCCCTGATTGCTTTACTGTATGGAATGGAGCGTTTTATGTTTATTGGGTGGTTGCTGGCGAAATGGAGATATTGTGGGTGGTTTTTCGGTTTGATGTGAATTCCTGTGTTGATATTTCCATTCTGGAGTGTTACCTCTACATCCAAAAAGGTGATGACTGATGTAGATTTCTCCCAGGTAAATTGAAGTGGGGAGAATTGTGTCAGACGGTCTAAAAATTCCTCAAGTGTTAAAGCACCCTGTGTTCAAATTAGGAAGATGTCATCTATATATCTATACCAACATAATGGCTGGTGTGTTTGTGTCTTTAGAAAACTTTCTTCCAACAATCCCATGTACAGATTTGCGTACGATGGGGCCATTCTAGGGCCCATTGCTGTTCTCTTTATTTGAAGGTAGTTCCTTCCCTCAAACTGAAAGTTGTTCTTCTCGAGGTTGAACCTGGTCAGGTTCACAAGAAAAGGTGTAGTGGGAAAAGGCTTGCCTGGGCGTTTGTTTAGAAAATTCTCTATTGCAGATATGCTGTGTGCATGAGGGATGTTAGTATAGAGAGAGGTGACATCTATGGTGACCAAAATAGTTTCCGGGGGTAGAGGTACAGATATTTGAGAAAGTCGATCTATGAAATGATTGGTGTCCTGGGTATGTGATGGAAGGCTCTTTACTAAGGGTTGAAGGAGTGAGTCGAGGAAAGCTGAAATTCTTTCCGTTACTGAATTGCAGCCAGCAATTGATTTTAGGGGGCTTTGGATTTTCTATTGTCTATTGGTAAGGGTTTTTTTAGCTGAATAAATTGTTTTGTTTTTTTGCTAATTATATAATTTGGTTTTGGCATTTTTTAGTAGGGTCTTTGTTTAATTCTACACAATTGTTGGATTTCATGAATTTTTCTGTTTTTTTGTTATATTCTGTTTTTGATATGATTACTGTAGCGTTGTTTTGTTGCAATTATTTCATTTCTGAATAGGTTTTGTTTCAATTTGTTTATTATTATTTTATTTTTAATGTGATTTCCTTCTTTGGTTTTTTTGTTGTTGATTTTGTTGATTCGTGTGATGGTGTGTTTCTAATGTTATCTTGGTTTTTGTAATTTATAAGGTATATTGCTAGTTCTGTTTCTACTGTGAGGTTTTCTATTGTGCTTTGTAATTTTGGTTTGATGTTGCTTTTTGTGCTATTTTCCAGTATCTTTACTTCTCCTTTGGTGAAATTTGTTTTTGTAAGGCTTATAAAACCGGTGGAATTGAAGGATCATTGTGTTATTGTCTATGTTATTTTCTTTTTCCTATTTATTTGTTAAGTTTAGATTTTATTTTTTGTTTTTTATTTGACGTACATTTCTTGCATTTGTCTTGAATTTTGATATATTTATAATGCCATTGGTTTGGTTTAAGTATGTTAGCTAATTTTAAGTGGGTTTTTAAGAATGTATTAGTTAATTTGTTTTTCTTTGTGTATAGAAATTTAATTTTGTTTTTTATCCATAAAGTTTCTGGTTGTTTAGCAGTTTTTTGTGCAGAACTGGTTTGCTTTTTTATTATTATTTTGGTGTTATTTTGTATTTTAAGAATTGTTTATTAAAGTATATGTTATGGGTAATATTTATGATTTGTTCCCTGAGTTTTTCGAATTTGTTTAATAGTTTGGTTGTTTGTTTATCTTGTGAGGCGATATCCATATTTTTAACTTTACAACACTGTTTTCTTGTTGCGAGCTGTATAGAATTTCCATTGTCACAAGATGTGGTGTACCGTTATTGTTCTATTTTCGGATTCACTGCACTGTGGGAGTCTTTTAAGTTTGTCTTGGGGTTAATTTTGTTTATTAGGTTGAATAATTTATCGTTTTTTGACATTATATATATATGACATCAAGAAATACTAACATCAGAGACCGAATAACCACATCAGAAAAATAGAGAAAATTATTTCAGTGATTCGACAATGGTCAAGTGACTGAAAGGTGCCTCATCACATAAGGTAAAATTATTGCACTTAGTGGTGGAAATAATTGTTTACAATTAATAATAATAACCATATATATATATATATATATATATATATATATATATATATATATATTTAGGTTAGTTTTGGTTGGTAAAGATTATTTAGATTTTTTGGACTAGGAGACTGACAGACTTACCTTGGTAAGAGTCCACTCTGTAGTCTTGAAATAGAAACATATAAAAGCACTTAAACAATGATATATTTCAACCACACAGTGGTCTTTGTCAATCGAAGAGAAAACACAAAAAGAAATATGAGAGAATGAAATAAGACTACAGAGTGGACTCTTACCAAGGTAAGTCTGTCAGTCTCCTAGTCCAAAAAATCTAAATAATCTTTACCAACCAAAACTAACCTATAAATATATATATATATATATATATATATATATATATATATATATATATATATATATATATGCATATTAAATATGGCGATAGGTTTTCTTGGTATATAGTTAATAAATTAAAAATATTTAAAAAACAATAGTATTAATACATATATTATCCAAAGCTTTTTGCCGATAAAACAGTACCAGCATCTTCAGGAAAAATAATTAAGTAACAAAATATTTTTACAAAAATTAAATCATATGTACTGCAATCAACCATATGTTTATAAGTATTGCACTTTATGTAATTTTTTCCATAACCTCAATGACCTTATAAATAGTTTGGTGCCTTGATCTCACTTGAATCTGTTCATCGATAATTTGTTTCTAACTTTATGCTTATAGATTTCTAGCGTTTCACATATATTCATTTTAATCCTTTGTTTAATTCTTTTATTAATTTCATATTTTCTATTTCAGGAAATCTGTGTCCACTATTTTTACAATGAGTAGCTAAAGTTGATTTGTATATTTTTGGTTTAATATAACCGTTTAAATGTTCTTTGTATCTTTCCGTTAATTTCTTTTTTGTTTGTCCTATATATAATTTATTACAATCTTGACATTTTATATTATATACATCATTTCTTACGTCCATATTATTTTGATTATTGTTATTGTTTAGTAAATTTTTAATTCTAGTTTCAGTTTTGTAACTAATTTGTAAATTTGTTTCTTTAAATAATCTTGTAATTTTGTTTATTTCGTTACCAGTGAATGTAAACATTGTCCAAAATTTTCCTTTTGTATTATCTATAAAGCTATTGTTGATTTCCTGCTTTCTTATTATGTTATTATTTAATTTACTATAGTTTTTCTTTTATATCCATTTTATAATCCAATTTGATATATTATATTTTTCTCTTTTATTTGATCATTTATGTTCATTGGTATTTTGTACATTCTATATATTAAATTATACAGCGTTTCCATTTTTTGGTTATAATGATGGTTTGAATCGGTATTATTTGATTTGTCTGCATTGATTTTCTATATGTATTATATTAAAAATTTTCATTGCTTCTAGTAATTGTAATATCCAAATAGTTTAGTTTATTTTTTTATTTGAATTCATGAGTAAATTTTATGTTTTTATGTATATTAATTATACAATTTAATAGTTTGTCAATATTTAAACCATTATTATTTGATATGTATAATCCATTCTCTACATATCGAAACCAGTGTCCATTTTGATCGTATGTTTTAATAATTTTATTTATTTCAATATCTATATTTTGTAAAAATATTTTTGATAATATGCTTGACATTGGAGAGTCCATTGTTAATCCATCTTTTTGTTTATAAATTTTATTATTATATAAACATAATTTTGATTTAATATGATTTTTAATGTATTTATTATTTCAAGTTTTTTCATTATAGGTATGTTATTATACATGAAATGATATTAATTTGATATTATTATCAATTTTAATATCTTAATTTTTCAATACGTTCAATTGAATTTTTTTATATTATGAGTATTATTTAATTTGACCTTATCTTCAAGTAATAAAGCCAAAATTTTGAAATTTTATATTAAGGAACAGTTGTAATTACTAATGGCCTAATTGGTTTATCTTCTTTCTGCAATTTAATTAGTCTATTTAAACTTGGAATTTTAGGATTCTCATTTCTTGATATTTTACGTTCTCCATTATTTTACTTTATTATAATTACATAATTGTAATTACTTTACTTTACATAATTATAATTATTTTTTTGATTAAATAATTTATATGATGTTTTTATTATATTTTTTATTTCATTTTGATATTTGTCTGTGGGATCTGTATTTATTTGTGTATATGGATTTTTAGATAAATTATCATTTTTATTAATATGTTCTTGTTTGTCAATAATAACCACAGCATTACCTTTATCAACTTTTGTCATTAATAAGATCATTAGTTTGTAAATTTTGTTTAATATGATAAATTTGGGAGTATTGTTTTATGTGTTTATTATTAGTTTTATTATTTCTAATTAACTTTATTATTTTGTGTGATGTTTTAATTTACATGTTCTCTTGTTCCCCTTCTTTTAATTTATTCATCGCCAGTTCAGCATCTATTATTATTATTGCAGCACTATTTTCTTGTATTCACTTATGACTTTCACTATATGTACTTAAACAAGAATCTTACTTGGTATTTATGCGAGTTAACTTTTGAAGATTGATAGTATCTCCATTATCGAGCATCACTGACCAGGGGTTGTAGTAGACTGTGAACTGTATGGAATTCCCGTTGTCACCAGGTGTGGTGTACCGTTATGTTCTATTTTCAGATTCACTGCGCTGTGGGAATCTTTTAAGTTTGTTTTGGGGTTAATTTTGTCTATTAGGTTGAATAAGTTATCGATTTTTTATTTTATCTCGATTTGTTTCCTTATGATATTATTTTTATGTTTATAAATTTGTAGTTGTTCCCAGATTGTCATTTTGAGGCCTCTTTGTACTTTTTTTATTAGGTGTATGTTTTCTAATGTGAGGAATGTATGTTTGTTTTTGATTGCGTGTGTAGCTATGTTTGAGTTATAAATGTGAGGTTTGATGTATGCATTGAGGTGTTCTTGATATCTGTCTTTTAATTTTTTTTTTGTTTGGTCTATGTATATTTTGTTACAGTCTGGGAATTTGATTTTATAAATTTCGTTATTAAGTGTGGGACATATATTTCCCGTTGGTTTATTTTATTGATTATGTTCCACAATGAATCAGATTTTCTATATTGAAGTTTTCAAATATCTGCGATATATCTGATAGAAAATTCTAGACATGTGAAATAGGTTCTTCATCATGACAATGCTCCAGCCTCAAAAACTTGTTAGTTTTTGACCAAATACTCAATCACTATTTTTCTTTACCCACACTACTCACCTGATATTATTTCTTTTTGACTTCTTGTTATTCCCAAAACACAAAAGACCTTTGATAAGAAGAAGATTTGAGATGATTTCCGAGATTAAGGCAAATGCAATAAAGGAACTGATGGATACCACAAAAGAAGCGTTACTGGTGTTTTCAAAAGCAGTAACACCATTCGGATAAGTGTGAATCAGAAAAAGGAATTTTTTGAGGTAAGTCAAACATTCTGTAATTTTAATAAAATACATTCTATCCCATGTCAATCTACATGCTTTTTGAACAAATCTTGCATACAGCAATAGTCAACAATTTATGTATAATGTTGTTTTAGGGACATTGTATAAACATATTTATTATGATTTGAAAAACAAAGTTTCTTCACTAGATCATTATGTATAAAAATATTTAATTGTTGAACTCATTTTGTAAACTTAAAGTACTTATACTTTAAAACCTTAATTATATCTCAAAATAAATTATACCTGGAGATTTTAAAGGTAAAAAATTCAGGCTTACTTTAAAAAGTCCTAAAGGACATGTTTAAAATAATAAAACTTGTTATAATACCTTAACAATTTTAAATATTGAAAGTGGATATTATCTTTATGTTCAACACACGACACCAGTACCTTACAAAATTAAGATCTAAATAAAACAGAAGCACTAATTTATACTAAAACACATGCCACAATATATCTATATAGTGTCCTGAAAATAAATTTGTTTAAGAAAAAATAAACTATTTATGTGTGAGTTAAATAGTAAAATGTTGCCTTTGCACATGTAAAACAAATCCTTGTTCCTTGCAGGAGACTGTCAAAAATTTTTCAAATAAAAATCATGTTTTAATGTTTAACATAGACTGGTTTGTTGACACAAATTGAATGAAGTTGATTTCCAAGAAGATTTGGCAAGCTCATATAGGACTAAAAATAAACGAGTGTGTTGTTAAACCAGAAATTGCAACTCTCATAATATAAATGTGTTTGCAAATAATAATGATTATTTAATCAATATAAAAATCTTAACATATAAAAGTTATTACTTCAAAAAAGCATTGATAGGTTAAAATTTATCTATATTTTTAATGATTATTGTTTTAAACATTTTATTTAAATCATTATTTGCAAGTAGGTTTGATGCTAATATAGACTTACAGTGAGGTGTCAAGTTTAGTGAAATAATTTAATTCTATATTATAGTGTATATCATAATCTGTAGAGGTTTTATGTTAAAATTATAAACACAGTATTAAACTCAGGGTAGAAGGTATCTGGATGGGGGCAAGAAAGGTTGTGAGCAGAACAATGGCCTTTTATGACACCACCCTGTCAACCCTTGTCTCAGTCAACAATAGCTAAGCTTTAGCTCCCAGTCAAATGGTTTTAGTTTCATATACAAAATTCTTAGATAGACTACAGAAATTAAACATTAATAAATAGCTTACATTAAAAACTAAGGTTTATATATCTACTAAACTTACTCAAATAATCAGTGTTGTTTCTGCTCAGGGCCGCATAAAACATAAATTGGTTGACATCTATAATAAAACTGCCCAATCAATTCATGAAATTAGCGGCCCATAGGGCCTTGTCCTCTTGAAGATTTTTTGTTGTTTTATACTTTTATAATTTTTTTTTACATTTTCCTGTTGAAGAATAGATTTTGTTTGAGTTTTTTTTGTTTTTTTGTTTTTTCAAAATCTTTTTATTTACATATTAGGCCTAAACGGGATAAAAATTGTTGACTGCATTTATGAAATTGATAAATAACTCCTCAGATGTTGGATGAAGACTTCTCCAAGTGTATTCTGTGAGGTATGTCTCTATATTAGGAGAAGATATTTTACCGATTCGCCGTCTCATGTCTCTTTTTATTTTAGCCCAGTTTGATTCAATTCCCTGAGTCTGTATGCTACGATCATAGGATTCAAGAATTTACGTGTATGATTCACATTAAAATGGTCAAACCCAGCCAACAGTAATGCTCGTGTATTATATCCTATTCAACTATCAGTAATTATTGTTGTACCGGGCTCAACATATTCAGTAATCACATTTTTTAATGTGTGTGCATCTCTTTTTGCAACTACTTTGAGAAAACATTTTTGTGTGTTTCTTTCAATACCACCTACAACCCATCTTGTTTTTGTTACTCGCCCTCTGTTATATTTTTGACGCCCAAAAGCACTTTCATCTATTTCAACGACGCTGTTGACACCACCCAACTTGGTACTCGTTTCAATCAATCAAACCGTTAGTAAATACCGAAAATCGTTCACAAGCCGTTGCACAGTCTTTTCATTTAACCCCGTTTCTCTAACTATGGTATTTTTTGAGTACTTTAGAAGCCAATCCACTAAAACTAATACAATTTTAGACATTGAAATTGTATAGCTTGCAAAAATGGTTCCATTTCGAATCGAATCTTTCCTCCGGCAGCTTCTATTATTGCATCTCATATTCTGTTCAGATCTGTTACCTAGAAAAGAAATAAATTAATATATTTTATTAACTTTTGATAGTGTAATTTCTTGTTCAAAATTATGTTTTACAATAATTACAGAACAGTTAATAAAAAAATGTTAAAAAAGAGACAAATAAAATCATGATTTCCAGCAAATCTATTCTCTATTATTTATAATATGAGCGAAAATATACCACAATTTATAAAATGTACAATATTAATAATTATACTAATTTATAAAATACTTGCCATTTGACTGTATAGTTTGGTTTTTACCACACGATGGACAGATTCTTCGCTGCGCAGTTAACCTGTACATTAATAAAAACGTAATTCTGCCTTCCTGGTTTAAATATTTTTCACATTTTGTTAAACTATGAAGGAACTCCATGTTGTACCGAGAGTTGCAGAGCAAATGACTGTTTAGTGCAAGTCTAGTATTACGGACAACCGATAGAGTTTATGGAATTTCCAAAATGAAAGTACCTAGAAGCATCTCGATGGGTATACATTACACATGGGCCTTCATTACACAAAGGTTGACAGTAGTGTTTTATTACCTGTTAAAGGGTCGTACAGTTTTATTGTTTTCTGTAGAACCTTACTTGCCCCCCATTCAGATACAGTCCACCCTAAACTCCTGATAATTCTCATTGTGGCTATTTCATGCGCATTTAGGTCATTTGTAACAAAAATGTAAGAACAAAAAATTTAGAGAAAATAATTTAATGCATTATATTCAGTTTAAAGCAACATTGTAAGAAATCATGAGAAAATCGCTCCAAATATCCAGTAACTGACTGTGAACTCACTTGTAATAACACCTAGCAGCGTAAAACGTTACTGTTACTATTAAAACGTTAATAATTCTCTTAGAAATTTATTTGAACATTTCTGAAAATTTTTAATTCACAATCGTGAACGTTTGGTAATATATTATGAAATATCAACTAAGCTCTTAGTTTATAATGTAAACTGTATTTCAGATATTATTTTTAAATACTCATAAAATAAAATAACATCCTTCCTATAACCATAAAAGGAATAAAATAAGTAAAAGTTTTCAATAAATAAATTTATAATTCTTTTAACAAATTATTTGGAAGTTTTACTGTGTTACTAAAAAATAAACACTTAATATTTTTATCAAATATATATGTTTGCACTCAAATATAGATTATTTCCAATTTAATATAATGTGTCATTAAAAGAAAACACATATATACAATCTGTTTCTTCATGACACAAGAAATTTAAATAAAGTATACTACCAAAACGATCAGCCCATCTATTCCAGTTTGTTATGGTTAGTTTTAGTTCAACAAAATATATTTCATTTGCTCTTTGTGTACTATTGTTATCTTCATTTCCTCCTTTGCTACCACTTTCTTGGTTTTCATTTTTATTTGTAGTTGTAGTTGATTCTTCACTTCTACGTTTATTAGTTATTACTGGTTGCATTGTTGTTTTAGTACCATTTTTTTCTGTATACTGATACTCTGTATCATAGTTTTTATCCTGATTTCTAGTTGTTAAAGGAATTTTTGTCGCAATTGTTTCTGTATTAGTTTTATATTCAAGAATTGTATTACTTTTCTGTTCTTCACTGGTCTGCTTAACGCTTGTAATGTCTTTTTGAGTTATAAAAGTTTCTAAAGTAGATGATTTAGTTGCTATTTTTACTGAGAAAAATTCATTTTTACTGTCACTGTTATTTTGTACAGTCCTGCTTGTGTCTTCAGTTGCATTAATTTTCGTCAGACTAACTGTTGAAAAAATTATAATACAGGCTAAGCAAATAATAATTGAAAATTTTATTGTTTTGTTCTTCATTTTTGGTCTTCTCTGAACGTAACAATCGTATACATGGCAGAAAATTTAAGCTAAACATTTTAAATGAATATATTGCCAGATGTATAAATATCTGGAGGTAGATTAGCCAAAAAGCTAATTTGTAGTGATAAGGTTATCAGTTGTTATTTGATATTTTTATTGTGCATTCATTTTTAATCATAATTAATCTCACAATAGCCATATTTAAAATTTTAATTTAAAATGTAAAAGAATTTTTATAAAATAATTTATTTCAATTTTACAATTTTTAGACAGAAATTCCAGTGCTGGTACTTCTTGAAATACAAGAACTAAGTAAGCTTCAAATTACTTACATTATGTATATATATATATATATATAAAAGTTGCTTGACGTAATCATCTTGAATTCATTTATTAAACTATATTTAAAAAGTACTTAACTAAGTGAATACGTAATGGCTTACTTGCTGACGCGTTTCAAAACATTCGTTCCTTTTACGAAGCTAACCCTCTACTTGTGGCATTGTGTTATGATAAAGGCTGTAAAGGAATGGATAATCAACCTCTACTGACGGACAAAACTCAAGGTATACAAAACTTCCCTCAACATTTCCTTTAACACTCAATACCTCAAACATAACCTAATGCCTGAATGTTCTAAAATTACAATTAAATGATCACACACTGCAACGGACCGGCCCACCTCTTCGCCCCGCCGTCAACCCAAACGTTGACCAACACGCGAGCGCAAGGCCGACCACCAAACGCCCATTGCAGAGCAAGAATTTTGAAACGAGCCGCTCGCAGCCAAAACCACGAACGCTGTGCAAAGCTCGCCAAAATCTGCCAGAGAACAAGTCACTGGACTTAACAAAGAAAAAACCTAACTTGCTGCGGATTTTACCCTTAACGGGTAAGTCATCCCGGGGGAGGGGTTCTTTTGAAAGACATCTAAACGGCGAAATGACCATATCAGTTGTAGGAGAGTGTAAGAAACTTGTTTAAAAGAATACTCAGTTTGTTTGCAAGTTAGTTAAAAAAAATTTATTTTTTAATTTTAAAATTTAGAATTTAAATTTACATCGCATAGTCTGCAATTTATTTGACTTAAAATATCTTTTGTGTTGGTTCTCACACAGTTAAGAAACCATACTCTGCGTATTCTATTTGACATTAAAGTTTAAATTAAGATTTTGCGATTTAAGTTTGCTTACAATCGGAATATACCAAAGCGTAAAACTTTGCTCTACTTAACGTTCAATCTTACTTGTCAAAACATAACCCTTTCCTACCTGAAGTTCTTGGTCTTTTCTTCTAATTAAAATTTCTCTTTTCCCTTAAGTGACTATTTTAACAACCCCTGACTGCTTGTTCTAATATTATTTCAGTATCCCTGGTTATGTAACCTTGAAATTTTAATCGTCAATATTTGGTTTTGTTTACTTAAATTTTTTCTTAAAATTTAATTGTTACAGTTTACAAATTTTCGTTTTAACCTTTTTGATTCAAGCAAAGCCTTACTCTTCAATACACTCCGAAAGATCCCTACTTTTTACATTTTGTTCAACTAGTTAAAATTTCTAAACACACTACTTTTGTATGGCAACATTCTACATAGCCATGTAAATGATAAAATCTTTCCTATATCTCTATCAATTTTAAATGACCTTTTAAAGTTTAATTTCTATTTGCTTTAGCAGGTAAAGTTTTACACAATTTTACCAACAACCTAAAAACAATTTCATAAATTATATCAGATTATATAAAAACCAATTATCAAGCCCATACTGAAACAAAAATTACATATAAAACATATAGCCATATCCCCCACAAGATTATCAAAATATTTACTGAACAACAAATCATAATTAATAAAAATTGTTAAAACATCTGCTGAATAAATTTAAACTCCTTCCCAATTGAAATTACAATACTTAAATACATATTTTAATTCAAACGTTTACTGAAACATAGTTACAACCTTTTTAAACATATCCTCAATCATTTACAAAATCTACAAATTTATTAAAATTCATTTAACCCTTTTAACAGAAAATATTTAACCCTTTGGTTCTCTTTAGATTAACCCTTTCGGCATTAAAATCCACATAATGAAATTTATTAATATTTATTGAAACATAGTTAAACCCTTTTAAACTGATCCTTGATCATTTACAAAGAAATTTACAAATTTACTAAAATTTATTCAACCCTTTTAATATAAAATATTTACCTCTTTGGTTACTATTACTTTAACCCTTTTGCATGAGAATCATAAATACAGAAATTTATTTAAATTTATTTAAAATTTATCAATGCAATTTCTGAAGGAAATTGATATTTAATAAATTTTGAGTAACCTTTGCTAAATGGTTACTAACCCCTTTGCCTAAATTATATAACTTATATTTAAACCAATTTGCAAAAATTTCATTTTTCCTTCTAAGTTTCCCTATCACCAACATATTATTTTACATACATATAAATCATGAAATAAACAAAATACACTTATAATTCATAAAAGAAAAAACTTATTTTAATATATCATTAGCTAGCCCCACTCACAATTTTTAAAATCTCTGGTTTAACTTAACCATTTTGTTTCACTTTTTAAAATATTTAAAATCTACACATATCAAAATCATAACCCTTTATTTTTACTCAAACCTTGGTTTGATTTAATTTATTTAATACACATATATAATTTCACCCTTTTCTAAATAAAATCAACAATTTAAATTAAATAGCTTCAATTTATGATATAACCCTTGTTTATTTTAAACGAGAACAATTTATGTCAATTTGTTTCATATTGAAAAATTTCATAATGACTCCTTCTAAATAAAATACCAATTCAGTTTAATTTAATTATATGAAATAACACTCCTGTTTATAGGAGTACTTGAAACTAAAGCATGGCCTTCAAATCAGCTGTTGTAAACAATTGCCTTTGTCCGCCATCTTGGATATTTACTTTTAGCATATCATATTTAATTAATTACAACCCTTCTCTTATTTAATTTCCTTACACCTTCATAAGATTTTAACTCTTTAAATAATTTAAATCCCTTTATTTGATTTGTTTATTTAAAAACCTTAACCCTTTACACTATTCCTAACCTAAAATTTTTATTTCCCTTACTTTCATGAAATGCAATATCTTTTCTGCTTTTATGGCATCGCCATCTTGAAACCCACTCTTTAAAACAAAGCCACCAGCATTTACTTCTGAATTTCAAAGTTTACTGTTAATGGTTTGAAAATTTATTTAAATTTTATTATAACATTCTCCCATAAAGAAAAATTTTTCAAATTAAAAATTTCTAATTTGCAAAGGGAAGACAAAATAGACCTAACCTGAAATCCACCACAAAGCACGGCTTGCCCATTTCTCCCTCTCTTCTTCGTCTCTCCCTTTGTTCTCCAGTGGGGTGGGGGAGGTCCGGCTTGGATGTTGTATCTTTCCCACGCAGGTATACTTGGATGACTTCCCACGAGTTGCCGCCATCTTTGGAAGCCTCCTTCTCTTTGTGCTTCTGGTACGCCTCAGGTAGATCTGCTTGCTACACCCTTTGTTTGAAACTCTCCCATCTTCTTTCTTCGATGCCTTTAGCACCTCTTTTAAATTTTAGACTGTTACTAATAAAATTTTTAGCTTTAAGCCCTTTTTTAACACTGTTCTTAACTGGGCATTTTATAACACAGGAAAGAATAAAAATTTTATTAAAACGTTTACCAAGTTAGTTGAATTATGTTTAATTTAGTTTGAATTTTAGTATCACTTTTTTAAAACTATTTGCTAGGTTATCACTGTTCACTTCGCCTTGCCTTTGTAGTAAGGCTGTAACACACACATTTTAAGACGCTCGCACATTATTGATGGAATTTTATGGGGAAACCTCTTTCGGCGCGATCTTGATTCCGAAAGGGCCCCATTTTCGGAAACACAACGTCACGACATTCCTACGAAACGAAATTGCCTTAGCCACTCATCGTTTTTAAGCAATTAACGGTAAAATACTACTGTTCATTCTTTACCGGAGCTAATCCCTCACACGTCTGTACGCTTCAGAAGTCCTGGTTTTGCTGGGGTGTAAAAGGACGCTAACTTTTCTTTGCCCCCGGGAAGCCCCCTCTCCGCTGCTCTGTTCCCACGAGCCTCTCAACCAATAAGAAACCTTATCGATTTCGTCATGATCGGCGCGCGCATCTTCTTTATACTAAACTCAATGGCTCGCAGAATCAATAAATTGGATCGATTCTATCCACTTTTTCGTTCTAGCCGTATAACTCTTTAAGGGTGCCTTTGATGAAGTTTTATTATTCTTTATTATTGATTTTTCTCGTCTTGCTTTATCTCTGGAAATGTCGATGGTAGCTCTAGGTCGATTTTGACCATCTTCCCCTTGCAAACGGCCTTAAATTAAAGTTTCTAACCCCTCTTACGGTGGCTTGGTTTGTTTTATATAAAAGAAATTTAAACTCTTTATGTTTTAAATTTTATCTTTTTGCGGTATGTATTCCAAGAGAATACTTGCCCGTCGCAACACACATGAAGCCAACAGCCTTTTCCATTACATGACACACAACCAAAATAACCCCCCCCCCATCCCACAGTCATAAATCCATCCTGTTATAGCCTTTATACCTAACACGATGAAGCCAGTAGAGGGTTAGCTTCTTAAAAGGAACGAATATTTTGAAACGCGTCAGCCAGTAAGCCATTACGTATTCACTTCGTTAAGTACTTTTTAAATATAGATTATATATATGTTGGAAAAATAATGAAAGTTATTTAATTTCAAGGACTGCATCAGTTGTATTGACATAATTAATTTGTTTGTTTGTTATGCATGCACAATAGATTTTAAACTGACGTGTACAACATTAACTTTATTGTCAGCAGTAGTTAGTTTGTTGTATTTTGCGTATTCCGCAAATCATTAAAGAAAAATAAAGCACAGAATTTGTATTGAGTTTTGTTTTAAAAATAAAATTAAATGCAGCAAAGCTTTATGAATGTAAAATTTTGTCAACTTCGTTTAGCATTTTATGTGCAGCTTCTGCTTTGTTAAATTATTGTTTGAAATTTAATTTTATGCCTAAAACATATAGAAAATAACTTCATGGCATAATCCAGTTGATGTGCCAACATTGTCAGCTAAGATAATTTGGTGTTTATTCATTGCTGCTTGCTGGAAATATGCATATTTTGCTAATTCTCATTGCTGGATATTAAAGTGAAAAATATGTCTTCTACTTCTACAATATTGAATAAATATTTCCTTTATAAAAAATTATAAATAAAATAATACATCTATAAGAGATTAAAAACCTAAATTACCTAAAAATTATCTTACTAAAAACACTTAAACGTATATTAGTAAGTTACACTTGCCTATAGTAATACTTATTTTCTTTATTATTGAGGACATATGTTTCATGAGGTGTATGAGGTGTATTCCATTCTTAATTCAGCCCACAAGTGACCTCTTGGTTGATTAGGTTAGTTGTTCAAAATGCCTACTGGTTGTACAAACGGCCAACCTCAATAAAAAAATCACATCTTCCTTGGCTATCTACAATAATCAAAAAGGTAAATGCTACTATAAGGAGTATAATACACTAATATAGCTTTTAGTGTTTTTTAGTGAAAAACTAGTAGCTCAAGTGAAAATGGAATCAAATAATGTTAAAAATTGCCATTAAAACTTGTATTATTATGAATGGTAAATCAAATTACAGTAAATAATAATAACCATTTAACATTTAATATCAAAGTTGCTTGTTGTAATCATCTTGAATTCACTAATTAAACTATAATTAAATAATACTTAACTAAGTGAATACATAAGACCTTACTTGCTGACACATTTTGAAACAATCGGCCCTTTTACAAGCTAAGCTTCTACTCTAGTAAACGCTTGTAAAAGGAATAATTGTTTCAAAACGTGTCAGCAAGGAATATTCACTTATTTAAGTATTATTTAATTGTGATTTAATATAATTTTAGAATATTGTTACTTTTGTTTGCAACAGACAAATCAAATACTAAACAAATAACTGCTTAAAACAAATTACAAAACAAAGTAAACTGTAAAAAAATGAATTCAAATTTAAAAATTAGTATTAAGTTAATATCAACTTTAAATGGTTATTGTGTCTGACCATAAAATGTTCGCCGTGCCATATGATTTTTATGTCATGTAAAAAAACACCTTTCATTTCTGGAATATCTGGGTATTTGAATAAATTCTACTTCATTGAAGATCTTATATAGCTAAATCAAATTCTGATATCTTGTTAAGAAATTTCACAACATAATAGGTTTTATTACATTTAGTTCAAAATTCAACTAACACAGCGTTCCCTTTTCTCAGTCCCCGATCAAACTCATCAAATTTCTGATTTCTCTAAATGAGGAGTGTCCATCCATAGATATATCAGAACTAGACAGAAAAGCTTCAGGTTCATCTACTTCATAACTTTCTACTGCTAACCATTTTGGTTTCATTTTTCTTTTGAGTATTTTATCCAAAGTAGCAAGTGTTGCAGTTTCATTTTTTTGAGAAGTGTCGTTTGCTATAATTCTTTTTCTATCTCTGTTAGACTGTTACGACAACCTGCTTTTAACCCTTGGATATAGATGGATTAACAAAAGTTTCCACACAACCATTAATTTTCTCGAATTGGCTGTTGATATTTAAAAATTAAATTGGCTGTGTTGCAGAAGATGTGAAATATCATCATTAATATTTCTTGAGGCTGTTGAAATTAAATTAGTGTTTTCTGGAACAGGCCTGACTGTGATACTGGTTGCTAGAAAATCAGCATCTATAAATGTCTCTATTAAAAAAAAAATACCACTTTTACGACTAGAACTAGAATTTTTGATATTTTTAAAGTATCTTAGCCTTTTCCCAAGCTATGCTAATACAACCTGCATATTCATATAAAGTGAGGAATTCCAAGCTTAGCATGTAACCATTATTTTATAGCAGTATTGTCACATGATTAAAATGGAGAAAATACAGCAAGATCCAAGGGCTATGATTTGTCAAAGCAATAAGGAGAAAGAATCAAAGTAGTTACGCCATTGCCTTTTGTAACATCTAAGTATTTAGTTGATTATTTAGAAAGATAATAAAGGTCATTAACCGGATGTTTTAAAGTTGTGAAGCAAAAAGAATGTTGGTTAGCTTTTGGGTTCCTTTCAGCTCTGCTGAAATACCATTACTAACTCCATCTTTAGACACCACATCTAACACAAATCGACACTAAAATAACCCTTCTATGTTTTATATGCATAATTTTTAGCCATTTTGTAAACATTTATTAAAAAAATTAACTAGTTTTGAAAATTACAATATTAAAAAAAGTACTACTGACAAATGTTTTTAAATTTAAAGATTAAAAATGAAAGAAATTGATTTAAAATATTTTAGATCAGAAGCAATGAAGCCTGCCATAATACATTTAATTAAAGCATAATGAGACATCTCATAATACCCTGCAACCTTCTGTCTCATTCTACCCCTTAAGTCCTTTAGTCAAACACCATGGATAAACCAAAAGCTTTAGCTAGCCCCCTTAATCTTAAGTAATCAATAAATTATTCATTTACTTGGCTGTAATGAATAACGAGTTGTAAAGTACGAAGTGTTATTAATTTTTTACTGCCAAAAGTGAATCTGCCATTGAAATTCATTGTTAGTTGTGTGAAAATTATGGAGAAAGTGTCCAAATGGTTCACTGTTGGCAAAAAATGTTTTTATAAGGAAGAGAAAATGTTAAAACATGCATGATAAACAACGAGATGGCCGCCCACCAACTGGCTGCAGAAATGGCATCATTGCTGCGGTGGGCAATGTTATTAATGCTGACCAGCAATTGCAGCTTGACAAAATTTAGGGATAGGCTTCCACCAAAGATTGAAATTAGTTAATCATCATTTCATAAAATAATGTCAGAAGAACTTCAGTTGTCAAAAGTGTGTGCTAGGTGAGTTCCTCGTTTGCTGTCTGATTGCCATAAGCAACGTGTGGTGGCTGCACAATCTTTCTTGCGATTTTTTAGGGATGAAGGTGATGATCAATTTTTAAGAATAGTCACTGGTGATGAAACATGGATTCACTATTCCATACTCAAAACAAAATGACAGAGTATGATGTGGCAAATAAAAGGGAGAAACCTCCTCAAAAAGGTAAAGTGATGACCACAGTGTTTTGGGACTGCCATGAAGTTTTATTGATTGATTACCTACCTTGGGGTGAAGCAATAAATGTGGAACAGTACTGTGACATTCCCCCAAGACTTTGTCTGGCAATCCAGAATAAACAATGTAGGCTTTTGACGCAGAGTTTTTGTTTCTTCACGACCAACACCTACCCACACACTGCTCGTTCAACAACAGAGCTTCTGGAAAAATTTAAGTGGGATGTCCTTAATCATCCTCCGTGCTCCCTAGACCTTGAGATAGTGATTTGAATCTGTTTTCAGAGCTGAAAAATCAACTCAGTTGTATGAATTAATAGAGCACTGGCGTCCTTCATTTTGAAATTGTTTTGTTTTCAGGGATGTTGTCTTTATCCAGTGGGCTATAAAAGAGTGTTTACCCTTTTATTGGATTTGGTAAGGCACTTCTTCATTTACAAATTCATTGTCTTCATCCATTTAGAAAAAAAACAAGATTTAGTCATTTTGCCTATATGGTTTTGATGATAGTAAATGGAGTAGTTAAATAACAGTCAACCCAACTAAATGTTGTTTGACATGAAAGAAAACTGTTTTTGGACCAGGAAATACTAACTTGAGGCCTGGATGTCAGCTTATTAAATAGGTTAGTGATTTGTTCCATTTTAGTTTTGGGTGAATTTTTTGAATGTAAGAAAAGGCCTAACCCAGAGCAAGCTATTATCAATGACCATAGGTAGATTTAGTAAAAGTAGAAAAAATTCTTTTATCTGACCAAAAAAGTTTTGAATAATAACAATTTTTTGTTCCTGACTTGGGCTTGATTTTGTAGTATATGAAGTATAAGTTTAGTTGTACCTCTTTTAAGGCTAAAGATGCGTTCCATGAACATACAGTGCTAAGTGCTGAATGTGCACTTATGAATGAAACACACCCATCCGTTCACTAATCAATCACACATAGGCACCATCAATAAGCTAGCCAAATACATAGATAAACTTATCAAAGACAACATAAACTTTCACAACCACACATTCATACACAACAACATAGACCTTATCCATAAAATTAAAGACATCCACATACCACAACACTATTGCATCATTCGAGATAAAAACCTCTACAATAATGTGCCCATTGAACAAACACTCCAAATACTACAACACATGCTCACAGAAAACAAAACTCCACATAAACTCACTCACAAAATCATAACACTCACCAAACTCATCACATCACAAAACTTCTTCACATACCAACACAAATTCTACACTCAGAAAAACGGCCTTCCCATGGGCTCCCCCATCTCAGGAATCCTAGCAGAAATATTCCTACATCACTTTGAACAACAATACATTCTACTGAACAACAAACATACACAAAAAATAATTTAAAACCATAGATATGTAGACGATATTTTAATATTATATAATGGCAACAAACGGCAAATTAAACAGCTACATAATTACATTAATACCATACACCATAACCTCATATTTACCCTCGAAGTAGAAGAAAACAATAAAATAAACTTTCTAGATCTTACTATCACCAAACACATAATTTCAAAATATACAGAAAACCAACAACTACAGATATTGTCATACATAATACATCTAATCACCCCACACAACACAAACACGCTGCATTTAATCATATGTTACACCGCCTAATCAATAAACCTATGTTATAGAAAGACTATGACAAATAACTCAATACAATAAAATACATTGGTCAACAAAACTGTTATGAACATTCACCCATAGACAACATATACGTGAAAATTAAACATAACAAACATCACCAAACGATCACCGACAAACCTACCACAACAAAAACTCACACAAAATAGTTTCCACATTCAAAAACATTCATTACCAAATTGCTTACAAAACAACAAACACTTTAGGACAGCACAAAAACAAATAGACACATACAATCTATCCAGTATTTACAAATTAACAAGTAACGAGTGTCCCAACTATTATATCGGCCAAACCGGGAGGTCATTTTACACACCCTTCGAAGAACGCATTACCCTAAGAAACCACACAAACCCAAAACCCAGCTACGCAACACACCTAAAAAACATGCAACACACTCACACGGAGATTCATAGTAATTTAAACACTCTCCGTATATTACAATTAAGTAAAAAAACTAACAAATTAGACAAATACGAAATTACATAGCACACAACCAACTTAACCCACCCCCTTACACTCATAAATCTCATCCCGACAACCTTTGTGCCTAGCGAGATGCTGACAGTAGATTATTTGCTTCGTAAAAAGAACAATTGTTTCGAAATGCATCAGCAGGTAACCCCTTATGTATTCACTTAGTTAAGTATCATTTAACTATAGTTTTGTTTTAAAAATGTATTTGAATTTGAGTGTATTTGAAAAGTATTTTATTATCAACTGAAAATACGAACAAGATATATAAATAAATATATATAAGAAGAGTGTGAAATAAAAGTAGGAATTGAAAAACATTTATCACTCCTACAAAATTGGTGATTGCAACAATACATGAGAACAGGGGCGTAGCCAGGACAATAGTTTGGAGGGAGCACAGGCCAGGGAGTCAGGAGGGTGGAACTTCCCTGGGGAACATTTTAATCTCTAGAAATCATATTTTTTGCTATTTTGGCGTTTAAAATTACTCATTTCTTGGGTTGTGGAAAGCTTTTTTGATAAAAAACTAAGGGCACTTTATATGTTAATATTTTTTGCTGAAGTTAATTGCTTAGGTGGGGATATGACTGTGCCCCCTCTGGCTATGCGTCTGCATAACTATGCATGAGAAATCAAATATCTCAGATGAAGGAAATCAGATGACAGGCCTAAATGGAAATTTTAAAAACTGGAAGATACTAATGTTTTTAATACTTTTTCAAAGCTTTTCTGTGTATCCCAATAACTGAAAAAAACATTTAGTATCTTACATTATATAATAAAAAAAATTCCTTGTTCCTCTCAAAAATAAATTTTTCAAACAGTATACTATATAATAATTAGTAATGATAATTATTGGCTTACAAACAATAGATTAATATAATTTCAGACATAATTGATTGTTTTAACAACATTCAATTTGTTTACCTTTTTTGCAGTCAATAATAACTTTATATTATTTTGAAATTTTTATAATTTTAATAAAGTAAAATCATGGAAATAATATAAAACTAATGACAGAATTCCTAAAAATTGTAATGTAATACATTCTAGTTATTATTTTAATTAAAACTAACCATATATTTTTACACTGATAAACATGTAACAATGAATAAATAATTAATCTTACTACAAACTAGATAATTCCAGTAATAACCCAGTAATTATAGATAAGGAAATTTACATATTTGGCTTTTACATAGTGAATTAATCCTTAACAATAAATTTCAAATTCATTATCACCATAAGAAATTCCTTCTGGAGAAGGTTTAGTAGCTGAAATGTGATTTGGACATTCTGAAAAATTAAAATTAAACGCCATTTAATGCCGCTCTAATTTTTTTAACTAATGTCACTCCGATGTTTAAAATTATATTACGTGATTCAATTATATTTTTTTAATTGAGTCAATGACATTTCTTTGAAAGTTTGTATGAATCTTTATCTTCTGTTACAGTGAATTTCTTACTGTAAAAGCCATAGCTAGTTCACTTATTGTTCTTTGTAAGTTTTAAATTGGCAGAAAACATCGACGTTGAAGAAACAAGTCTTCTATGGATATTATATATGCATTTTACAGTTCTGTCTGGGTTGATTTCTCCATATGAACATACTGTTATATATATATATATATATATATATATGATGATGATGATTAGTTACTATCTGGAGTACAACCATTCATTCTGCAGTCCATAAATTCGCAGTTCCGATGCTTCGCTGGAATCTCATCCAGCATTGACGGTAAAAATTAATTGCAGTTAATGGTGGAATAATTGTTTACAATAACATATATTAAATCTCTCTCTCTCTCTCTCTCTCTCTTCACACACACACACACACACACACACACACACACACATATATATATATATATATATATATATATATATATATATATATATATATATATATATATATATATATATATATATATATAGGTTAGTTGTGGTTGGTAAAGATTATTTAGATATCTTTAATCTGTGACATCTGATTTCTACACAATCTGTGATTACAACTTATATTTATTTTATTTCATTCTCTCATATTTCTTTTTGTGTATTCTCTTTGATTGACAAATACCACTGTGTGGTTGAAATATATCATTGGTTAAGTGCTTTTTTGTGTTTCTATTTCAAGACTACAGAGTGGACTCTTACCAAGGTAAATCTGTCAGTCTCCTAGTCCAAAAAACCTATATATATATATATATATATATATATATATATATATATATATATATATATATATATATATATATATATATTGTAACACTCTTAAAAATAAGGTGTTACATATAAATTCATTTATATATTTGATTTTTATTTAATAATTGTATCGTCCGAATATAAAAGAAAATTTTTGTTTTCTTTGTACAATTGTAATTCTAGGGTAAGTTTCGTAGCGCCCCTAGCGGGTAAAAATGTAAAATATCGTACGAGTTGGTAGCTTAAGTTAAAAAACTGACATCCCCCCATGTGACGTAAGCATGGTCTGATAACGCCTGATCTGATGGACCAATCAAAAAATTCAAAATAATAACCAAGGGTGGGAAATTCCGTTGGCGTGCCCTTACAGAAGGCCCACTCCTCCAGAGGTTCTTGAACAGAACAGACATAATGGCATTTTCGGACATAATTTACAAATTTGTAAGCTTCCAGTATTCAAAATTTAAGATGTCAAGGCCGGTACCAAATTTTATTAACGTAACTAAAGAAGAAGTCAGAAGCGATTATTCATATGTTTCAAATAAATAAAAGTTTATATAATTTTTGTTTAAGTGCGCGGATTTGCAAGAGCGATGTGTTAAGTGTTTAGTGATTCCAAAAGCCATGGGCAATGTTTAATATGTTTTAAAGTGTTTTATAAGTGCACAACCAGGTACGTTTTAGATAATGATAAAGAAAATGTATTTTAATGTTAACTAAATTGAATTTTAAATGATAAACGGTTAACACATGAACGGTAGAAATTGTCCCTTGAATATTCATTTCTAAAATTGGAAAACTTAAGTTACTATCTTCTCGATAAATATAATGTTGAAGGTAATAAGTAATTAAAATGTATGGAATAATTAGCAGTAATTAAAAGATAATTACTCGACACAATGCTGTCTTTTGTTCTACTGTAATTTGTCACTGATTAATAAATTGTATAACATTGTATTTTAAAAATTTAAATTCTTATTTCACAAGTAACCTAGTCCGTTACAATATATATATATATATATATATATATATGAAGTTAATATATTACTAAGTAAGTAATTTAATCCACCATTAAGTGCAATAATTTTACCTTGAGTGATGAGGCACCTTTCCGTCAATTGACCATTGTCGAATCACTCCGAGAGTGATTCGACAATGGTCAATTGACCGAAAGGTCCCTCATCACTCAAGGTAAAATTATTGCACTTAATGGTGGATTAAATTACTTACTTAGTAATATATTAACTTCATAAAGTCAGTGCAACGGAAAAACAATGGATAAATATATATATATATATATATATATATATATATATATATAAATATAAAATACGTTTTCTTGTTTAATAATTTAAAACAACACAGGTTATTCAAATACAAGAATATTTATTATTTTATATCCAAAGCTTTTCGTTGGCAAACAGTACCATCATCATCAGGAATGAAAATTACAATAATGTAAGCTCATATTATGTAATCATACAGCTTACATTATTGTAATTTTCATTCCTGATGATGTGGTACTGTTTGCCAACGAAAAGCTTTGGATATAAAATAATAAATATTCTTGTATTTGAATAACCTGTATGTTTTTTTAATATATATATATATATATATATTTAGGTTAGTTCTAGATGCAAGACATGTCCAATACACATCCCAACAAATAGTTTCCATAGCCTAGCAACCAATGTGGACTTCAAGATTCAGGGTCATCATACTTGTACATCCAAAAATGTAATATACCAGTTGCAATGAAAATTTTGCCTGGCATAGTACATAGGCCTTACCATGGATGGTCTGAGCATCAGAATGAATGGCCACAGACATGACGTTGGAACCATGAACATAGACAAGCCAACTGCTCAACACGCTGCTAGTCATAACATCATATCTTTCAATGATTGTTATACCACCAAAATAAATAAGGCCCTCCCCCATGATTGCAACCCTTCAGAATTGAGAAGATTGGAGCTATCATACTAGTGGTACACCAAATCTAGAGAGCCTCCTAACCTCAACATCAGATTAAACTCTTTTTACCTTCCCCCTAACTTATATCAGTTTTAACAACTCCATATACCTTCCTTCTGACAGACTATTAATATCTAGTTTCAAGTAATCAATATTTACACAAATCACATATAACAATATTTCCACAAATCACATATAGCACTATATCATAAACTATAAATCTGTGAATCTGTGACATTTGGATATTTATACACATCTGTGGGTTCACTTCATTTTTTCTTTTTCTCTTTCTTGGCTGATGAAGGTCATTTTTGATCGAAATATTTCAATAGTGTGTTAAGTTTTTATATGTGTTTATTTCCAAGAGATTGCAGTTTTGGACTATTGCCATTAGGTAAGTCTGTCAGTCTCCTATCTAGTCCAAACATTCCTATATATCTATATACTATAGTCCAAAACTGCAATCTCTTGAAAATAAATAGACACATATAAAAACTTATCACACTATTGAAATATTTTGATAAAAAATGATATTTATCAATCAATAAAGAGAAAAAAGCCTTTTTTTTTGATTGACAAAGATCATTTTTTATCGAAATATTTCAATAGTTATATAAGTTTTTATATGTGTCTATTTATTCATTTCCAAGAGATTGCAGTTTTGGACTATTGCCATTAGGTAAGTCTGTCATGCTCCTATCTAGTCCTAAAATCCCTAAATAAGCTTTAAGCTCTACTAGAACCAACCCATATATATATATATATATATATATATATATATATATATTTTTTAGGTTAGTTTTGGTTGGTAAAGATTATTTAGATTTTTTGGACTAGGAGACTGACAGACTTACCTTGGTAAGAGTCCACACTGTAGTCTTGAAATAGAAACACATAAAAGCACTTAAACAATGATATATTTCAACCACACAGTGGTCTTTATCAATCGAAGAGAAAACACAAAAAGAAAGAAATATGAAAGAATCTCATATTTCTTTTTGTGTTTTCTCTTCGATTGATAAAGACCACTGTGTGGTTGAAATATATCATTGTTTAAGTGCTTTTATGTGTTTCTATTTCAAGACTACAGTGTGGACTCTTACCAAGGTAAGTCTGTCAGTCTCCTAGTCCAAAAAATCTATATATATATATATATATATATATATATATATATATATATATATATATATATATATATCTTTATACATATTTTATAAAGATAATAAATGTTCAAATGTAGCTGGAATGGAAAAGCATTGTGTGAACCTACTTTGTTAGGCAATCTAGCATTATAGGTAAAGGAGCCATTGTAAATCTGAAGGCTAGGGTTGCTGTATACCATTAGTTTTAAAAGATAAAAAGCATAAACAATTTTATAGAAACATCTAAACTGGGAACTTTATAAATAAACTGACACAACGAAATTAATGACAGGCAAGTTCGTTGACATTCGTTACCAAAGTAGATTTTGTTTGGAGAAATCCGTAATTTCCAAAACTAGAATAATAGAAAAGAGGGAAAAAGATTTTTTGACAAAAAGTAGAAAGCAAGCCAGGATCAGCTAAAATAAGAAAAAAGGAAGACCATTGATAGACAAGACTGGAGAAAGGGAAGCCATAAATGGAAAGAGCATCAAGGAATCCAGGAAAGGAGATCAATTAAGTTATGGGAGTTTGAGAGAGTAGAAGTTAGGAAAGAGAGGAGTTCTGGTTGTCGATGAGAGAGTCTAACTCTGGAAGTTAGTGGTAGAGGAGTCCAAAAGAGAAAAGAATAATAAGAGGTTTTTCCATCATCTTGAAAATCAAGTGTACCACACAGGATCTGAGAAAATGAACGAGAATAGTGAGGGTTTATTTCAGTGCGAGATAAGTACAATTACTAATTATTAAAAATTAATTTTTTACAAATTTAAATTTAAAAGCCAACAAAGTAAATTTTTAAAATTGGCATAGTAACTAAAATTATAACTCTTGAAACTTAAAGCTCTTAATAAATTTATAAATTACAAGACAACACAGTAACCTCATGCCTGGAGATAAAATCAATTAATTATAAGTTGGAGGTTAGACAATATTAGAATTAAGACTAAACAACAGTTAAATTGTAGAGAGTTTATGTTACTTTTGTCTTACGGCTGAAATTAATGTAGCTGGCCATTTATCAATTTTTATAATTTGGATATCAAGTTCAGAAATTCAAAAAAATATTCAATAAAATTAATGCGTTCAAAATACAGATTTTTTGCCCAACAATAAATTTATTTAATTATAAAATAAGTAAATCTTCTTACCATAGGATCTTAAATTGACATTTTTTAAAAATAATTTTATTTCGTAATATAACACATTAGTAGTATGTTGAAGTTGATTCAAGTATATTATATTATAAATTGTATATATATTATATACTAATATTATAATATATACATATATAAAACATAACTCAGTTTTCTGTTGGCTTGTTTTATAGGAAACTATTTTGAAACTATGATATTTGAATATTTTTTAATGCAAGTTTGAAATTTAAACAAAATGTTTCAATTCAGGCAAATTAAAGTAATTTTTTGGCCAATAAGAGATTAGAAAGAAACTTTATAAATCAAAGAACAAATACTTTGTGTTCTAAATGCTACATGTATATAAAAAGTATGCTTTGACTTATATAAATTAATTATATATTTTAAAACTCTTGCAGAAATACATATTTAAGTTTCTGTTACAAGTATTATGAAGGGGTGAAATACCAATGATAATGATAACGCTTTCAGTTCCAGTTTCTTTACCAGGCATCTACATCATTTCTGTTTTAATAATCTTTCAAACACATGTCCCAAATTGATAGTTTTACAAGAACTTTGAGTACAAGTAAATCATAATACAATTCACAATATACTATAAATGCACATTGATATTACAACACAAATACAGCATCTGAAATAATAATGAAAGATTCAAACCGGCAAATAGGGTTTAATAGATGGCCGATGCACTAACAGCTAAAAATAGGAGCACTATACACACTTCTTAATTAACACTATAAAATACTACCTACACCAGCAGGATAAATTATTAGAATCTGGTTATCACCTTGAACTATATGCATATCCTTAGCCTTGCTTACCCAATTGTACTCATCATTTTATATTCTCTTCCTGAAATGTGATACAATGCTTCCGAGAGTCTGATACAAGGCTCTCTCATCTTTTCCCATGCAGAAGTATTGCAGCTTGAAGAGATTTCACTGAAAACCTCATCACTTGATATGTTCAGTGTAAAACTACTTATTAACTTGGGAAAGATCTAAATTTACATCAATAAAAAGTTTTATATGAACCAATAAAAAGTCTTATTAACTTGGGAAAGATCTAAATTTACACCAATAAAAAGTTTTATATGAACCAATAAAATGTCTTATTAACTTGGGAAAGATCTAAATTTACACCAATAAAAAGTTTTATATGAACCAATAAAAATTCTTATTAACTTGGGAAAGATCTAAATTTACACCAATAAAAAGTTTTATATGAACCAATAAAAAGTCTTGACCCATTTTTAAAACTTTAGCTACATAAAACTTGAGGTTTAGAGTTATGGGTCAGGTATCTGAAAATCTTCAGACAGAGTCTGAATCTATAGAGTCTGAACTGTGCAACAGTATAAACTGGTAAAAACTTGATAACTTGTTTTAAAGTACTATAAAAATCGTAACACTTTTCAATTCACTAAAAAAAAAACTCTGATTATTTATCTCTTTGATTGTCACTTTTTAATACTGAACTTTTTAAAATATTAATTAATTATATTCACTATTTTACTAATGGTATAAGGAGTTTGTTTTAAACTATATTAATTAGGATTTTCTTCATTTGCCACTTTTTGGATAGTTTCATCACTTTTATTTATATAAGAATTTAGAAAACTTATATCATGTTCTTGAGTGTATATTATAGGCATAGTTTTGTTTAAATTGACTAATTGTCTGCTTTTTTTTGTACTGGTCTTTTTACTGTATTTATAAATTTTACTTTCATATTCTTGTTTCTTTTCTATAGAATTATAATACTCACTTTTACTGCTAATATATGAATATAAATTATTCATGTAATATGACTTGTTTGTTTTGATTTTGTGCTCACTTATAATTGTTGTAAGTTCTTGTTTTACTTTAGTTTTATTAGTGTCTACTGCTTTTGATTCATTGTTCGATTCTACATGTTGAGTGAATTCTGCAGAAATGGTCATTTTGCTTGAAAAAGCAGACATAATTTTAGTACTGCTTTGATAAAATCCTGTACCTAAAATAAAGCTCAAGAAGAAAATAAAAACTTTTTTCTTCCCCATTGTTATATCGTGCAACACAAAACAATTTTTATGATTCATTTGATAGTTAAATAGTAAAATGTCAATTTATGACAGTTGTTATAGAAATTGGTGTCTGTTTAGATAATGTCATTTATTGACAAGTAGGCTATATTCGTGATTACTTATTAAACATTAAAACGAGAAAATGTAATTAACCTTGAAACACGTGCTTTAGTATGTTCATAGAAGTTGTAAAAGCCTTTGACGTGATATATTTAAGTTGTAAAAGATAAAATATATTTGATTTATTTACAAGTGCTGTCAACAATTTGAAGATACCAAACAATTTGTCTAAACAATGATACCAGTCTCGTTACAAGAAATACAACTTATATATTAATAATGTTATATTTAAATCCACAAATTACATATAATCTTGTTTAGACTTTAGAAATTGTTTTTCAAAATATATAAAATTAATCTCGTGTGTTTTGTTTAATGGGAACTAAAGGTGATTCATTAAATGTAAAAAAAGAGAATTTAGATACCTAATAAGAAAAAATGTTTATACTTACTAAAAACAATTGTTCTCTCATTAAATGTCCTATTTACTAAGCATTGAATAAAAAATTGGTCAGTAATGAATAAAGTTTTACTATTGCAAATAGTGGTGATGTTCCAGATATCTGGGGGAAACTGTACTCCTTACACTTTTAAAAATGATTGATTTTCTTTATAATTTAAATTTTGTATCAATGCATTTAGCATATGTTTTACTTAATAGTATTTAAAAGCTCACGGGCTATATAGTTATTAAGTCAATGTATTTATTACTAAAATTATTTATTGTTCAATTCTTAAATCCCATTACTTCCATGTTCTTTAACAGTCATTACTTACATTGATGGTGAATGTATAATGGATTTTGGGAATTTATGTCTAAGTCATACACTCTGGAATGAAAGACAAGACTGTTGCTATGATAAACGAATTGCTGAAGAATAGTAAGTGGTTGAATAGATAAATGAGTTTAGGTGTCAGTTTATACCGTACCAAGATTATCCTAGACTCTGTATGAACTTCAGTGGCATAAATATGTCGTATGTTGTAAATACAAGATATCGTGCTATACACATTTACAGAAAATTTAACTCATCAAGATTTCCTGTAATATGGATGGCAAGAGTTAGAAATATAATTTTAGCAATAAATAAAAGGCCCATCAGTGTATAGACATTTTATATTTCAGTCAATTACCTATGTTTAGAATATATCAGGGTTTTCCTAATATTTACAAATAAAATAATAAATTAATAAATAAAATGAAAGATTATATATATATATATAAAGTTATTATTAAGTTATTATTGTTATAAACAATTATTCCAACACTAAGTGCAATTATTTTATCTTAACGTAAAGTCATTATAACTTTATAAAGTCAGTGCAGCAAAAAAATATGGACAACATGAAATACCATGATATATATATAATTCACTTAAACAATAGTTTATGACTATCCGAACTTTAAATTTTGTAAATTTGTTAAAACTTACTGAGACAGAAAGTTTTTGATTGCTATGTGCCGATCTTTATCAATGTCTTCTGCTTGGAGATGTCAGGTCAAGCTGTGACAGTTTTAAAGGTAGGTTTTCGATAGTATCAAAGAGTATGTGTGATTTGTATTGTGTTTGTTCGTTTAATAAGTATGTACTTTGTGTTTTTGTGTGTCTGTAAATTTCATATTGTTCTAGTATGTTGAGATGTGGTCCTTTTTTGTTGATGTGTAGGATTTCTAGGTTATGGTAAATGTCTGTGTATTTGTGTCCTGTTTCTTTTATGTGATTGTAAAATGTTGAGTGGTGTAAATTCTAATTTATCTATAGTTTTTTTATTGTATACATTTTTTTGGGCTATTTGATATATTATTTATTTTTCTTTGGCTTTTTCTTCATTTTTAAAGGTTTGTATTAAAGGTAATTAAAAATATTAAATAAATTAAAACCATCTACAATCGAACTACAAACAACAACAAAATGGGCCACATTCACATACACAAGGTACAGCATAAAAGAAATAACTAAAATACTAAAAAATAATAATATTAACATAGCTTACAAAAACACAGGAAAGATAATCAATAAAATAAACCAACCGGAAAAAATATGTCCCACACTTGATAATAGAATATTCAAAATCGAATGCCCAGACTGTAATAAAATATACATAGGCCAAACAAAAAAGAAATTAAAAGAGAGATATCAAGAACACCTCGAAGCATACATCAAACCTCAAACTTAGCTACACATGCCATCAAAAACAAACACACATTCCCCACATTAGAAAACATACACCTAATAAAAAAAGTACAAAAAGGTCTCAAAAATGACAATTTGGGAACAACTACAAATTTATAAACATAAAAATAATATCATAAATGAACAAATACAAATAAAATCAAAACTACAAATTATTCAAAATAATAGACAAAATTAACCCCAGGACAAACTTAAGACTCCCACAGTGTATTGAATCCAAAAATAGAACAATAATGGTACACCACACCTTGTGACAACGGAAATTCCACACAGCTCGCAGTCTACTACAACCCCTGGTCAGTGATGCTCGATAATGGAGATACTATCAATCTTTAAAAGTTAACTCTCATAAATACCAAGTATGATTCTTGTTTAAGTACATATAGTGATAGTGGTAAGTGAATACAAAAAAATAGTGTTGTAAAGTTTTATATATATATATATATATATATATATATATATATATATATATAGAGAGAGAGAGAGAGAGAGAGAGAGAGAGAGAGAGGGGCAGAGAGAGAGAGAGAGAGAGAGAGAGAGAGGGAGAGATTTTTTGGACTACGAGACTGACAGACTTACCTTGGTAATAGTCCACTCTGTAGTCTTGAAATAGAAGCACATAAAAGCACTTAACCAATGAAATATTTCAACCACACAGTGGTCTTTGTCAATCAAAGAGAAAACACAGAACGAAATAAAATAAACTTTTACTTTTTGAGCATATTTCTATTTTAAAATGTTGACTATGGATGGTGGCAGCATGTTGAGTTTCTTTCTGAACTATGGTCTTGTTACTTGATCATATTTTCTTGTACAAAAATTTGTACATGAATTATTAATGTTTATATATTTATTATTATTTTTACTAATTATAATTATGATAAATATGTAATTTGAAGTATAAAAGTAATTATACAACATTTTATAAATAATAATTATTCTTTTTCATTTTGAAAATTTATCATCTGAATTTCATTATTTGAAGGCTAGAATTTAGAGAGATACTACAAATTTTAATTTTTTAATAACATAGCTTAATTACATCTATATTAGGGGTAATTATGACAAAATAAGGTAATACAACATAAAAGTACTTCTTATAGGAGCTTTGAGCATAACTTTTGTGTCAAATGTAACTGGAGAAAGATGAATAATATTTGTTCTAAATCATAAAGAGAATCCAGTTATATGAATTTTGAAAACAAAACTAAGTAGTAAATATTACCTTTAAATTTTCTTATAATTATTCTTAGAAAAAAAATTAAACCTATCAACAAAGAATAGTATCGTTTTGCCTTGTTGAAGATGATATTTATGATCTTGAGGTAATAATTCTTAGTGATGGATTTCACTATGTAAACACCTCATTATTTAGATCAAACGGAACAAAAATGTTACCAGAAATCTCTCCAACAATATTATTAATAAAACTAGAAAGTAGAGTTTTGCTTTATGATAAACAATTTTGATTAAAATGTTTTCTACCATCACATTCTAGATTGTCCATGACTCATCACTGACTTAGTTAATTCATTAAATTTTTATTCGCTAATACAGCTTAATTTACAAAAATCATTTTGAGAGTTGATTCTAAAACTAAAATAACAGATCATAACATATAAAGCAAAACCCTGTCTAACGAAAATACAAGATAACACACACACATACTTTTATGTTTTAATCCTTTGACATACATCCACAAGTATTACTATGATGGCTGTGGAGTACTCAATGTCCAATCATTAACATGGCTTGTTTAGTTGATATAATTTAACTATTTGAGTACTACAGTTCTCAAAATAGCCCAGTTTAAATTACAATACCGAACTTAAGTCTTCCAAGTTAACTAGTCTACTTCAGAATACAATCCTTGATTGTTTTTGTTGTACATTAGATGACAAAGTGAGAAACCTCTTTCAGTTCATTGTGTTGTTTATTTTGGTCAAGAACACTTTGTTTTGGAACTGTGTTATAAAGGATAAGAATTTATTCCAACAAAAAGAGTTTTAACTAGGCCTAGATGTGTGATTTATTACAACAATTGGATGTCTAGGAATAAGACATACAGCCAAGATGTGGATTTATCATCCTTTTCTATTGTAAGATAGCCAATAAAAGCATATTAAAAAATTTATTAATGCAACAATTAACAATGCGTTTAGAGTAGTAGGCCTACATCACTAGTAAAACAAATTTATTGGTCAAATTTCTGATGGTTTTGAATTTTTTTGTAAAAAGATTTTTTTTTAATTCATAGTTTTAAGTTGAGCTAAAACCATAAAATATTCAGTATTAGAAAAGACAAAAAAATAGTATGTCCTAATTTGTCTCATTTGAAATATGATTTTTTTTAAACGTATTTTATACCATCACTGTGCATTTTTACTAAAATTAAATGGATGCTGAAGTCCAGCTGGGTCTAAAAGAATTGATATGTCAATGAGAGGGAAAATGAATGCACAGTATATTTTGCAACTATTTATCAGTACATACATGTATAAACGATGATTAAATATATACATTACTAAAATATTCCATGAATAGTGAAACCTTATATTGTATCTGCAATTTATTTCATATTAAACATTGTTTGGTACAGACGGATTTAGTTGAGAAGGATTTGGACGAGTGAAGTTTTACTGTAAATCTGAAAATACTTATATACTGTGTTAGAGCTGAGTTTTTAAAAAAAAAACTAGAAAATCATCACTTCCAGATTCAAAATCTTTAAATGTTCAAAAAGTTTAATAACTCAAAATCAAGAGATTTTATTAAAAAAAATATGTAGAATAAAATTTGTCTGTGTTTAGATAACATTTTGAGAAAAACTTAATGAGGTATTAGTAAAAAAAAAAAAAACAGAATTATAAGTTTTATAAGCACTGTAAATATACAAACCCATATTTGTGTATTAATTATGAATAATTAATAGCTTATTAACTATCAATTTTCCTTTAAATTTGTTTTTCAAAGTAAAACAATTTAATTGATGCTGTGTAGTTACACTGATGTTACAAATTTATACTAACTAATTTTGGTTTACAGTATAAAACCTGAAATATTTTAACAAAAGTGTGATTGTAGAAATATTATTTTTATTAAATATTTGGAATAATGACCAATTACATTTTATGCATTTAGTTTGCTCTTTATCTAATATAATATTGCAATATAAACTCTGTGTAAACTATACAACAAGCAGTAAAGTTAAATAATTTCCATTCTTCGGTTGCTAGGGTAACTAAGAAAAAACTTAGCATCTCTACTGCATGTGAATAGGATTTAATTAAGAAGAAAAAATATTTTGTTTATCTAAAGTGTAAAATCATTATATTATTTGATTCCACATATTATCATCTTCACCTGAGCTACTAGTTTTTAACTAAAAGCACTTGTAAATATGTTACACCTGCCTATAATAGCATTTACTTTTATAATTGTTCCTATAGTAGCACAGAAGTTATGGTCTGAGTTTACAATGGGACACATCTGAAACGGCCGTCCTCAACAGTTACAAAAGTAAGTGCTACTATAGGCAAGTGTAATATATTTACAAGTGTTTTTAGTTAAAATAATTAATTCAATTACATAAAGAAGCTGGGTCAAATTATTACAAATATTGAATATATGTATACATAATGAAACACCTACTAGATTCAAGGATTATGAATCCACTATCCATTTGGTGAAGAGAAATCTAATTTTACAGTAATAGTGGTTATTTTTTGCAAAAAGATATCAATAAATATAATTGATCAAAAAACATCAAGATATACAACACAAAAACTGCAAGTTTGAATTATTTAATCAATTGATCTTAAAAGATTAAAAAGCTTGAAAACAAAAGGGTATAATTAGTAGTTCTCAAAAGTTGACTTGCAAATATACCAAGACGTTTCTTGTATATCAATTATTAAATGATAAATAGCACAAATAAAATCAGTAACAGCAATCACCCTTACTTAAGAGTGCACCATTATTATTGGGGTTTCATAATCAGTTGATTAATAATTTTAACTGTTAAAAAACTGATTTATATTTTCCGATTTTACATTATATTTTAGATGGAGAACTTATCAACGTTAAATATCTACTTTATGTATCACCTCGCTGATGTACTTTACTTATGTGACTGAATGCAGATCACAGCATAGGAATGTAGGAAACACCATAATGTTTGTACCTCAGTTTATAATCATTCAGTAAGTTATTTAAACCAATTAATTATGTATTAAGTAAGAGATGTAAGTTTACATTTTTTGATATTAAAAAAAATATGGTAGTATAACTTGCAATTTAACTACACTACTTTAAAATGATTGAAATTTCCAAAATACCTACTTTCTTCAATGTTGCAGTGTGAAGTATTGAAAATTTGATTGTTAGATTTATTGAAAAGTATTATCAGGACCCTGATATAATCTATAACTTGATGGTCTAGCCTATTAGAATTATTAGTCTGCTGACTACAAATTAATAAAAAATCACTATAACTTCATTAGTGCACTTTGAAGTGAGAGAGGATGCTAAAAAGAACTTATTTTTCATTCTTTGTATTGCTATACATTTGATCTCAAAATGTTCATCTAAACAAAAGGCAAATTTTTATTATTCTTAAATATTTTTTTACAAAATATTTTTCTGAAACTTTTAATAAAAACAGGTTCACATTAGACATTTGTTCAAAGATTGAATTTATTAACTTTACCCACTTCCAAGTTTTATAGAGAAATAATCTGGTAAATTAGTGTCGAGATAATCTTAGACGCTTGAATAATGTCATATTTTTTAATTTTTGTACAAATACAACTGCAGATTTAGAATTCAAGAAATTTTAAAAGTAAATATTCTTATACTAATGAACATATTTAAATACCAGTGTTCTGTGCAATTTTTCTCAACAGGAATCATCTTCATTGTGTCAAAAACAACTTTCTTGTCCCAAATCGATAGTTTCACAAGAATTTAGGATATCAGTAAATCATAATCCACTGACCCCATTTTCAATATACTATGAACTCTTACCATAATTACAACATACACAGGGTTGGAAATAATTGTTTATTCAAAACAGCAAGTAATGATTTACTTTTCACATTGACGGCTGGCACACAATCAGAGCTAGGAGCACTAAACACACTTCTTAAGTAATAGTGTGAGATGTTACCTTACATCAGGAGTGCCAATTGTCTTAATCTGCCTGCACTCTATACGCAAACTTTAAACTTGAATACTAAACTGTACTCATAATTTCCTGTTCTCTTCCTCAGACATCTACTTCTGAAAGTCTGATACTAACCTTAATAACATTTCTCAATCAAAGAATAGACAGTGCAGTTTGAAAAAGTTCCAACTAAATGTGCATCATCACCTGGTAAGATGTAGACGTGGAAGCACATGTTAGCTTTGCAAGATGCAAGTCTACATTAGTAAAAAGTTTTATATAAACCAATTAAAATTTGTTTTAAATTTAATAATTATTACTTAATTAATTAAACTTAACACATAGAGGCATGGAGCAGTGCCTGAACTATGGGGCACTGAGAAGTGTTGGTAACTGGAGCACTTGTTTCAAAATATTTAAAAATTCTCATTATTTCAAATTCAGTAGACCACTCTGATTATTTAATTAATCATTTATTTATAACACTGAAATTATTTTTTAATAAATTAAAATCATTGGAGCTGATAATTAATATTTTATATTTTACTATTGGTGTGTAGTTTGTTTTACAGTATGTTAACTAATATTTTTGTCAAGTGTCCATTTCTGGATATTTTCATCATTTTTATTTCTGTAAGAATTTATATCATACTCTTAATTAGATCTGACAGACTTACCTTGGTAAGAGTCCACACTGTAGTCTTGAAATAGAAACACTAAAAAGCACTTAAACAATGATATATTTCAACCACACAGTGGTCTTTGTCAATCGAAGAGAAAACACAAAAAGAAATATGAGAGAATGAAATAAAATAAATATAAGTTGTAAACTTCATATTTCTTTTTGTGTTTTCTCTTCGATTGACAAAGACCACTGTGTGGTTGAAATATATCATTGTTTAAGCGCTTTTTAGTGTTTCTATTTCAAGACTACAGTGTGGACTCTTACCAAGGTAAGTCTGTCAGTCTCCTAGTCCAAAAAATCTAAATAATCTTTACCAACCAAAACTAATCTTAATTAGATCTTATAGACATATTTGTTAAATTTAATAATTTGCTTTCTGTATAATTATAATATTCACTTACTGCTAATATTTGAATGTAAATTGTTCATGTAGTTTGATTTATTTGTTTTTACTTTATGCTCACCCTTAATTGTTGAACTTTCTAGTTGATTTACTGTAGTCTTGTCGTGAATATTTATTTTGATACATTGATGAAATGTTTTCTTTTGATTGTGAAGACATGCCAGTTTGTGTTAAAAAATTGTTCATGTAGTTTGACTTATTTGTTTTTACTTTGTGCTCACTCTTAATTGTTGAACCTTCTAGTTGATTTACTGTAGTCTTGTCAGTGTATATTGATTTTGATACATTGTTTGACGAAATGTTTTTTTTGATTGTAAAGACATGCCAGTTTGTGTTAAAAAATTGTTCATGTAGTTTGACTTATTTGTTTTTACTTTGTGCTCACTCTTAATTGTTGAACCTTCTAATTGATTTACTGTAGTCTTGTCAGTGTATATGGATTTTGATACATTGTTTGATGAAATGTTTTCTTTTGATTGTGAAGGCATGCCAGTTTGTGTTAAAAAATTGTTATGTAGTTTGACTTATTTGTTTTTACTTTGTGCTCACTCTTAATTGTTGAACCTTCTAGTTGATTTACTGTAGTCTTGTCAGTGTATATTGATTTTGATACACTGTTTGATGAAATGTTTTCTTTTGATTGTGAAGACATGCCAGTTTGTGTTAAAAAATTGTTATGTAGTTTGACTTATTTGTTTTTACTTTGTGCTCACTCTTAATTGTTGAACCTTCTAGTTGATTTACTGTAGTCTTGTCAGTGTATATTGATTTTGATACACTGTTTGATGAAATGTTTTCTTTTGATTGTGAAGACATGCCAGTTTGTGTTAAAATTGACATAATTTTAGAACTGGTTTGATAAAACGCTGAACCAAAAATTAAACTCAAGACAATAATAAGAGTGTATTTCTTTTCCATTGTTATTAATTACAACACAAAACGGTTTCTATTTTTAATTTAACTGTTAAATATAAAACATGAGGTATTTAGAGATGTTTTGGATATTTGTGTCCATTTAGATAATGTCATTTAATGGCTGTGCTCAAACACTTGTTTAATGCTAAAACAAGAAAATGTAATTAACTTGAAACACAGGTGCTTTATTATGGGTAGATGTAATATAACTTGTCCTGATATTTAAGTTATTAAAGATAAAATGATGACAATGATTTATCTACATATACTATCTACAATCTAAAGAATTGAACATTGACACCTGTCTAACCCATAAGAAATATAACATATATAGATTATGTGTTAGCTATAAATCTACAAATTACATAAACTTTCTTAGACTTAAATGTTTCTTTCAAAATCTACAAACCAACCCATTTATTATTATTTTTTTAATGGGGGTTGCAGGTAACCAAGTAAACTGAAAAAAATACTTATTAAGAACAGCTATTCTGGTTAAACATCATAATGTTACTAAGATTTGAAACAAAAATTTGGCAGTAATAAATGATGTTTTATAATTACTAACACAGTAATGGTTGTCTAATTTCTGCTTCATGAAAGTGTATTGTTTAAAAGATAAACGTTTCTTAAGAATGTAATTTTCTCTCAATTTTAAAATTCTTACTAGTCCTGGGTTGTCTGAACAGGATGGCCGATTACCAACAAGAAAAATCACTTTTGATGGACAATTTTCTTAGAAAAATTACATCTAATCTCTCTCTCTCTCTCTCTCTCTCTCTCTCTCTCTCTCTCTATATATATATATATATATATATATATATATATATATATATATATATATAGTCAATGCCCACCCTTGGCAGTTGAGCCATTTGGCAATATGCTGACCAGTAGAGATGGGCAATGAATGTAACTAATACTCAATTCCTAAACTGTATCTTGATTTTAGATTGAAAGTTCCGAAAGTAAATAAGATATTTGTTGAATGAAACTTTAATTTATTCTATTTTTAAGTCAGATATAATATAACTGTGAGTGTATTATCTCAGGAAATTATTTACACAAAGCATATCTCTTCGTTAGAGAGAAATTATGTGAGTGATTACTGGAGTAGTGACTATTATTTTAGTTATGTTTGATTAAAACATTTAGAAAGTGTTTCAGGTATCTGAGAAAAAACATCACTACCTACTCTCTTTTAGGATTACCTACTTTGTTAATAGGGTCACACATTTTGGGTTGAATGAACAATACAGAACAGGAATGTGACACAGCCTTCAACGGTTTAGCATAAACTTGAAGCACCTACTGTCAAATAAATCTTATATACACAAAATTATTACTGTTTACACATAGTATACAGTCCACAGAATCAGATAGTGTTAGTTAATTTGTACTAACTTCAGAAATTACAAATTAATAACTGCTGTAGATTGCTGTTTATTCAGATATTTGTAATTTATATAGTAATTATTACAAATTACTATTTTAACATCTAACTTTCTTGGAACTTCTAGAATAAACTGTATTTATTGTAATATATACTAAATATAACACCTAAAACTAATCAACTTAAATGAAACAAATTATTTATAAATTAATATGGTACTACTTCAAACAAAACTGTTTCAGAACTATCTTTAGCAATCACAAACATCACGGGTGCCGATACAAATCACCATCACAGTGAGTGAGAAAGAGAAACTGAGAATCACAATCACTGTAAACAAACAGGTTCTAGTTTCCAGTTCATTTCGTTCTTTCCGTTTGTCAAATCAGTGACTGACACACATACTACTCCGATTCCAGCCCCTCCCCCACAAACACAAAGGATAGGTTACAATCGATGACCTTCACCTATCTGGGTATGAGAATTGTAAACAGTTTGGGTCCCGCTTCACGGGTAGGCATGATTTGTCACTCCTTCACAGTTTAGTTAGACGAGAACCTACTACTTCATCTTGCTACGAAACAGTTTGGGTCCCGCTTCACGGGTAGGCTTGATTTGTCACTCCTTCACAGTTTAGTTAGACGAGAACCTACTACTTCATCTCGCTACGAAACAGTTTGAACTGTGATTTACAAATAACAGTGGCTAAATCACAGGTTTGGAAATCACTTCCATCAATGGTTGCTGATATCTAGTTTTTATATTTGGCTTAGAATAACTATGCAAATAGGTGTTGGTAAAATAAAATTTAAAAAAAAACAAATTTTTTTTGTATAACTCAGAATTTAAAAAAAAGGCAATAAAGTTTAAATAAGCAATAAGTTTTTGGATATCGTTATATATCAACTTGTATAAATTAATGTGAAACAGATAAAAAAAACCTCTGAAATGACAGCAATTTTTTTTTACTGAACTCGGATATCTTAAGCTGGTGTACTTCAGCAAGCACATCCCAAATTTCAGCCATATTGTATATTATATTTGATCTAATATAAGGGAATAAAATAAATGCAAATTACTTTAAAATTATTTAATACAAACCTGGAATTTATCTTTAAAATATTTTCTAACAAATTTACACGTTTTTGTACGAAAATAATTCACAGGCCTACAAAAAAATTCACTTGTGCAAAAATATTTATCACATTGCTTAACAAAATTAAAATTTTAAAATAATCAGCATTATTTTTATGAAATAAGTCAAGTTCTTTAAATTATTTTTCTAGTTATTATTTCTATAAACATTACAATAACTTTCTACAAATTTCTATGTTAAATGTTTGTAAATATTTAAAAAAATACACTTTTGAAATTTAATTTGCATACATTTTAGTATAATAGGAAATATTAAAAAAACATTTTTTTTCTCTAGTGTATATATACACTATATATATGTTATAACATATTTTGATATCCAATTGATAACATTATCAGGATTAAAGGAATATTCTTTTACTATTCCCTTTTACCTATGATAATAACTATACAATATTAATTACCTTTGGAAGCTATTTGCAACTTGTAAATAGTAATGACAAATTTTGGAAGAAATTAATAATTTAAGTGTTGGTCTTAAATTTAGTACTGTATTACTTTACCTAAGCACAAAACAAAGCTCTGAACCATATAAAATAACACAAAATGTTAAATTGGTTTTTAAAAAAATTTAATTTCAACAAAACGATTTTCACTAAAAAAATGAAGTTAACGCCAACAGTTAGTTAGATTGCAGATTATGATTTCAGTAGACCCAAGTCTCAAAATCTTAAGCAAATATTTGATCTGTATTGCACTGAATGTGTGTTCTAGAACTCTTGATAAATTTCCAGAGAGAAAACTGAATAAAAATTTACCACTGGTAAATAAGAAGCATGTGCACTCCCCTCTAGAGAGTAAACCTTTATTTTAGACACATTTGACTAATTAAAAATGTGTATTTAAAGTATATATTTACTTCTGAAATAAGAGAAGAATGTTTAAAGACAGAGTATTTCTTTGAAGTTTACAATATTTCATTTTACATTCCTTTGAAGTCTACAATATTTCATTTTACATCTCCTTATGTTCATAGCTTCTTTACACATCTTGTCACAACCAGAATTACAATCTGGATCTGCCCTGGAAATTTACAATAAATTACTGAATCGCGTGTATAATTATGCAACAAACGTAAAAAAGACTAGACTATTATCAAGTAAAAAGTGAACTAAAATAGCACCAGATATGATGAAATTCTTAACCCTCTAACAGTTTATTAGCACCAAGTCCTAAATAAAAGGACTACGAACACGAAGACAAATAACAAGAGCCAAGATTTAACCAAAAACAAGGTGAAAGTATGGCAAACCTAAAGATTGATATACGAAAATGGAGACCCTAAGGGATTTTGACTGAACACATACAAAATACGTACTGTATTTATGGCCAAAACAGCAATAAAATTTTTAATCACTTCTTTGTGATAAAAAAAACCGTTTCAATTATCAAAAACTTATAAATAAGTTGGCACATGAATCACAGCTTTTGACAGTTAACTTTATGTGATTTTCTAAAGAGCTACTTTCAAAACATAATATTTGATGCTTAAAACACCTAGAAAATATTGTTTCTTGATCACTTTAAATTTACTTAACAAATAACTAGTGCGCTTTATATTATTAAATATTAGAGATATTTATAAAAAAAGGTAGCATTCTTACTTGACATAAAATCATGTACCTACATATATCTTCCTAATAACAAAGCTAAAATTTTACCTCCAGCACAAAATAATTTCCATTTCTATTTGTACTTTTAAATAATTTCAGTTCTAGAAACAAAACCCTGGAAGTAAAAATATTATGTGTATTTGTTGAAATTTGTAAAAAAATCTAAGGTTTAAAAACTAATATTTTGCAATTAGTTACATCGCAGGTATTAAATAAACAACTGAAGTCTTGGAGGGGGGATCAGTTTAAAAAATGTTAAATTTGTTTTTTATATGGATATATACTTTAAATCATATAACTTTTAACCATATGCTTTTTCAACCATTTGAAATACTTTCACTAGTTTCAACCATATGCTAAGATACTTACAGTATATAGTAATAAAGAAAGAAGAAATCAGTATAAGGGGGGGGGCAATGATCTTTCACCTAGAGCAGTTGGAAAAACTATCAATTAAATGAATGTGGTGGGAGACACAGCATAGTTTCTACTAAAGCAGCTGACAGCCAAATTATTTGCTGGTTAATAACTTCACATATGTTTCCACGCCCAAACATCACAACAAAAGATGTCTACTATAAGTGTCAAAACGTTTTATTGTTTAATATCTTTTACTTGACAACAAACTAATGATTGCTATTGCCAGGAAGGGTGTTAATGATTTTTATTGTATGACTGATCATTATTTCTACTATTGCAATTTTTGGTGATAACTGTGTAGTGCAGAGTAAAATTTACACTATAATACATTATCCCCCTTATTTAGCCTCAAAACAGAAAAGATTTTACAATGTGGAGGTAATATTTTTCGACGTTACTTAGAATGTGACTGTGTGTGAGTTTCATAAAACAAACATCCTATGAATAAATACCAAGTGCACGGAGTAATATTAATGATATAATCATGTAAAACATTTTTTTTTCACAGTTATTTGAGTGTAAACAAGAAAAGTTTAAAGCTTAGACAAAGCTCTTAAAGCATATGTACTAAATTAAAAGTCCAATTACTTCAAACAAGCTCAAATTCCCAGTTAGATAACTTTTTGTAGATAATTCTACATACAGATTATATCAGCATTCAAATTTCAATAAATTTTACAAAAGCTATAAAGTTACTAAACGAATAAACAAAAAGATAATCAGGGCCACAAGCAGGAAAATAAGTGGCCTATTGATGAGCTAAAAGTTCTGTATGACTCCACAAATGCAGTTTCAAATTGTCAGTAAAATGACATACTTTAACAAAGTTTCATATTAGTCCAGAAGTGCAGAGGATTTATTACATTTCTTAGAAGGGACATGTGATAAATGGCAGCATGATGACATAGGCTTATAATTTGATTTCGCATATGATAATGATGATTCAATTATAGGCCTATATAGGTTTTGTGATTACATTGATTCAATATTTTGTATTAAATAAATTTAAAACAAATTATCAAATTAGATTAGCCTACATTCCAAATGCCATTGATATATTTTTTTTTCAAAGCCACTTTTAAAATAAAGCTTTTGGCAAATATTTCTAATGGTTTCCTTAAAAAAATTGTTTATTTTGTTTTCAAACATATTACATAAGATAGGGAAACAAAATTAACATTTTTAAATTGTAATTGAACTACATTTTTAAATGCTTTAATTTTCTTTCACTAATATATTGATTATTTAACAAATTTGTAAAGATTTCTGATAAAACGTTTTTCTTTATTTTTCTCAGGAATAACACTTGGTATATACAATTATTTCTCGATATCTGTAATCTCTTTATTTTCAGTTCGTTCTTTAAATAAATTAATTCACTTTGAAAAGGCATACAAATACTCTGGTCTTCAACTGATTAATTTTTTTTTTGTAGAAATTTGTTTATATAAAATATCACTACTTTGAGTACCAGAAAATTCACTGTAAAATGATAAACACTTACTACCAAAGAAGGAAATTAATTAATTCTCAAGTGGAGCAGGTCCTTTTTTGCCTGATCTAAGCCAAACCATACACATTTATTATTTCTTTGACCAAGACCAAATTTTAGTAATAATAAAATTAAAACCGAATCTGGTGTTAAAATAAGAAGAGATAATAAAGGTATATATGTTTTGGCTCAATTCACACAGAAAATGGGCATGTTTCACTTAAAATGAATTAATTTCCTACATTGATAGTGAGTGGGATTCATTTCGTAGGGATAATTTATAGAAACAGAGTTCTAAAAAAAAAATTAATAAGTTTGAAGATCAAAGTAAATGTGTTCCTTCTTAAAACGAATTAATGTATGAAGATAAAAAAACCTGAAAATAGAGAGATTACAGATATTGAAAAATCACTTCTACCATTTGTTGTCTATACCAAATGTTTCACCTGAGAAAGAAGAGGATAAAAATTTATCAGAAGTCTTCAAATATTTTAAATAGATTTTCTAAATAAGTTTTGGTTTTAGTCATCTAAATGTTAAATGGGCTAAAACCCCCCTAACCTTTCAATAACCTTTACTGACACTTTAACCAACTAACTGCCATTCCAATGTCTATTGTACTTCAAGTTGGATCATTAAGTACTTTTATTACTGAATAAACTTAACAAAATACTCAAAAGCAAAATAAATTACAATTTTGTATTAAATATATATAATAATAGGATATTAGATGAAATAAATATTATGAATACATTAAATATATTTTCTTGCATTAACCTTACTGATTAAGATTAATTCATTGCTTAATTTTAAGAAGTATTTTTTTACACAAAGAATAAAATGAGTTTTAAACATTAAATTGGTTTCTCTTTCATCATCTTAGAGAATAATATATAGTGGTGCCATTATTCTCATGTTATTTCTACACTTATATAGCATTTTCCCACAACTTAAAAAGTTGAAATTTGAAGTAATTTTTAATGTATTCCTTTTGATTAAAAGTTTATATTATACATATTTTAAATGTTTAATTATTTGATGGTATTTATTTTTACCAGTATTTAAGTTATTTAAAATTCAAGTTATTAATATAATAACTTTCTTTTTGGTATAATTGAATATAGAAAATTTATCCTGGTTACAAAAAGTTATCAAATTTGTTCTATATTTTATTTAGTATTAATAGTTGACAATTTTAGAACAGTTACGAATACTGTTCAAGAAATAACTGAAACAATAACAAAAAATTAAAATTTATGAACTTATTTCAAAATAAATTCCAAAAAACAAATAACTGAAAAATACTAATCAGAATTAAAAAGAATTGCACAACATATAAAATTTCAACATATGGGCGTATATGTTGTAAATCAAAGTCAATGAACTAAATGAGAATTAACACAATTGGTAGTAAACTTAATACCATAATACAAGAGTAACAATAAAATAATATATACTTTATTGATATAAACTTATATAGAATTTTATGACTTTGTATAAATCAATTCTTACAACTTCATAGGTTATTATTTGATTTAATTTTTGCATTGTGATAATATTTATTGGGAATTCGTATAAATCTAAAAAAATATTTAGATTATATACATTATTAAAATATAACAAAATGGCAGTGACGTTACCACCATTCAACATAATAATATAGTTGTGAAGAATATATATATTTGTTTCCTTTGGAAAAAGTGTCTTATAGACAGATATTTAAAACAAAGCATAACAAAAGATTAACTTAATATATAATATCACAGCATATGTTAATTAAGTGGTACTGAATTGTTTTAATTTTTCCACTAGCTCTTGGGGTTTGTAGACACCTTTTTCTGTGATTATTCCTGTTATTAGACTGTTGGGAGTCACATCAAAAGCAGGATTCCAGCATGATATCCCTGAAAAAAATAGACACTTATATTTATAAGCACCAATATAACACTTACGAAACACCAATATACGGTTTAGCTTGCTTATGGGTAAGATATATGCCAATATTTATCAATACTTATTTAAAATGGAACACAATGGTGGCTTAATTCTGAAATTCTATTCTAACAATAAATATGCGACACTAAGAGTGCAAACATAACAAGTGGGACGCGGTGGATGTTGACAGCACAGGGCGAGGAGGTCACCTGCGATGCTTAGTCAAGCTCAGACGGCTGTTGTGATTATTATTATTACACGATCTTATTAACAATATATATATATATATATATATATATATATATATATATATATATATATATTTAGGTTAGTTCTAGTAGAGCTTAAAGCTTATTTAGGAATTTTTTGACTAGATAGGAGACTGACAGACTTACCTAATGGCAATAGTCCAAAACTGAAATCTCTTGGAAATAAACACATATAAAAACTTAACACACTATTGAAATATTTCGATCAAAAATGATCTCAATCAGTCAAGAAAGAGAAAAAAGAAAAACTCACAGAGTTTTTCTCTTTCTTGACTGATGAAGATCATTTTTGATCGAAATATTTCAATAGTGTGTTAAGTTTTTATATGTGTTTAAGGTAAGTCTGTCAGTCTCCTATCTAGTCTAAAAATTCCTAAATAAGCTTTAAGCTCTACTAGAACTAACCTAAATATATATATATATATATATATATATATATATATATATATATATATATATATATATATATGTGTGTGTGTGTGTGTAGTTATTATTATTAATTGTAAACAATTCCCCCCCCCCCACTAAGAGAAATAATTTTACCTTAGTGGTGGAAAAGATTGTTTACAATTAATAATAATAACTTCATAAAGTCAGTGCAACGCAAAAATAATGGACAACGTGAAATATCACGATATATATATATATATATATATATATATATATATATATATATATATATATATATATATTTAGGTTAGTTTTGGTTGGTAAAGATTATTTAGATTTTTTGGACTAGGAGACTGACAGACTTACCTTGGTAAGAGTCCACACTGTAGTCTTGAAATACAAACACATAAAAGCACTTAAACAATGATATATTTCAACCACACAGTGGTCTTTGTCAATCGAAGAGAAAACACAAAAAGAAATATGAGAGAATGAAATAAAATAAATATCTATTTATAATAAATAAATATCTATTTCTATTTATAAATATTTATTTTATTTCATTCTCTCATATTTCTTTTTGTGTTTTCTCTTCGATTGACAAAGACCACTGTGTGGTTGAAATATATCATTGTTTATGTGCTTTTTTGTGTTTCTATTTCAAGACTACAGTGTGGATCTTATTGACAAGTGATAACTTGGCATGTCTGAATCATTGTCAATAAAATTTGGTACAGCCATATCTCACTCAAATATAAATATAAAGAAAGAAGACATTTAACCTATCATACGAATGGTAAAGCTTTTATTTTACTGAAGCCACTATTAGTCAGTTTGGAGATAATAATTCACTAAAATGGATTTTTCTGTGTGGTAGAGGAGATTAAACTCAACATAATGAGCCCTACTAAGGACTTTTACAGCTAGGAATGGAAATATCAAGAAAAATGACAACACTATTAATGGAAATATTAGGTAAAACAATTTTGTTTATTGATGAAAATGACTTGAGTAAAGCTCTAAGTTCAATGCTACACAGTTAATTTACTACAATAATAATTGTGACTCCCAACATCATAGACGGAGTTATGAGGTTTGTTCTGAGAGGGCACACGATTGCCCTGTGGGGTATCAAATGGGGTCTGGGGTACTCCCTCCAAAAAATAGATAACATTTAACCCTTAGCGCTTGGGGATTTTTTTTAACATGCCTTGCTTTCCCACTTGTATTAAAATTGAGACAAATTCCTCACCTGCAAGTTGCATTATTGTTTATGGAAAACTTTGTTTTCTCTTACATGATTTTAGTAAACTAAGCTATTTTTATTCACTAATACTGTCTGTACATGATTTTATTATCTTATTTGTAGTTTTGCAGAGTAAGATATCTCTGAAAACAGTCTTCCGGACAAAGTTCTGGTTTTCTGCTGCATATTTTGCAGTGAAAAACTGTTTCCCTTCTACCTCCTTTTATCTTCCTGTTACTGCAAACTACACAATCCTTAGAACTACTTTTATCACTGGAAAAGATTAAATGTAATTTCCCATTCAGTCTTTCTTCTTTGTCAGTAGTTGATGGCCGACCCCCTCTTACTATATGGGTTATTCCTGATATCACCAATGCGTTCCCTCACAAAGTTTTGGCAAAACTATTTTTGTTTAACAGGATTTTCTCTCATTTCCTTTTTTTTGTAATTATAGATAACAAAACTGTTTACTACAGCAACATCTAATAGCCAGAAAAACATTTTCCCCCACCATTTATTTGTTCGTCTCGTAAAACTGCACGGTTTTACACGGGTTGTACACCACCCATAAACTGGATATATTTACAAATACCTGTTGGTTTAATTATTTTGTTTATGAAACTGAACTAGATTCTAATAAATCAGGATCAAGTAAAAGATCAGGAATTTCAGAATCACTAATTGCATGTGAAGCCACGGCAAACTACGAGTAAACAAAAAACCTGCGAAACTGTAACCTACTTGCAGCTTACAACGAAGCGGCAAACTAGATTTTGTGATGACTCACATATTCCTAGACATTTTCAACTTAATTCACATTATTGTCAATAGAGTGTAGCACGAAACGGTAAAAGATTGAATGTCGTGGGCTTCGCCACTGACGAGTTATAGGCATTTGAAAATCGTGTTGGGTGATCCCCGACATACGAGTAAACTGCAATATACGCTTGGCGGGGGTCCCCTGACAGTCGAATGCTAAGGGTTATAAGCATGTCGAGATTGAACCGGCATCCAAGAACTTACGTTATAAGGTAAATATTTTAAACTACTACTTTCTTACTGACAAGTTAGTGTATGGTGTGTTACTCATAGAACGCTAATTGGGAGGCTCTTAGACTTTTATTAAAATGCAAAATTAAACATTAATACTTTTTTTTTTGAATTTTGCAGTCACAAATCCAAAAATAAAACTGATTTTGTGTCTATGAGAAACATAACATTGAATATCAAACTTCGACTTTAATTCCTAAAATTATGTTTTAAATACCATGAATTACAAGATTGGAGTAAAATTATATATTTTGCTTTGAACTTGTTCATATTTAGAAAATATTTTGCACACAATAATAATAACTAACAACAAAATTTGCTAAGTATATTTTTTATTAGCATTATTATTATTTTTGTAGTATTTTAATGAGTTTACTGTCAGGTTTCGATTATAAAAAAATAATGCTCCTTTCCAAGAAGTTGGGGAGGCAATGCCCCCCCCCCCTTAACTCCACCCATGCCCAACATTTCTATATTTAAGGTCACAGAAATGTTTCTAAAGAAACCTTTACTTTACTTGCAAATATATTTGCTAAAAATAAACTACTACGACTAGTAATTTGACTACTACAGACTACTGATTTACTGACTAGTAAAAAACTGAATCAAAACCTTTACTGTAGTATGAATGTTATGAAAATAAAACAGTTAAGAAAATAATTTTAAATTATAATAGATTAAAGTAAATTTAACATGAAAAGAATTGGTTTTACCGGGGGCTGCTATCCTTAGTGTGCCTAAGTGTGTCATTTCCTTATCAGGTCTTTCTTCTATTACAATTTGTTCTCCTCCAGAAATATTAAAATCTATTGATGTTAAAGGTGCGGCGATATAGAAAGGCACTGAGTGATGTTTTGCAACAACAGCAATCTGTAATACAAAGTACATAAATAGTGTAACTTATAGAACATAATGTATTGAAAGAGCATTCACAACCAGCACACAAAAATGTAGGTGTACTTATCCCACTAAATACGAATTGAATTAATTGAAACTTATGCTAAATTAATTCAAACAAATTAAATTAAATTTATGTAATTACTGTAGTCAATAAACATATTTTGTGCATTCTTAATTATAGTATTAATGTTCTTTAGAACTCCTATTTTTTCTAATGTAAAGGAATGTATTTTTATATAATCCGATGGGAGGTGGTTGTTTATCTATCTCGAATTATTGAGACTCTACTGTATATAAAATGTCAAAGTTCAATGGCTTTGGAAGAGATGTTATTGTCTGAATCAACAAAAAAATTATGTTAATGAAAAAAGGAGAGTAAGGTCTACTTTAACCGTAGATGTACCCAATAAAATCTAAGTAAACGTAGCCTATAACACTTCAATTTACAACATACTGAAGTGTTTTATGGAGGAATAAGAATATTAACATCAGGAAGGAATTTAGGCAAATGCTGTTTTTTTTAATGATCTAACAGCCAGCGAAGATAAATACATCTTTTTATTCAATAGCTTAGCATTTATTGCAATGAATATGATATTCATAATGAAAAATTTATTTTCCAAACTAGAAAAAAGTAAAATTAGAAATAAGGAGAGTTTTGCCTACTTTCGGCATAATAGACCTGAGGCCTTCGCCATAGCCAAGTACGGCTTAGATAACCATCATTTCCTTAAGGATAGATGGTACCAAGCTACTTAAAAATATATGTTACAAAATATAATGTTCTAAATACGTTAGGAAACGTTGTATATAAACAAACACTGAAATGTAGTAAAGACAATCTAGACAATTATTACTATAAGTAGTGTGAAGCTTGTTGTTTAATACAGTGCATTAATTTTTTCAAGAGTAGCAACACCGGTTGAGTGGTACTAATAAACATAAAACGTTACTTAGACACCAATGTCTGGCCAGGCCCGACAGTTTTCGGCTCATGGCAGGTAAAGTTTTAAATGAGTTGTAAGCTACTAATTTTGGTTATGGTAATTAATTGCATGAGTAAAACTAATTAAAAAAAGATTAAAAATCAGCCTAATTTCTATTAATATGACAATTCTATCTTGATACAAAGTTTATTCATAGCACTAAAATGGCCCAAAACAATTCATAATAAAAACTGAATGATATTATGCTTCTATTAGTATGGCTGACAGATTTTTTAACCTTTAGGGTTATAAATCATAATCTCTTAAATATAAGAGTTCTTTAGAAATGGCCTCAGTTTGAATTCAAACTTGGGTAATCTATTCATAACACTTTACATCCATAGATTTTAATAATTATTTACTTGGTAAGTGCCAATTTTATTTGCTGTATCTCCATTAGCCGCTACTCTGTCAGCCCCTACCACAACGGCTGATATTGTTCTTGAACGCATCAAAGCTGCAACGGCAGAATCACAGATAAGAGTTGACGGAATTTTTTCATGAACTAATTCATATGCTGTTAGCCTTGCCCCTTGGTTGTAAGGTCTTGTTTCTGTACAGTATACATGATCTAAAAAAGCAATATAAGTGTGAAATACTATTTGTATAATCTATATATCTGCTAAGATATGTCCTATTCGTTTGGAAGTATAAAATGATAAATAATAAATATTATTATTCAGGAGATTTTTGATGAAACATGTTATATTAAAATTTTTAATATTACAGGTTATACATAATTAGATAGGATATGAGCTGAAAAAAATATTTAAGGAAAAGGAAAAAACAATTTTTAAGAATATAAATTGTACAAATCTGTAAACAGAATTTAAAGCCAAGAAAATGAGAAAAAGAAAGAAAGAAAAGGTGAAGACATTTATTAATCATGCTGCCTTAAGAAAGATTGAGAAGTAAAGAAATATTTTTAAAATTATTGAAAGTACATATAAGAACATTCTATATTAAGACAATATGTTCTGCAGTTTCCATGACTAGAGAAGTAAAGCTATTAAAATGGCAAATAAAAATATTGTTAAGAACAAATAACTGACACATTATTCTTACAACTAATAACACCACTATGATATTTTTTCAAAATTAAAAATTGTATAAGTTACACTCTCAGATTTATAAACTTTTTTGTTCATTAATGAAGTGGTATCAGTATATTCCTGGACTGTACATATTACAATTTTTAGATGTGATTATTCAAGGCACTGTGCCAGAGTCAATCAACCCAGTTCATAATGAATCGGTGTGCTGAGTTTTATTACTGTGTGAGATTACATTTAGGGTATGAGTAGTTTTGAAATTGTATGTAATATTCAGTTGCAAATTTTTTGAAGACTAATAAATTTCAGTAACATGATATTTTGTGTTTGAATCATAGCTACAGACAAATTGTAGTACACATTTTGCAGAACAAGATGCATGAATAAATTTTGTTATAATTTCTTGGCAACTTTCAAACGTCATAAAGTTTGTTCATAAATTATGATTTGTTTGATAAGGGTCTTTGTAAATGTGTTTTTCTAACAATTTCATCAGGATTATTCTAGGAAGACTGCCCTGAGCAATGATTATCTTTGAGTAAAGTTCTGTGGACCTTGTAATGAGCATTGGATTCAAGAGCTTGTGTTATTTTAAGAGAACTTTCAAAATCTTGTTGAAAGATTGCAGAAGGTTTAGGTTACAGAAAACAAAACGAGGTGCAAAGTATGTTGCTAAAACCATCAACCATCATAAAATTTCCAACTGAATATTTATTTATACTAAATTACAAAACATAACTTGTAGATATAATATAACCTCACACATCAATGAAATATGGCAAAACAATTCATCAGGTATTTGGTGATCAGCTCTAGGTGTTCCAGCTTGGAAAACTGTTCAAAAACTAATTCAATTACAATTTGTTAACATTCTAATACCTCTAAAAAAAGAACAATTTATTTTGTGGCCCTGCAATACAGTTTAATAATCATAGAGCTTTATTACAACAGTAAAAATAATTTTTAAAAACATACTAAACAAAACCTCAAATCACTTATTTGCTAATTTATAAATATATGTTTTTTAATAAAACATTATACAATTCTTTAAAAAAAATATTTATCTTTCTCAATTGTTACACAAAAATTTGTTGCATATATTACCCTAATTTAACCCTTTGCATGTTGACTTATTTGTTACGTATTGTATAAAAGTTATGGTAATGAATAAGGTTATGATACATTGTGTGATTTAATACCTTTTCTATAATATTTATAATACACAATAAAAGGTAATACTTAACCACATTGGGGCAAATCCAATTTTTTTCATTTTAAAGAAGGTTACTCAAAAGTAGAATCACAATAAAGCTATAACATGAAATAAACTTGTATTGTAATGCTTAACCATGCACTTGGCCTTAAGTATACTACCATTTCTAAAAACATATTACATTGATACATCAACAGCTTCTGCATGTCTACTCATATTTCAAGATTGTTTGTTATTTCATAATGAAGCTAACTTATCTAATATCGACCATCTCAAAGAAGACGGTGTTTTAACAGTCCTTACCATGTTTGTAGGAAAGTATTTATACTGACCCACTACAGCCCGTCTCACCTACTGCAATCTCTCATGACCAAGTGAACGTTTACGTGCTCCGCACTATACTTTATTGTATCTAATAAAGTAAATAACATTTATGCATCTATGAATTACAATACAGTTAAACCAACCTTTGATGGTTGGTTGATAAAGGTTAGTTAAAGTTGATAAATTATAGTTCTGAAGTTAAAAAACACTGACATACTCATAAAAAACTGACAATACTTTCACTTACCTAATTTTCTTTGTTCATATAGTGCTCTGATTACACCAAGTGCAGTTCCATATCCAGCAGTTGCTAAGGATCCAGTGTTACAATGAGTCAATACACGTACAAGACCATCACCAGGTGATCCAGACAAAATGGCAGCAGCTCCTGCAGCTCCTATGGCTTTGTTATCCTCTAAATCTTTGGATAGCATTTGCTCAATTGCTTTTATAAACCTTGATATAAACACATTTAAAATTTAGACTACAATAAAATCAGCATTTTTGATGTTTAAATTTTTTAAATTGTGTTATCATGTAGCAAATTTCAAAATATTAAAATTGAAATAGTTTAAGATATTCTAGTTCTTTAATTATAAAACAACTAAATTTTAAGCACATAATATACCAACCTTACTTGTATTAAAATTATATTGTTGATAGAATATAGATAAAAGTAGTATATTTATAATTTTAAGTTTTACTTAAAAATTACAATATAATGTAAGTATAATGTACAATGTTATTTGCAGTTTACAATGCTGTGAATAATCCTTAAGAGTTTTATAAAATTTGTAGACAAAATACATGGTGAAGCACGTCGAGAACTCTGACAAGGGCTGTTTTAGAGGCTTCCTTGCATTTTTTTGCTTTTGTTTTTTTTTTAATTTTAATTTTTCACACGGGACATTCTCTACAAAAGCTAATGGTTGTATTCAGTTTACTGTAAAATCTATAGGTGCTATATATCTCTGCTTTACTGCTAATACTGGACAGCCACATAGCTGTTTTATTTAATGACGCCATCTCATCAGATTATGCAATTGAAAACGGAATTCCACAAGGTAGAATTATTTGTCTTAGTCTCTTCAACATTGCTCTCCATGATCTGACCAGCGGTCTCACTCCAAAACACTACAAAACATATGCTTTATCTGCCATGTTGCCAAATTCTTTCCCGGATTCGATACCTGCTTTTTACTCCGAGTAGCACAGCATATGGTCAGCAATACAAATTTCTTTGAACCTGCCAGGCAGAAGGAGCAAGCAGGACCACCCAGTAGTTCTGAAAACTGTAAATGATACATTTCAGCTAAAATTATCATATTAGAATCTATACCGATGGCTCGCTTGACCAGCAAAAGAGAACATCCACAGAAGGTTTTTTCAAAGAATTTACTGATATCTGATTTTATATCCCTGCAAAAACGCACTCCAGGATGAAATCAGGGCTTCTGGCATTAAATGTCGCATTGACAAGTTGCTTTGAAACAAAGGAGAAGAAAATAGTTATATTCACTGACTCCAAATCTGCCCTTCAGGCTCTCTTAAATTCATCCACAGGAGACTATTTTTTTTGTATTGCTGAAATAAGAAAATTTCAAGTGATCTGAAGGACATAACTTTTCAATGGGTACCAGTGCATTGTGGAATACCAGGAAATGAGATTGCTGATGAAACAGCTAAAGCTGCATTCCATATGTACTCAACATTTAAAGCCACTCATGTATTGTAAAAGCTTGACAAATAAATACTTCCATAAATGTTGGACTGAATATTGGAGAGAAAGAGAACAATGCAGGGAAGTTTTACGTCCAATTGTGGTCATCTAGTGACGAAGAAATATTTATTTAGATTTAACCTTTCGAATTCTCAACTTTGTGAAAATGAAGATAAAAGTGAAAAGCACATGTTCGACTGCACATATCCCATACCAATGAGGGACTTTCTGAGATCCAAAGTTATAATATGGGAAAACATTCACATGAACAAGTAGCACCATGGGCTGGTAAGTATCATATACCGTGGGCATTGGGCTATCAGCCACTCTTGAAGCGGGATTCCTGTGGAAAGAAGTAGACAGTATACATGGTGATCCCAAACTTAGCAAACCTTTACTAGCCATTTTACCATCTAAAATAAAAAAAGAATGTTAAGGTCTGAGTTGAGAATGGGAGACTCAAACTTCCTCACGGAAACAAAAAAGATGTGCTACTCCAGGCAAGTGTTTTTATATTACAATATGTTTAAGTATATAAATAAAACAAAAAATATATATACATAAAAACCGGTTAGAATGGATAGTAAAAAGCCTGCTTATCTTATTCCAGGTTAATCACAAATATGCTAAAATTTTAAATGTCATAATTCTCAGTAGTCTTTGGAGAAGAAGTGGAAAAAAGAATTTGTAACAGTTTTTCATTCTTCATTCCCCTCACAGTAGAGGGGCAGACCAAATTTTCCCTTATATAACTGTCAATAATACCTAGTAAATAAAGCATATTATCTACATTTAGAGAATCATTAAGAGATCATCTCCTAGACACAACTATTATTGTTATCTGAAAACTTTAAAAGAGCAGCGTTATACATGATTGTAGTCAAAGTTTTAAATATTACAGTTCTAATACAGTAGCCCCCGCTTATTGTAATCGTGAGGTGTAGAAGTACAGCATTGAACTCACTATATTACGGTCACAAATGTTTACTGAACGATATGTAGGTCTAGGATTATAGTAAGTCATTTTAATTTTGTACCACAACAACAATGTAATTCAGGCACATGGAAATCATGAGTGATAACTTACCAAATTTTGGAACTCCAGACAGTTTTATGTACTGTAGTAAAATTTTGTAACTAGGTATTCTACTCGTACTTGTTAAATTTTGCGAGCACACTTCACGTCAAATTATTGTATTTCATTGTAGATTTTTTTTTAATACTAATTGAATCTAGCATAATTAAAAAAAAATATTGAACTATGTAAAAAAACTTCATAAAACTCTTCAACACAAAACTTTGTCATGAAACACTTCGATCTTTTTTAAACTTTCAAATTTATTTACTTTTTCACAAAGAATTGTTCATATTCATAATTTTTTGCATGATCTGGCAATGATAACCACAAATGGTTTTTCGGCAGAAAAAAAAAAAAAAATTTTTTGCATGGTCCTCGGTTTTTTGGCACATTATTAAGTCATCAAAAATCTAGCATCTTTTTCGCAGCCTCATACACTTTAAACCATAATATCAAAGTTGATTACAGTGTGGATCCTTCCCAAAACAATTTCTTTTGCTATCAACATTTTCATTGCCCTTTTATAATGAGAAGATGTAGTATTTGTTCTTCAAAATTTTCTATAAGAGACTATGTGAAACGCCAAGTTGAGAAGCAGCGTTTCTTTGACTTGTTTTTCATAATTTACTATATCGATCTAGAATGTCAAGTTTCAAGACTTAAATCAGGTCTTTTTTTTTGAGAAAAATCATTTAGCTATACTTTGAAACTTCAAGTGACACTAAACCTCATAAAACCATTGTAAAAAAAACTTCCAAAATTAAATTACATAAAATCACACTGAAATCATAAAAGATGGTGCAGTAGTCGCATGTGGCATACGAACAACTAAATGGACATACAACAATTGTACATTTCATGAAACCTATAAAACGTGTTTGAGTAAAGTCAAATAGGATATGAATAACATGTGGATAATGTTAATAACAGGACAGGATTACACTCACCATATCGCTTAACTGATTTCTCCGAATTTACAATACTTGTAAACATTTTTGTTTGGTCTGTGCTGTTGAATGCATGACAAATTAAATTATAACAATAAGAGAAGAGATGATTACAATATACAACTCGACCACAATGTATTTATACGATTGTATGTCTGTCTTTAAGTGAAACTATAATAATAACTGAGTGATAACATTAAGTGTGATTACACTATGCGGCTGTAAGTTTATCACAAAAACTCTAGAAAGTGAGGGAAATTCAAAGGCAAAGTTATATTGACATAAAATAAGCATGTTCAAAACCATACTATCCAGTTTGAAACCAACAGTGAAAATTATCTTACTAAATTCTACACATTTACAAAAGCTATTGCTGTCATACAAGATATGGAATATATAAGCTAATAAAACTGGTGAAATAAAATATAATTATGCATTATTAAAATCAATGAATGTTATATTATTTTCAAAAGTATAGAGCACTTGAATATAGTTGGCAGTAGTACAAAGTTGGTGAGAATACGCTACACATATAATCAACAATTAGATAAATAAATGCTGTGTTCAAAGACATTATTTTGAATATTGTTTGGTTTTGTGTAATATTTATATTGTTTAATGTGATGTTTGTAGAAAATTATGTTTCTTTATAATTGTTCGCTGTAGTGAAATGATGGGGGTTTTCTGTTTGAAAACAAGTGTTTAATGTTATTTTATATTCTATGTCAGAGATGCATTTTGTTACAACAGAGGATTTCTAGAAGCCTTGTGCTGCTTTCTAAATAAAATAAACTACTGCTGGAAAAACTTGTAGCCTGGAGTTTGGTTATGTCTGTCTCCAGTTCATTACTGTATGGTAACCATCCGTGGCGTAGCCAAGGGGGGGGGTGCCTACACCAAACCAATTAATTTTGGCAACAAATATTTTAAAATATAAAACAGCGCTGGATTTTTAGTTTATAGACGACTCAACAATCGTGTAATTTCAAGAGTGCAAAATTGCATAAAATATTATTTCTAAAGATAAAAATGTTTAAAATTTCCCCAAGGAGGTCCCATCCTCTGACCTCCCGGGTTTTGCGCCCCCAACTATCCTCCTGGCTATGCCCCTGGTAACCATGGCAACAGTTTAAGGTTCTACAATAAAGGGATGACAACCAGATGGTGGGAAAAAATTCAAATACAACTTTGAGAAATATATTTTTCTAGGTATTGGAAAGTTGGTGCAGTACCAAAGCAAGCTACACTTCAAACATAAAGATTCTCAGCTTGAATCCAGTTGCACTCCACCAATTTTATAATTTAATTATTGAATAAATATTTGAAAAAACTGAATTAACATTAATTGTCATCCACTATAAATTTATAGTCATCTACTAAAAATTTGTATAAGATATATATCAGGAGAGTGTTAGCCAACAGAAGATATTTAATAATTCAAACAGCTGAAATGTAAACAAAAGGAATAGAAGTGATGAGCACAAAAATGTCATGAGAGATGCATGATATTTTTTTACCACCACTACAGAATACCGTAGAATATTTTATTTGTTACTGGTAATGCACATTGTATTAAACAAACAAAAACATCATAGATTAAAATTTGTCTATCTTATTTTTACAAACACATTTTTTGAGTAAAATCTAGTTCAGTTTTTTAACCAATTTAAAACATATAATACTCACGTGTTCTTCATGTCTTCAGGTTCTGTTGTGACATTTTTATCCAACTCATTTATTAGTTCTATCAGCGTCTCGGCAGCTATCTTCATGTTGACTGCAGTGGGCCTTGCTGATACTAAGTAGTTGAGCTTTCCCTCCACTTCTTGTCTTAAGGTCTTCTTTTTAACAAACACTTCTGTATTCAGCTCAACTGCAAGGCTCAGGCAGCCTACAATAGCTATTGCTGGAGCTCCTCGAACCTAAACAAAAATAATTATTTTTATGTTAAAAAAAATTGACTAAAATCACTGCCTTATTCACGTTTCTCTGCAGATGCACCAGTGTATTTATTGTTCAATAATTTTACATACAAACCGGTTGAATTTAACATAAATCTCAACCAATAAGAACCAGAAAGTATTAAGTTTAAAAAGTTGTCAACCATTATTTTAAAGTCTCCATTTAAATAATTGCTAATCTCCATTTTTTAAATTCCTTCTATTAGTTCACACTCTCCGGATATACACCTTACACAATTTTTCAATTCTTAATAAAATGTTTGTATTCATCCAATGAAGTCCTTACTTCTTCATACAGGCGTTCAGCTCTAAGAGTAGCCGATAGCCTGATGTCCATGATAAATTGATTCTGCTACTGGCCAATATTTTTTCTCGAGAAAAAAATCTTGCCCTCAACTCTCAGGATTTCGACCTCGAGATGTCTCTTGAGATAATGGGATAGGTACAGTTGAACAGTATATGAATTAATCACTTAAACAATAGTTTATGACTATCCGAAAATTTAGTAAATTTATTAAAACTTACTGAGACAGAACTTTTTCGATCGCTAAGTGCCGATCTTCATCAGTGTCTTCTGCTTGGAGATGTTGGGTCAAGCGGTGACGGTTTTAAAGATAGGTTTTCAATAGTATCAAAGAGTATGTGTGATTTGTATTGTGTTTGTTAGTTTAATATGTTTGTACTTTGTGTTTTTGTGTGTCTGTAAATTTCATATTGTTTAGTGTGTTGAGATGTGGTCCTTTTTCATTGATGTGTAGGGTTTCTAGGTTATGGTAAATGTCTGTGTATTTGTGTCCTGTATCTTTTATGTATCTTCCCAATAAGACCAATATCAGAGATTAAGTTTGAGTTATGTCATCCTAGAACAATTTATTTACGAACCACCTACAATGGTGCTTGGAACTTCTTGATTATAAAAGACAATAAGAGTAGAAATTTAGTAGAATTTCCAGGAGATGCTTACTCAAGATATCAGATGAAAAATTTAAAGACTTACAAATTTTAAAGAGATTCTGCGTGAAGAAACACAGAAATATTTTGCAAATTTGAAACTACATTATTATTGAACACTGATACTGAATAAATTTTTATTACTCATGTTTAATTTACTTTTATTATCATGTTTACACTCATTGTTTATGATTATGAAAACTTCTATGAGTTGTGATAATTTTAAATATAAAGTTTGTTCATCTTTGTTAATTGGTGTTATAATGTCTTCTCATAATATCATTACTACTAATAATCATTATTTTGTACATTCCTGTATATCTTGAAATAAACATAGACTGTTTTTTCATTTGTATAAATGACATGTTTATTATTTTTTGTTTTTATAAACAACAAAACACAGATTTAATATTTTCAATTCATATTTTCATTACTTAATGACTGCAGAACAATTGTAATTGTCCAATAAATATCAATTTCATTCATAATGTGAAGTTTTTAGTACTAATTTTCGATTTTCTCAAAAGTAAGATAAATGACTTAGAATGTTCTTTGCCTGTGGTCTTTGATTATTTTAACCATTTGATCAGAACTCCTTCTTTTTAGAAGCTGCTTCCTTGCAGATATTAAATGAGACGCTATAAGGACCGTAGATGCATTTCTTCAAAGATCTTTTAATGTTAAGTTTATTATACAAGATAAAAGCATTTACAACACTAGCAACAATAAAACACCAGAAGATGTAGTGGCACAACTTTTTACTTTTTCTATAAATCTCATAAATTTCTTTCATTTGATCAAACTTGTTTAGTGTTGAGTGTTCTTGTTCATATTATAATCTAGTTGAGCCTTTATGCATGGGACATCAGTTAAAGCATAAGTTTTCTTTTCTTACTACTTCCACCACTTCCTCTGGGTTGCGGAAATTGGAAAGTAAGTGAACACATCTCTCGTCTTTCATTGCATTACAGAAAGGGCCTGTATTACTACAAAATGTCACCCATTTTATTGTCTTGTCAATTTGAATTTTTTGCAAATGTTTTCTCTTTGGATTGACCATTCCACAAGCACAAATGCCATCCTTCTTCGGGTCTTGCAGCAGATTGACACTAGTAAAATATTTGTCAAAATAAATCTTATCTATTTGACAAATTGTGAACCAAATGTTTTACAACATGTTCCCCAAGCTTTTTTTACGTTTTTTTTTACCTGTATAAATGTCAAATTTCTAAGCACATTCAGTTTTATCTGTCAACATCCACAGCTTATACCCTCTTTTGATGCTGTTTTATTGACACAGCCCTTGAATTTAATTGACTCATCAATGAACATACTTCACTCGGTTTTAGAACTTTCATAAAATTCTCTCCAAGTTGATTTAGAAATGGCCACACTTTATACAGTTTATCAAAACTGAATGCTTTTCTTATTGGTTGAGCACTGTTGTCATTTATATGTAAATGCAATGAAACATATTCATAGTCATTGGTTGATTTAAATTATGTAAGGAGAAGAGCTCCAATAATCTTTTTAACTAGTCAAAGGCTTGATCCCATGAGCAGATTCAAACATGAACTTCTGCGTCGGCTGGTACATTTTTTTTGTTGCTAAAATCGTACACATGGGCACGGGAAATAAATATCCACTTTTACATTACAACCGCTTAATCTAACAACTCCAAGCAGAAGACACTGACAAAGATCGCCACAGAGCAATTGAAAACATTCTGTCAGTAAGTTTTTACAAAATTTAAAGGTTTTACTGAACGTAATGAACTACAAAATTCAAGAGTTTACATACCTACATTGAAATATACCTTTAAAGTATCCAGTTAGGATAGATTTGGTTGTAGTTTTATATATTTAACCAAACAAATGTATACATGTAAGGCTAGAATAGATATCATGTGACGTCAGCTGGCAAAAAGTGTAATTTCGTGGAATTAGACTTCTAATTAGGTAATATCATATACAATTACAACCAAACCTATCCAGACTGGACACTTTACAGGTATATTTTAATATAGGTATATAGTAATGAATAAAAATTACAACCAAATCTGTCATAACTGGAGACTTTATAGATATATTTCAAAAAAACACTTGTAAATATTTACAAACTTGGCACATTTCCCGAAACGGCCGTCCTCAACAAATATAAGTAAGTGTTACTATAGGCAAGTTTGAAATATTTACAAGTGTTTTAGTGAATACTAGTAGCTCACGTGAAGATGGAATCAACATATATATATTTCAATATACGTGTATGTAGTATGGCACGTCGTTGATACATGGACATAGTACTTCTTACTACTCTGCCCTGAATTGTTTACCCAACTTTAGTTTGATAAAAAAATTACCTTCCGTGTAAAAAAATTCTTATAGATATGGTCCTAGGACATGTTTAAAAAAAAATGTATACTTTTTTTCAGGTGGTGGGCAATATTCATTTTAACCGAATATAATGAACCTTACTGGAAATTTTTACTAATATTAGAACCTATAACCAAAAAGGTTTTGTTTGGTGGAAATGGCTTGACCAAACATTTGACTCATTGCAATTAATGTGTTAACATATTTGGGTAAAAATATAATCTTAATGACGTTGGTGTTTTTTTTTACGTTGGTAACTTTTTTTTGTTATTACATTACTCGTTTTCATGTGTAGAACACGAATATCAACTTTTTTTCTGCGGAAAATACGGAAAGTTACTTTTTTCACATTTTAAATGTTAGGTTATAATGGCATGTATATAGTAAACGAGTCTTATTGGTATTGTTTGAAATTTTTGTTGGTTTGTTTAATTACTAATTTCAATGTGTAGAACGCTAATATAATCTTTTTTCTGCAGAAAATACAAAAAGTTAATTTTTCCCCACATTTTTAATGTTAGTCTGTAATAGCATGTATAGCGTGAACCGGCCGCGCAGTAGCTACAGCGCACTGCACTACGTCAAAGTTAGTTTCTTTTAATACTAAACTTAAAATCTAAAATTTTACCTTTTTTTTATAATTTTATACAACATGACTATATACCTACATTAAAATATACCTACGAATTATCCAGTCAGGATAGATTTGGCTATAATATTATTCAACTTTACTATCCACCTATATTGAAATATACCTATGAAGTGTCAAGTCAGGATAGATTTGGTTATAATTTTATTCAACATTATTATCTACCTATATTAAAGTATACATACGAAGTATCCAGTTAGGATGGATTTGGTTATGATTTTATACAACATTACTATCTACCTATATTAAAATATACCTATGAAGTATCTAGTCTGGATAGATTTGGTTGTAATTTTCTGCATCAGCAATAAGTCTAAACATTTACCAAAATTACAACCAAATCTATCCTAAATGGATACTTCGTAGGTATACTTTAATACAGGTAGATAGTAATGTTAAATAAAATTATTACCAAATCTATCCTGACTGGATACTTTGTAGGTATATTTTAATATAGGTAGATAGCAATATTGAATAAAATTACAAATCTAGACGTAGTGCAGTGCGCTGTAGCTACTGCGCACCCGGTTCACGCTATAGGCCTACACACCTTTACAACTTAACATTTAAAATGTGAAAAAAGTAACTTTCCATACTTTCCGCAGAAAAAAAGTTCATATTCATATTCTACACATTAAAACAAGTAATATAATAACAACAACAAAAATGTAACACCAACGTCATTAAGACTATATTTTTACCCATATTTGTAACTAATCAACTATAACACCTGACAAGAAATTTCAATACATATGAATAGCTGAAGGCCTTCAAGCGAAAGTATTCATTTATTACATTGCATAATGTAATCATATTACCAATGTCTATTAAAGTGTTTAAAATGTAAATTCATTTTGTTAGCCCATAGAACAATCTAATTTCAATGTTCAGTGAAATGAAAATTTGAAATATTTATAACCTATCCTTACAAAGTAATTCGTTTACTTTATATAGTAGATTGATAACAATTTCGTATTACATTCATACCTTACACAAGAATTGTGACTTTGTAACAATCTTACATAAAGCATAATGCAGATAACCGGTAAACAAAACCTAACCTAAAATTACCTGCATTGAATTAATAGCTTTCCAACCGTCTTCAACACCATTTATAGTTATATATTTTGATTCTGAAGGAAGCAGAAGCTGATCTAAAATATCGAGTTTTCTATCCTTATATTTGATCGATTCTAAACTCATTTTAAAAATTAAGGCACAATTTAACCTAAGTTCTAAATAGGTTATGAATTTAGATAGTTCAGACACGTTTCCTTCCTGCTCACCATAGTCCTTACATGTTCAATTATTGCCAACGGTAACTCGTTTCTGAAATTTCCCCAACATTTTACATTTTTTTAAAATTACATAAATAAAATTCGTAGCATGAGTCAAAATTCTTACTCAATTTTAACATTTATATGAATACGAAAAAATATTATTTATTTTTCTATATAATTTATTTTCTATTTTTAACAATAACGTACAGGAATATTTCTTAATAAGGCCACTGCATCATACTTTACATTGTATACATGTATACAATGTATATATGTATCAAATTACATATATATATATATATATATATATATATATATATATATATATATATTTTCAAAGCTACAAATATTTTGAAATTTTAATATTTTTAATTTCTCCACAATGTGAACAAATAAATATTTGATATTATTATTTTAGGAACTTATTTTATAAGTCATAATTATTTTACAATTAGTTTCTAAACTTTTCCGTCTAAGAATTTTTTCAATGTACAAACATAAAGTAATTTTCTTAAAAGATATTTTGAGAGAATACTTTCAATACTGCCTTAGCTCCCACCACCATACTACAGAACTATCAAACCATCTAATGTTAGATTTTGTTAATCAAATAATGTCTTCTGTTTCCATAATATCGTCTGTTCTTAAAGTTATTTTGTGCATTATTTGTTATTTTTAGATTTTTTTAAGTTTCACTTGATGCAGTAACAAATTTAAATATCACTTTTCACTATTACCAATACCATCAGGTATTTTACTGCAATAATACTTGTATTTAGTCCTTGAACAAAATATTCAATTATTATAACAAAAGCAGTAGTTTTATCACAAAAATCAATTTTAACTTGATAATGTTACATTTCCTTTATAGTCATGACCCTATATAATCAGATAATTAAAACTATGGTTAATGATAAAGAGTACATTTTTATACTGAAAATATTAGGATTAGAGTTTAAACATAATCATACACATAGAACTCTAGAGTGTTATCGATACATTGATGAGAAATGTTTTTCCTTTATTCTCTTTTCCCCACTGATCCTCCCTTAATCAGGGTTAATGTTTTGTCAAATTATACTATATAGCCTACATTTAGCTACAACCAACAGGTTTTGTCTCACAGTGAAATTTTAATGGAGAGAACAATTATGTTTATGTTATTTCCATATTTCTCGAGGATGTTTTCTCATCCATATACATAAATAGAAAGTATTTTGTATTGTTATGGAATAAAAACCATTACATTACAAAAAACATTTTAATATTTGTTGATTCCATCTTCAAGGGAGCTACTAGTTATTACTAAACACTTTTAAATGTTTATAAACTTGCCTATAGTAGCACTTACTTTGATTGTTGAGGACGGCCGTTTCGTGTATTAGGTGTAACCTAACACCCTAACCTACGTAAACCTTGAGATCAGATATGGTCTGAGTTGACAATGGGACACATCTCCCGAAACGTCCTCAACGAACAAAGTAACTGCTACTATAGGCAAGTTTATAAACATTTAAAAATGTTTAAAAAAAACATTCTATTAAAAAAGAATAAATTCAATTAAATTGCAAGGTATCGAAATTAATCTTTTTGATTTTTGACTTCTCAGCAGTTGGTGATAACTGTAGTAAATCATTAAAAACCTATCATACTTCTTTATTATTCAACTGGTTGAATGTGGGCATGATGAAGCCCTCTTTGTAAAATAAAGTGTATAGATTTTCTTTTTTGAAACACAACTAAAACATCTTACTCATCCCTTATACAGTTTTTTACCATTGCCGTGTGACAATGAATTGCTTACTGGTTCCAAAATTGCAATGATTTCAAAATTCTGGTCACACTCCATTGACTGTTCCACAACTAAATACCAGTAATTGACTGTTTCAATAATTGTTTTCTGAAATACATACCGCCAAAACTTAGCCATGAAGTCTTTTGTTTTGTTCACCTGTCACTTAACACAGTGATATGTTTTACTGCAGGAGAGAGAGTCTTAACAAAATTTGACAGTCAAGAGGCAATTTCTTGACAACCTATGCCTCTTTGTCATAAAACATTTTAGCCTGACCATTTCACATACTGTGGACACAAAATTATCTGTCCAGAACTGATGGCTGTAATAGGCTTTCTTACAAGACGAATTGTATAGGAAGTGTCTTTTGTAAGTCAAAACCAACAACAAGTTAGGTTGTATAATCTTTAGCAACTTTGATATAGTTAGTTTTAACTTTTGAAACTAGTTAAAATCAGCCTCTGCATTAAGAAAATGTACCTCCTTCTCAACTTTAGCCTTTTCAATAGCTTGATTACCAATTTGATTTGTAATTTAGCTTGTGTGTGGGTCTGATGTCTCTTAAACGAGAAGTTAAACTGTGTGTGAGGTACAACAATTGTTATAGCAACAGTCACTAGGCGTCAACAAAATAAAAAATTGGTTAGACTTAAATGTCAAGGGTTCAAGTGCCACATATGTCTATTGGTTTCTAAGCAAAACAGTTGATATTTAAACTAGTACTTGTACCTTCCTCTAGACAGCAGCATCTGTCAGAGATTTCACTAATATCCCTCTGCCACTAGCTTTTACAACTTCTTAGCAACCTATCTGTTTACTTAAGCCTAAAATTTAAAATTTTGCACTTGTACCTCTTGGCTTCTAGGTTTCTCAATTGAGCATTACACTTTATTTATCACAGACAGTCATAGTATACTACGACTGTAGTTGTTTTACATCAACATAATTATCTTCAAAATTATCTCTGTAAAAGTTTTATTTACAAATTGCACAAAATTAAAATATTTAGTATGGTTTCATCGTAATGGGGAAACTGTAAAACAAACAAAAACTTTTATGAACTGTAACACATTGATGGAGCGTTTTCGGACCTATGTTTACATGAACGTTTTTGTTTATTAGATTCACCTGAGGAACAACTCCAGAGATTCCTCCTTTTATCCTGGGATACTCTGTATAAGAAAGATTTTTCAACTCTGTAAAAGCTGATTTATTTTTTCAATGGTCATATTTATTTTGTTTGGTGTTAAAACATTGCTATTTGGAATGAGTGCAATGTCTAGACTCATTCTTTCACCAGTTTAGTTTGAATTCTTATGGTAAAAGTCTATATTAACAGTAAATAAGATTTTCACTTTTGTTAGCATGAAATAAAGATCACTTCTTTAGTGAAAGTTTTCTTTGAAAATTTTCAGTAAGTATAAAAAAGTGTTTATAGATTTAAAACCATTAAGGTTGTTAAAGTTTTAAGACGTTTATTAATCTAAAAGTCTTTGTGAAATTAATTCTTAAAGCTGCTGTATAATTAGATACAGTCAAAGGAAACTCTGGATGTATCTGTAGGCCTACTATTTCTAAATAAGACAGTTTACAAGAGAGGTAATTTTTGTAATAAGGGACTTTGATGACCAATTATTTCTGAATTTTTATTTATTTATCTTATTCAAAGAATTGCATATACATTGCAATATTTTTAACATAAAAATTAGTTGAAACAACCTTAGCCTGATCTACGAATTTTCATATCTCAGGACTTTAACCTTAGGAAAGATATTAAACATTTTTTTCATGATAAATTTAGTTATTGATTTAACCTCCGTTACCTTGAATGTAAACTATAGATTAAAGAACTGTTTTAAAATATGGTTGCATACAATGTGAAAAATTAATCACAACTCATAGATCTTAAAGTTGCTTGATGTAATCATCTTAAATTCACTGATTAATATAATTAAAATACTTAACTTAGTGAATTCCTAATGGACTTACTAGCAAGTAAGCCCATTATGTATTTACTTAGTTAAATATCTCTTAATTATAGTCATAGATCTTGTTAAAAAAAAATACTCTTCTCTATTTATTAATTAATTACGATTTATAAATTCATGTCGAAATTATTGTAGCTGTGTTGGGATTCAAAACATGTGTTTAGGTGTAGGAGGAAAATAAAACTGTTGATTTAGTTATTGGTTAAAATCTGGCCGTGGTTTATTTATATTGAAAGCTGTACAAATATAGTTCTCAAATACACCACCAGGGCTCGATGTAATCGTTAAATCTTTGCCGGCTTCGTTTTGAACAGTAGATCGTGATAGCCTACTACAAATAGTAAAACCCGCCAGCAGTTGTAAACTTATTAAGTGATAGACAATTTTCTCATCAGTTTTCCTTTTAATTTCTCGTGTGTGTGTTTTTAAAGAAACAAAACATGACTACCGTCGAAGAAACCTATGAAGGGGAAATTACCCGTAGAAAATTCAAAAGGACAAGTTTGAAAATCGAAGAGGTAAGGCTATTTAGAAAAATAATAAATATCATTAATTATATTCTGCTTCGCAATTGACAATAATAAGTTACACACATTAACAATTAATTTGATTTAGAGAGATTTTTGATAGGGCTTTTTGAAAAATTAGAAGGTTCAACATAACCTAAAACTACATTTCTATGAGTTCATTTTTGTGTTTTAAAGAAATATGTCATTTATATTGTTGCAGATTTTGAGGTTAATTCGGACATAAATTACTAATAAAATGTTGTCTCGACAGAAATCTTTGTAATTTTATTTTATACAATAAAGCATTTATTTGTTAGAACTTTTAAAGTTTTAAAAACAAATTTAAACGTAAATTTTAATTTAAATTTGAAAAGTAATAAATGTATAGCAAGTTTAAATAATAAGCCCTTTAGTATATAGAGAATATTTTAGATATAAAACTTTTTAAAGTGTCTAATAGACTATATTTTTTCTAAATATCTACATGTCTACTGTGTTCTAAATAGCATACATTACTGTATATAAATTATTTTTAGCATAATAACAAAACTTTTGTTTTAGACATTATCTGCTTTTGATTGTTTAATTTTGTTAGTGTATTTTCTTACAATCTTGGTTACATTAATTTATTACGTTCTTATTTGATCAATATGACTTCCATATTATCCAATAATTAATCTATACGACGTTTCTACCTATAAATTATTGGTTTTGGTTTCAATTCTTCCAAACATGGCATCAGAAGATAATTCTTATCACTACGTATTAAAAAAAGGCATTATAGTTTATAGGAATGGTTACCAACAAAATGTTTTCAAGGACCGCTTTGTTGGTAGCTTTATTGACGAGGATCCCTTAAATTCTCAAACTTAAATTGTAGATTATACACAAAAAATTTGAGTTATATTAGTTATTAGTAAGTAATTTATGGCTTGACTACCCACTTACTTTACCGTGGAAATTGTCCTTACATAAGAGAATTAAATTTGATGCTAACAAGAGTTTATTACAAGTACATGCAAGGAGTGTTTTATTTTTAAGTTAAAAAAATTAAGGCTATCAACGTGTTAAAGTTTGTAGGTCCGGGCGGAATTCAGTTAATTTATTTAAATCAATATTTTGTTTGCAACAAGGAGTTAATGAAGTAAAAACAAGTATCAGAAGTCTGTTTAAGTTGCGATAAACAGAGAAAAACTATTGAATAAAATATAATAAGAATATTAATAAGATATTAGTTAAAACATTTCTTATAATGCAATAACTCACAACTTGACAATAATTTCAGTGAGGTGAATTGAATCTGTCCCTTGATTTCATGATTTTAGAAATGTAAGGGTCCATACTCGACACTTTCACTCTGAAATGATATTGCATATCAAGACTATTGGTATATATATTATTCATGAAGCACATAGATGAGAATGCCGGGTCACATCGTCAGTAGTAGCTATTACCTTCAATGCCGTATCGCTGAGTGCCTTGTAGTATGAACTTTCGACCAAAATTCGACAATGTTCTCGCCATTACAACATTTTACATGTATAGCTTTAGCCAAAATGTAAAGTTTTAGCTGAGTATATCCAATCGGATACGACCGCAGCGAACGTGACAATAAAAATATTTTAATTTCAGTGATATGTCATGGATCCCTAAGACAACGACCGCGGACCCCTGGGGGTCCACGAACCACCTGTTGGGAGCCACTTGTTAATACTATATAAATTATAGAACGTAAAGGCTGTTTTAGCCAATTTTACCATACTATGAGAGCTCAACATTATTTAGACAGCTTATGTGCGAATAAAAAAAAGTTTTAAAACTTTTAAATGTATTATTGTATATCTTATGTATATATATATATTATATATATATATATATATTGTATTTTTAAGATGAAATTTTTCTTGATAAAATGTATATGTTTAATAAAACCACTTTCATACAAGAATAAAACCTTTTTTTTATTACAAAGTTTAAGCTTTTCGCCGATTAGCATTATCGGCATTATCAAAACTAACTTAGTACACTTCTAACTTAATCTGTTCCTACATTAAGACTTAATGAGGAACAGAATAAGTTAGAAGTGTACTAAGTTAGTTTTGATAATGCCGATAATGCTAATCGGCGAAAAGCTTAAACTTTGTAATAAAATAAAAAAAAGGTTTTATTCTTGTATGAAAGTGGTTTTATTAAACATACATACATACATATATATAAATATATATATATATATATATATATATATATATATATATATATATATATTAAATATATATTTTAAAACAACATAGGCTATTCAAATACAAGAATATTTATTAATTTATATCCAAAGCTTTTCGTCGGTAAACAGTACCAACATCATCAGGAATGAAAATTACAATAATGTACATCATTCCTGATGATGTTGGTACTGTTTACCGACGAAAAGCTTTGGATACAAATTATTAAATATTCTTGTATTTGAATAACCTATGTTGTTTTAAATTATTAAACAAGAAAACGTATTATATATATATATATATATATATATATATATATATATATATATATATTTTAAATAGCCCCTCTATATTCCGGATTTTCTCTAAACACACACACACACACACACACACACACACACACACACACACACACACACACACACACACACACACACACACACACACACACACACACACACACACACACACACACACACACACACACACACACACACACACACACACACACACACACACACACACACACACACACACACACACACACACACACACACACACACACACACACACACACACACACACACACACACACACACACACACACACACACACACACACACACACACACACACACTCATACACACAACTAACACACATACACACACACACACACACACACACACACACACACACACACACACACACACACACACACACACACACACACACACACACACACACACACACACACACACACACAAACACACACACACACACACACACACACACAACAAACAAACACACACACACACCCACACACATACACACTGCTAACATTTCATAGTTTTAACAGTTTTACATTTTTTAAAATATTTTAACAGTAAATAATTTCTTTAGATGTCTGGATTAATTATCCAGGGGCTATTTCAGGATTTATTTCTGGGGTAGGCACAGTTTAAGGGAGGGAACTACGGGGGGGGGGGAGGGGATCTAGGACCATCTCTTAGAAATTGTTTAAACTTTAAATGGGGTGGTTGAGGTCATTTATTGTTGCTTGATCGTTTTTAAATTTCGCTCTAATATTATAAGCACTTCTTTTTATCATATATATATATTTTTTTTAAATTGTTTACAATTATGAGGGATTTTAACAAATGAATATAAAAAAGTTGGATAGGCCCGAGCTCATTGCCCTACCACTGTAATTACCGGCATTTGCCTAACGTAGCCACTTAGATTGTATCATTATACTCCACCAAAATGATCCTCAAACTCTTTATGTTATTAATTTAGCAGTTTTTCTAATTATAATAAACAGGGTGGTTCCTAATAACAGAAAAACATAATTTTCTATTAACTTGTAGTTTAAGCAAAATTTTTGTTAGGTTACATCTGGGAGCAACAGCAGCGAAAAGTATTTTGGGGATTGCTGGTGTGAGGGGAGCAAAAGTGTTCCCTCCCGTCCGAAAAATATTTATGGTAGCTATAGTGTAAACTCTAAGGGACTTCTATCAGAGGGAAATAGTTACAGGCCTGCGATGTGACATTATACACGCATTATTTAGCTCGATTTACCATGCATTTACATACAAACCGCCTATATATTACATTGTGGGTGGGTGTATTTATTAATGATTATAGTATGGTATTATAATGATTAATATGGGTTTTTAAACATATTCTATTAATTATTAAGTAGATTTAAAACGGGGTAGAACGCAGGCATCGGAAGTGCCATTGCAGTTTACATTTATAGTGTATTTTATAGTTTAAAAGTTTTCACTTTCCCATATTTTGAGAGGGGCTTGAGTCCAAAGGCCCCCCCCTTCAATCCACCACTGGTGAGCAATACTCCTGAGATTTAAAAAGTCCTGACTGGGATTGAAGATTTACTACATCTATATGCCGTAAGGTTTTTTTCTTATACAAAGATCTACTTATAGTACTTTTTAAGATCGATGTTATTTTGCTAGTCATATTTCTAAGTGTTACACTACTTGAAATGTCAGTAACAATCAAATACCAAACAGTTAGAAAGCTTTTGGAGGTAAACTCAATATTTTAAATTGGGGCAGTAAACCCAATAGTCGAATTGCACCAACATGGCCTTAGAAGTTCAGTTCTTGAAGTTATCAGAAATTAGAGCATTGAAAATCCTTGGAAGTTTTAATTTTCGTTTGAATTATTAGAATGATTTAAGAGTTATCGTAGTTCTTCAATGAGTGTGCTGGGCAAATGATTAAATCAACCCTGAAGAGAAAGAACAATACGGAAAATTGAATAAGATAACAATACTATTGCTACTGGCAGAGGCTGTCGTGACGTCACGCACTTGTTCCCTCTGACGCGTGGACTGGTTCTATTTTGAGAAACACTGTCAATAGTTTGGCAATGCCTGATGAATGCTTCTGCTGAGTGAAATTATAATATACGTATCTGTGACCTACTGTTTACGTAATTTTCCCTATTCCGTTACTAGATTCTTTAGTAGTGTTTAAGTAGTTATTTTCCAGAGTGGAATCTCTCTGGGAATATCAGATCTTTTTCAATGAATATACAGTCGCTTCCTCCCTGCAGATGTACGTTTGCGTATCACTTGATATTTAAGTTTCCAGAGGCGTGAAAAGAAAACAACTATCCTCAAATTTGGAGTAACATTTATTCTGATAAACGTAATTAATAAAGTTGAAATATTAAGTAAATTTATAAAAAGGAAATGGATTGATCCATTCAGATTGAGGACAACCAAAGACAATGAGATATATTCCCATTTCCGCCTTTCGTCTTCAATCGTTTTGCAAAGGTTAACGAATTTTTGATAAAGAAAGAAATTGTTTCCGTTTAGTAAAGTTACTGATGATGCCAATTTAATTATTTTTGCTGTACTTATAATACGAACAGTCAGTGTGGCTGTTTTCCCCTACAAAAGATAGGTATTAACAACCTTTATTGTGTTGTAGCCGGAGACAGTAAACTCTACGTTAAGCACTTGTGAAGGATGAACAAAGGTAAACACTTAAAGGTATTAACAACCTTTATTTTTTTATAGTCGGAGACTGTAAACTTTACGTTAAGCACTTGTGAAGGATGAACAAAGGTAAAGATGAACAAAGGTAAACACTTAAAGGTATTATCAACCTTTATTGTGTTGTAGCCGGAGACTGTAAACTCTACGTTAAGCACTTGTGAAGGATGAACAAAGGTAAACACTTAAAGGTATTAACAACCTTTATTTTTTTATAGTCGGAGACTGTAAACTTTACGTTAAGCACTTGTGAAGGATGAACAAAGGTAAACACTTAAAGGTATTATCAACCTTTATTGTGTTGTAGCCGGAGACTGTAAACTCTACGTTAAGCACTTGTGAAGGATGAACAAAGGTAAACACTTAAAGGTATTAACAACCTTTATTGTGTTGTAGCCGGAGACTGTAAACTCTACGTTAAGGACTTGTGAAGAATGAACAAAGGTAAACACTTAAAGGTTTTAACAACCTTTATTGTGTTGTAGCCGGAGACTGTAAACTCTACGTTAAGGACTTGTGAAGGATGAACAAAGGTAAACACTTAAAGGTATTAACAACCTTTATTTTTTTATAGTCGGAGACTGTAAACTTTACGTTAAGCACTTGTGAAGGATGAACAAAGGTAAAGATGAACAAAGGTAAACACTTAAAGGTATTATCAACCTTTATTGTGTTGTAGCTGAAGACTGTAAACTCTACGTTAAGCACTTGTGAAGGATGAACAAAGGTAAACATTTAAAGGTATTAACAACCTTTATTGTGTTGTAGCCGGAGACTGTAAACTCTACGTTAAGCACTTGTGAAGGATGAACAAAGGTAAACATTTAAAGGTATTAACAACCTTTATTGTGTTGTAGCCGGAGACTGTAAACTCTACGTTAAGCACTTGTGAAGGATGAACAAAGGTAAACACTTAAAGGTATTAACAACCTCTATTGTGTTGTAGCCGGATACTGTAAACTCTACGTTAAGCACTTGTGAAGGATGAACAAAGGTAAACATTTAAAGGTATTAACAACCTTTATTGTGTTGTAGCCGGAGACTGTAAACTCTACGTTAAGCACTTGTGAAGGATGAACAAAGGTAAACATTTAAAGGTATTAACAACCTTTATTGTGTTGTAGCCGGAGACTGTAAACTCTACGTTAAGCACTTGTGAAGGATGAACAAAGGTAAACACTTAAAGGTATTAGCAACCTTTATTGTGTTGTAGCCGGAGACTGTAAACTCTACGTTAAGCACTTGTGAAGGATGAACAAAGGTAAACACTTAAAGGCATTAACAACCTCTATTGTGTTGTAGCTGGAGACTGTAAACTCTACGTTAAGCACTTGTGAAGGATGAACAAAGGTAAACACTTAAAGGTATTAACAACCTTTAATGTGTTGTAGCCGGAGACTGTAAACTCTACGTTAAGGACTTGTGCAGGATGAACAAAGGTAAACACTTAAAGGTATTAGCAACCTTTATTGTGTTATAGCTGAAGACTGTAAACTCTACGTTAAGCACTTGTGAAGGATGAACAAAGGTAAACACTTAAAGGTATTAGCAACCTTTATTGTGTTGTAGCTGAAGACTGTAAACTCTACGTTAAGGACTTGTGCAGGATGAACAAAGGTAAACACTTAAAGGTATTAGCAACCTTTATTGTGTTGTAGCCGGAGACTGTAAACTCTACGTTAAGCACTTGTGAAGGATGAACAAAGGTAAACATTTAAAGGTATTAACAACCTTTATTGTGTTGTAGCCGGAGACTGTAAACTCTACGTTAAGCACTTGTGAAGGATGAACAAAGGTAAACACTTAAAGGTATTAGCAACCTTTATTGTGTTGTAGCCGGAGACTGTAAACTCTACGTTAAGCACTTGTGAAGGATGAACAAAGGTAAACATTTAAAGGTATTAACAACCTTTATTGTGTTGTAGCCGGAGACTGTAAACTCTACGTTAAGCACTTGTGAAGGATGAACAAAGGTAAACATTTAAAGGTATTAGCAACCTTTATTGTGTTGTAGCCGGAGACTGTAAACTCTACGTTATGCACTTGTGCAGGATGAACAAAGGTAAACACTTAAAGGTATTAACAACCTTTATTGTGTTGTAGCCGGAGACTGTAAACTCTACGTTAAGCACTTGTGAAGGATGAACAAAGGTAAACACTTAAAGGTATTAACAACCTTTATTGTGTTGTAGCCGGAGACTGTAAACTCTACGTTAAGCACTTGTGAAGGATGAACAAAGGTAAACACTTAAAGGTATTAACAACCTTTATGTGTTGTAGCTGGAGACTGTAAACTCTACGTTAAGCACTTGTGAAGGATGAACAAAGATAAACATTTAAAGGTATTAACAACCTTTATTGTGTTGTAGCCGGAGACTGTAAACTCTACGTTAAGCACTTGTGAAGGATGAACAAAGGTAAACATTTAAAGGTATTAACAACCTTTATTGTGTTGTAGCCGGAGACTGTAAACTCTACGTTAAGCACTTGTGAAGGATGAACAAAGGTAAACACTTAAAGATATTAACAACCTTTATTGTGTTGTAGCCGGAGACTGTAAACTCTACGTTAAGCACTTGTGAAGGATGAACAAAGGTAAACACTTAAAGGCATTAACAACCTCTATTGTGTTGTAGCTGGAGACTGTAAACTCTACGTTAAGCACTTGTGAAGGATGAACAAAGGTAAACACTTAAAGGTATTAACAACCTTTAATGTGTTGTAGCCGGAGACTGTAAACTCTACGTTAAGCACTTGTGAAGGATGAACAAAGGTAAACACTTAAAGGTATTAACAACCTTTATTTTTTTATAGTCGGAGACTGTAAACTTTACGTTAAGCACTTGTGAAGGATGAACAAAGGTAAAGATGAACAAAGGTAAACACTTAAAGGTATTAACAACCTTTAATGTGTTGTAGCCGGAGACTGTAAACTCTACGTTAAGCACTTGTGAAGGATGAACAAAGGTAAACACTTAAAGGTATTATCAACCTTTATTGTGTTGTAGCCGGAGACTGTAAACTCTACGTTAAGCACTTGTGAAGGATGAACAAAGGTAAACACTTAAAGGTATTAGCAACCTTTATTGTGTTGTAGCTGAAGACTGTAAACTCTACGTTAAGCACTTGTGCAGGATGAACAAAGTTAAACACTTAAAGGTATTATCAACCTTTATTGTGTTGTAGCCGGAGACTGTAAACTCTACGTTAAGGACTTGTGAAGGATGAACAAAGGTAAACACTTAAAGGTATTAACAACCTTTATTGTGTTGTAGCTGAAGACTGTAAACTCTACGTTAAGCACTTGTGCATAATGAACAAAGGTAAACACTTAAAGGTATTAACAACCTTTATTGTGTTGTAGCTGAAGACTGTAAACTCTACGTTAAGGACTTGTGCAGGATGAACAAAGGGAAACACTTAAAGGTATTAGCAACCTTTATTGTGTTGTAGCTGAAGACTGTAAACTCTACGTTAAGGACTTGTGCAGGATGAACAAAGGTAAACACTTAAAGGTATTAACAACCTTTATTGTGTTGTAGCCGGAGACTGTAAACTCTACGTTAAGGACTTGTGCAGGATGAACAAAGGTAAACACTTAAAGGTATTAACAACCTTTATTGTGTTGTAGCCGGAGACTGTAAACTCTACGTTAAGGACTTGTGCAGGATGAACAAAGGTAAACACTTAAAGGTATTAACAACCTTTATTGTGTTGTAGCTGAAGACTGTAAACTCTACGTTAAGGACTTGTGCAGGATGAACAAAGGTAAACACTTAAAGGTATTAACAACCTTTATTGTGTTGTAGCCGGAGACTGTAAACTCTACGTTAAGGACTTGCGCAGGATGAACAAAGGTAAACACTTAAAGGTATTAACAACCTTTATTGTGTTGTAGCCGGAGACTGTAAACTCTACGTTAAGGACTTGTGAAGGATGAACAAAGGTAAACACTTAAAGGTATTAACAACCTTTATTTTTTTATAGTCGGAGACTGTAAACTCTACGTTAAGCACTTGTGAAGGATTAACAAAGGTAAACACTTAAAGGTATTAACAACCTCTATTGTGTTGTAGCTGAAGACTGTAAACTCTACGTTAAGGACTTGTGCAGGATGAACAAAGGTAAACACTTAAAGGTATTAGCAACCTTTATTGTGTTGTAGCCGGAGACTGTAAACTCTACGTTAAGGACTTGTGAAGGATGAACAAAGGTAAACACTTAAAGGTATTAACAACCTCTATTGTGTTGTAGCCGGAGACTGTAAACTCTACGTTAAGGACTTGTGAAGGATGAACAAAGGTAAACACTTAAAGGTATTAACAACCTTTATTGTGTTGTAGCCGGAGACTGTAAACTCTACGTTAAGGACTTGTGAAGGATGAACAAAGGTACACATTTAAAGGTATTAACAACCTTTATTGTGTTGTAGCCGGAGACTGTAAACTCTACGTTAAGCACTTGTGAAGGATGAACAAAGGTAAACACTTAAAGGCATTAACAACCTTTATTGTGTTGTAGCTGAAGACTGTAAACTCTACGTTAAGGACTTGTGCAGGATGAACAAAGGTAAACACTTAAAGGTATTAACAACCTTTATTGTGTTGTAGCTGAAGACTGTAAACTCTACGTTAAGGACTTGTGCAGGATGAACAAAGGTAAACACTTAAAGGTATTAACAACCTTTATTGTGTTGTAGCTGAAGACTGTAAACTCTACGTTAAGGACTTGTGCAGGATGAACAAAGGTAAACACTTAAAGGTATTAACAACCTTTATTGTGTTGTAGCTGAAGACTGTAAACTCTACGTTAAGGACTTGTGCAGGATGAACAAAGGTAAACACTTAAAGGTATTAACAACCTTTATTGTGTTGTAGCTGAAGACTGTAAACTCTACGTTAAGGACTTGTGCAGGATGAACAAAGGTAAACACTTAAAGGTATTAACAACCTTTATTGTGTTGTAGCTGAAGACTGTAAACTCTACGTTAAGGACTTGTGCAGGATGAACAAAGGTAAACACTTAAAGGTATTAGCAACCTTTATTGTGTTGTAGCTGAAGACTGTAAACTCTACGTTAAGGACTTGTGCAGGATGAACAAAGGTAAACACTTAAAGGTATTAACAACCTTTATTGTGTTGTAGCCGGAGACTGTAAACTCTACGTTAAGGACTTGTGCAGGATGAACAAAGGTAAACACTTAAAGGTATTAGCAACCTTTATTGTGTTGTAGCTGAAGACTGTAAACTCTACGTTAAGGACTTGTGCAGGATGAACAAAGGTAAACACTTAAAGGTATTAACAACCTTTATTGTGTTGTAGCCGGAGACTGTAAACTCTACGTTAAGGACTTGTGCAGGATGAACAAAGGTAAACACTTAAAGGTATTAGCAACCTTTATTGTGTTGTAGCTGAAGACTGTAAACTCTACGTTAAGGACTTGTGCAGGATGAACAAAGGTAAACACTTAAAGGTATTAACAACCTTTATTGTGTTGTAGCTGAAGACTGTAAACTCTACGTTAAGGACTTGTGCAGGATGAACAAAGGTAAACACTTAAAGGTATTAGCAACCTTTATTGTGTTGTAGCTGAAGACTGTAAACTCTACGTTAAGGACTTGTGCAGGATGAACAAAGGTAAACACTTAAAGGTATTAACAACCTTTATTGTGTTGTAGCCGGAGACTGTAAACTCTACGTTAAGGACTTGTGCAGGATGAACAAAGGTAAACACTTAAAGGTATTAACAACCTTTATTGTGTTGTAGCCGGAGACTGTAAACTCTACGTTAAGGACTTGTGCAGGATGAACAAAGGTAAACACTTAAAGGTATTAACAACCTTTATTGTGTTGTAGCTGAAGACTGTAAACTCTACGTTAAGGACTTGTGCAGGATGAACAAAGGTAAACACTTAAAGGTATTAGCAACCTTTATTGTGTTGTAGCTGAAGACTGTAAACTCTACGTTAAGGACTTGTGCAGGATGAACAAAGGTAAACACTTAAAGGTATTAACAACCTTTATTGTGTTGTAGCCGGAGACTGTAAACTCTACGTTAAGGACTTGTGCAGGATGAACAAAGGTAAACACTTAAAGGTATTAGCAACCTTTATTGTGTTGTAGCTGAAGACTGTAAACTCTACGTTAAGGACTTGTGCAGGATGAACAAAGGTAAACACTTAAAGGTATTAGCAACCTTTATTGTGTTGTAGCTGGAAACTGTAAACTCTACGTTAAGCACTTGTGAAGGATGAACAAAGGTAAACACTTAAAGGTATTAGCAACCTTTATTGTGTTGTAGCTGAAGACTGTAAACTCTACGTTAAGGACTTGTGCAGGATGAACAAAGGTAAACACTTAAAGGTATTAACAACCTTTATTGTGTTGTAGCCGGAGATTGTAAACTCTACGTTAAGGACTTGTGCAGGATGAACAAAGGTATACACTTAAAGGTATTAGCAACCTTTATTGTGTTGTAGCCAGAGATTGTAAACTCTACGTTAAGGACTTGTGCAGGATGAACAAAGGTAAACACTTAAAGGTATTAGCAACCTTTATTGTGTTGTAGCCGGAGATTGTAAACTCTACGTTAAGGACTTGTGCAGGATGAACAAAGGTAAACACTTAAAGGTATTAGCAACCTTTATTGTGTTGTAGCTGAAGACTGTAAACTCTACGTTAAGCACTTGTGCAGGATGAACAAAGGTAAACACTTAAAGGTATTAACAACCTTTATTGTGTTGTAGCTGAAGACTGTAAACTCTACGTTAAGGACTTGTGCAGGATGAACAAAGGTAAACACTTAAAGGTATTAGCAACCTTTATTGTGTTGTAGCTGAAGACTGTAAACTCTACGTTAAGGACTTGTGAAGGATGAACAAAGGTAAACACTTAAAGGTATTAACAACCTTTATTGTGTTGTAGCTGAAGACTGTAAACTCTACGTTAAGCACTTGTGCAGGATGAACAAAGGTAAACACTTAAAGGTATTAACAACCTTTATTGTGTTGTAGCTGAAGACTGTAAACTCTACGTTAAGCACTTGTGAAGGATGAACAAAGGTAAACACTTAAAGGTATTAACAACCTTTATTTTTTTATAGTCGGAGACTGTAAACTTTACGTTAAGCACTTGTGAAGGATGAACAAAGGTAAAGATGAACAAAGGTAAACACTTAAAGGTATTATCAACCTTTATTGTGTTGTAGCCGGAGACTGTAAACTCTACGTTAAGCACTTGTGAAGGATGAACAAAGGTAAACACTTAAAGGTATTAACAACCTTTATTGTGTTGTAGCCGGAGACTGTAAACTCTACGTTAAGCACTTGTGAAGGATGAACAAAGGTAAACACTTAAAGGTATTAACAACCTTTATTGTGTTGTAGCCGGAGACTGTAAACTCTACGTTAAGCACTTGTGAAGGATGAACAAAGGTAAACACTTAAAGGCATTATCAACCTCTATTGTGTTGTAGCTGAAGACTGTAAACTCTACGTTAAGCACTTGTGAAGGATGAACAAAGGTAAACACTTAAAGGTATTATCAACCTCTATGGTGTTGTAGCCGGAGACTGTAAACTCTACGTTAAGCACTTGTGAAGGATGAACAAAGGTAAACACTTAAAGGTATTATCAACCGCTATTGTGTTGTAGCTGAAGACTGTAAACTCTACGTTAAGCACTTGTGAAGGATGAACAAAGGTAAACACTTAAAGGTATTATCAACCTCTATTGTGTTGTAGCTGAAGACTGTAAACTCTACGTTAAGCACTTGTGAAGGATGAACAAAGGTAAACACTTAAAGGCATTATCAACCTCTATTGTGTTGTAGCCGGAGACTGTAAACTCTACGTTAAGCACTTGTGAAGGATGAACAAAGGTAAACACTTAAAGGCATTATCAACCTCTATTGTGTTTTAGCTGAAGACTGTAAACTCTACGTTAAGCACTTGTGAAGGATGAACAAAGGTAAACACTTAAAGGTATTATCAACCTCTATTGTGTTGTAGCTGAAGACTGTAAACTCTACGTTAAGCACTTGTGAAGGATGAACAAAGGTAAACACTTAAAGGTATTATCAACCTCTATTGTGTTGTAGCTGAAGACTGTAAACTCTACGTTAAGCACTTGTGAAGGATGAACAAAGGTAAACACTTAAAGGCATTATCAACCTCTATTGTGTTGTAGCCGGAGACTGTAAACTCTACGTTAAGGACTTGTGCAGGATGAACAAAGGTTAACACTTAAAGGTATTAGCAACCTTTATTGTGTTGTAGCCGGAGACTGTAAACTCTACGTTAAGCACTTGTGAAGGATGAACAAAGGTAAACACTTAAAGGCATTATCAACCTCTATTGTGTTGTAGCCGGAGACTGTAAACTCTACGTTAAGGACTTGTGCAGGATGAACAAAGGTTAACACTTAAAGGCATTATCAACCTCTATTGTGTTGTAGCCGGAGACTGTAAACTCTACGTTAAGCACTTGTGAAGGATGAACAAAGGTAAACACTTAAAGGTATTAGCAACCTTTATTGTGTTGTAGCCGGAGACTGTAAACTCTACGTTAAGCACTTGTGAAGGATGAACAAAGGTAAACACTTAAAGGTATTTTCAACCTTTATTGTGTTGTAGCTGGAGACTGTAAACTCTACGTTAAGCACTTGTGAAGGATGAACAAAGGTAAACACTTAAAGGTATTAACAACCTTTAATGTGTTGTAGCCGGAGACTGTAAACTCTACGTTAAGCACTTGTGAAGGATGAACAAAGGTAAACACTTAAAGGTATTAACAACCTTTTTTTTTTTATAGTCGGAGACTGTAAACTCTACGTTAAGCACTTGTGAAGGATGAACAAAGGTAAACACTTAAAGGTATTAACAACCTTTATTTTTTTATAGTCGGAGACTGTAAACTTTACGTTAAGCACTTGTGAAGGATGAACAAAGGTAAAGATGAACAAAGGTAAACACTTAAAGGTATTAACAACCTTTATGTGTTGTAGCCGGAGACTGTAAACTCTACGTTAAGCACTTGTGAAGGATGAACAAAGGTAAACACTTAAAGGTATTAACAACCTTTATTTTTTTATAGTCGGAGACTGTAAACTTTACGTTAAGCACTTGTGAAGGATGAACAAAGGTAAAGATGAACAAAGGTAAACACTTAAAGGTATTAACAACCTTTATGTGTTGTAGCCGGAGACTGTAAACTCTACGTTAAGCACTTGTGAAGGATGAACAAAGGTAAACACTTAAAGGTATTAACAACCTTTATTTTTTTATAGTCGGAGACTGTAAACTCTACGTTAAGCACTTGTGAAGGATGAACAAAGGTAAACACTTAAAGGTAGTAACAACCTTTATTTTTTTATAGTCGGAGACTGTAAACTTTACGTTAAGCACTTGTGAAGGATGAACAAAGGTAAAGATGAACAAAGGTAAACACCTAAAGGTATTAACAACCTTTATGTGTTGTAGCCGGAGACTGTAAACTCTACGTTAAGCACTTGTGAAGGATGAACAAAGGTAAACACTTAAAGGTATTAACAACCTTTATTTTTTTATAGTCGGAGACTGTAAACTTTACGTTAAGCACTTGTGAAGGATGAACAAAGGTAAAGATGAACAAAGGTAAACACTTAAAGGTATTAACAACCTTTATGTGTTGTAGCCGGAGACTGTAAACTCTACGTTAAGCACTTGTGAAGGATGAACAAAGGTAAACACTTAAAGGTATTAACAACCTTTATTTTTTTATAGTCGGAGACTGTAAACTCTACGTTAAGCACTTGTGAAGGATGAACAAAGGTAAACACTTAAAGGTATTAACAACCTTTATTTTTTTATAGTCGGAGACTGTAAACTTTACGTTAAGCACTTGTGAAGGATGAACAAAGGTAAAGATGAACAAAGGTAAACACTTAAAGGTATTAACAACCTTTATGTGTTGTAGTCGGAGACTGTAAACTCTACGTTAAGCACTTGTGAAGGATGAACAAAGGTAAACACTTAAAGGTATTAACAACCTTTATTTTTTTATAGTCGGAGACTGTAAACTTTACGTTAAGCACTTGTGAAGGATGAACAAAGGTAAAGATGAACAAAGGTAAACACTTAAAGGTATTATCAACCTTTATTGTGTTGTAGCCGGAGACTGTAAACTCTACGTTAAGCACTTGTGAAAGCCGAACAAAGGTAAACACTTAAAGGCATTAACAACCTCTTTTGTGTTGTAGCCGGAGACTGTAAACTCTACGTTAAGCACTTGTGAAGGATGAACAAATGTAAACACTTAAAGGTATTAGCACCCTTTATTGTGTTGTAGCCGGAGACTGTAAACTCTACGTTAAGCACTTGTGAAGGCCGAACAAAGGTAAACACTTAAAGGCATTAACAACCTCTATTGTGTTGTAGCCGGAGACTGTAAACTCTACGTTAAGCACTTGTGAAGGATGAACAAAGGTAAACACTTAAAGGTATTAGCAACCTTTATTGTGTTGTAGCTGAAGACTGTAAACTCTACGTTAAGGACTTGTGCAGGATGAACAAAGGTAAACACTTAAAGGCATTAACAACCTCTATTGTGTTGTAGCCGGAGACTGTAAACTCTACGTTAAGCACTTGTGAAGGATGAACAAAGGTAAACACTTAAAGGTATTAGCAACCTTTATTGTGTTGTAGCCGGAGACTGTAAACTCTACGTTAAGGACTTGTGAAGGATGAACAAAGGTAAACACTTAAAGGTATTAGCAACCTTTATTGTGTTGTAGCTGAAGACTGTAAACTCTACGTTAAAGACTTGTGCAGGATGAACAAAGGTAAACACTTAAAGGTATTAGCAACCTTTATTGTGTTGTAGCTGAAGACTGTAAACTCTACGTTAAGGACTTGTGCAGGATGAACAAAGGTAAACATTTAAAGGTATTAGCAACCTTTATTGTGTTGTAGCTGAAGACTGTAAACTCTACGTTAAGCACTTGTGAAGGATGAACAAAGGTAAACACTTAAAGGTATTAGCAACCTTTATTGTGTTGTAGCTGAAGACTGTAAACTCTACGTTAAGGACTTGTGCAGGATGAACAAAGGTAAACACTTAAAGGTATTAGCAACCTTTATTGTGTTGTAGCCGGAGACTATAAACTCTACGTTAAGCACTTGTGAAGGATGAACAAAGGTAAACACTTAAAGGTATTAGCAACCTTTATTGTGTTGTTGCCGGAGACTGTAAACCCTACGTTAAGCACTTGTGAAGGATGAACAAAGGTAAACACTTAAAGGTATTAACAACCTTTATTGTGTTGTTGCCGGAGACTGTAAACTCTACGTTAAGCACTTGTGAAGGATGAACAAAGGTAAACACTTAAAGGTATTAACAACCTTTATTGTGTTGTAGCCGGAGACTGTAAACTCTACGTTAAGGACTTGTGCAGGATGAACAAAGGTAAACACTTAAAGGTATTAACAACCTTTATTGTGTTGTAGCCGGAGACTGTAAACTCTACGTTTAGCACTTGTGAAGGATGAACAAAGGTAAACACTTAAAGGTATTAGCAACCTTTATTGTGTTGTAGCCGGAGACTGTAAACTCTACGTTAAGCACTTGTGAAGGATGAACAAAGGTAAACACTTAAAGGTATTAGCAACCTTTATTGTGTTGTAGCCGGAGACTGTAAACTCTACGTTAAGCACTTGTGAAGGATGAACAAAGGTAAACACTTAAAGGTATTAGCAACCTTTATTGTGTTGTAGCCGGAGACTGTAAACTCTACGTTAAGCACTTGTGAAGGATGAACAAAGGTAAACACTTAAAGGTATTAGCAACCTTTATTGTGTTGTAGCCGGAGACTGTAAACTCTACGTTAAGCACTTGTGAAGGATGAACAAAGGTAAACACTTAAAGGTATTAGCAACCTTTATTGTGTTGTAGCCGGAGACTGTAAACTCTACGTTAAGCACTTGTGAAGGATGAACAAAGGTAAACACTTAAAGGTATTAGCAACCTTTATTGTGTTGTAGCCGGAGACTGTAAACTCTACGTTAAGCACTTGTGAAGGATGAACAAAGGTAAACACTTAAAGGTATTAGCAACCTTTATTGTGTTGTAGCCGGAGACTGTAAACTCTACGTTAAGCACTTGTGAAGGATGAACAAAGGTAAACACTTAAAGGTATTAGCAACCTTTATTGTGTTGTAGCCGGAGACTGTAAACTCTACGTTAAGCACTTGTGAAGGATGAACAAAGGTAAACACTTAAAGGTATTAGCAACCTTTATTGTGTTGTAGCCGGAGACTGTAAACTCTACGTTAAGCACTTGTGAAGGATGAACAAAGGTAAACACTTAAAGGTATTAGCAACCTTTATTGTGTTGTAGCTGAAGACTGTAAACTCTACGTTAAGGACTTGTGCAGGATGAACAAAGGTAAACACTTAAAGGTATTAGCAACCTTTATTGTGTTGTAGCCGGAGACTGTAAACTCTACGTTAAGCACTTGTGAAGGATGAACAAAGGTAAACACTTAAAGGTATTAGCAACCTTTATTGTGTTGTAGCTGAAGACTGTAAACTCTACGTTAAGGACTTGTGCAGGATGAACAAAGGTAAACACTTAAAGGTATTAACAACCTTTATTGTGTTGTAGCTGAAGACTGTAAGCTCTACGTTAAGGACTTGTGCAGGATGAACAAAGGTAAACACTTAAAGGTATTAGCAACCTTTATTGTGTTGTAGCTGAAGACTGTAAACTCTACGTTAAGGACTTGTGCAGGATGAACAAAGGTAAACACTTAAAGGTATTAACAACCTTTATTGTGTTGTAGCTGAAGACTGTAAACTTTACGTTAAGGACTTGTGTAGGATGAACAAAGGTAAACACTTAAAGGTATTAACAACCTTTATTGTGTTGTAGCTGAAGACTGTAAACTCTACGTTAATGACTTGTGCAGGATGAACAAAGGTAAACACTTAAAGGTATTAGCAACCTTTATTGTGTTGTAGCTGAAGACTGTAAACTCTACGTTAAGGACTTGTGCAGGATGAACAAAGGTAAACACTTAAAGGTATTAACAACCTTTATTGTGTTGTAGCTGAAGACTGTAAACTCTACGTTAAGGACTTGTGCAGGATGAACAAAGGTAAACACTTAAAGGTATTAGCAACCTTTATTGTGTTGTAGCTGAAGACTGTAAACTCTACGTTAAGGACTTGTGCAGGATGAACAAAGGTAAACACTTAAAGGTATTAACAACCTTTATTGTGTTGTAGCTGAAGACTGTAAACTCTACGTTAAGGACTTGTGCAGGATGAACAAAGGTAAACACTTAAAGGTATTAACAACCTTTATTGTGTTGTACCTGAAGACTGTAAGCTCTACGTTAAGGACTTGTGCAGGATGAACAAAGGTAAACACTTAAAGGTATTAGCAACCTTTATTGTGTTGTAGCTGAAGACTGTAAACTCTACGTTAAGGACTTGTGCAGGATGAACAAAGGTAAACACTTAAAGGTATTAGCAACCTTTATTGTGTTGTAGCTGAAGACTGTAAACTCTACGTTAAGGACTTGTGCAGGATGAACAAAGGTAAAGATGAACAAAGGTAAACACCTAAAGGTATTAGCAACCTTTATTGTGTTGTAGCTGAAGACTGTAAACTCTACGTTAAGGACTTGTGCAGGATGAACAAAGGTAAACACTTAAAGGTATTAACAACCTTTATTGTGTTGTAGCCGGAGATTGTAAACTCTACGTTAAGGACTTGTGCAGGATGAACAAAGGTATTCACTTAAAGGTATTAGCAACCTTTATTGTGTTGTAGCCAGAGATTGTAAACTCTACGTTAAGGACTTGTGCAGGATGAACAAAGGTAAACACTTAAAGGTATTAGCAACCTTTATTGTGTTGTAGCCGGAGATTGTAAACTCTACGTTAAGGACTTGTGCAGGATGAACAAAGGTAAACACTTAAAGGTATTAGCAACCTTTATTGTGTTGTAGCTGAAGACTGTAAACTCTACGTTAAGCACTTGTGCAGGATGAACAAAGGTAAACACTTAAAGGTATTAACAACCTTTATTGTGTTGTAGCTGAAGACTGTAAACTCTACGTTAAGGACTTGTGCAGGATGAACAAAGGTAAACACTTAAAGGTATTAGCAACCTTTATTGTGTTGTAGCTGAAGACTGTAAACTCTACGTTAAGGACTTGTGAAGGATGAACAAAGGTAAACACTTAAAGGTATTAACAACCTTTATTGTGTTGTAGCTGAAGACTGTAAACTCTACGTTAAGCACTTGTGCAGGATGAACAAAGGTAAACACCTAAAGGTATTAACAACCTTTATTGTGTTGTAGCTGAAGACTGTAAACTCTACGTTAAGCACTTGTGAAGGATGAACAAAGGTAAACACTTAAAGGTATTAACAACCTTTATTTTTTTATAGTCGGAGACTGTAAACTTTACGTTAAGCACTTGTGAAGGATGAACAAAGGTAAAGATGAACAAAGGTAAACACTTAAAGGTATTATCAACCTTTATTGTGTTGTAGCCGGAGACTGTAAACTCTACGTTAAGCACTTGTGAAGGATGAACAAAGGTAAACACTTAAAGGTATTAACAACCTTTATTGTGTTGTAGCCGGAGACTGTAAACTCTACGTTAAGCACTTGTGAAGGATGAACAAAGGTAAACACTTAAAGGTATTATCAACCGCTATTGTGTTGTAGCTGAAGACTGTAAACTCTACGTTAAGCACTTGTGAAGGATGAACAAAGGTAAACACTTAAAGGTATTATCAACCTCTATTGTGTTGTAGCTGAAGACTGTAAACTCTACGTTAAGCACTTGTGAAGGATGAACAAAGGTAAACACTTAAAGGCATTATCAACCTCTATTGTGTTGTAGCCGGAGACTGTAAACTCTACGTTAAGCACTTGTGAAGGATGAACAAAGGTAAACACTTAAAGGCATTATCAACCTCTATTGTGTTGTAGCTGAAGACTGTAAACTCTACGTTAAGCACTTGTGAAGGATGAACAAAGGTAAACACTTAAAGGTATTATCAACCTCTATTGTGTTGTAGCTGAAGACTGTAAACTCTACGTTAAGCACTTGTGAAGGATGAACAAAGGTAAACACTTAAAGGCATTATCAACCTCTATTGTGTTGTAGCCGGAGACTGTAAACTCTACGTTAAGGACTTGTGCAGGATGAACAAAGGTTAACACTTAAAGGTATTAGCAACCTTTATTGTGTTGTAGCCGGAGACTGTAAACTCTACGTTAAGCACTTGTGAAGGATGAACAAAGGTAAACACTTAAAGGCATTATCAACCTCTATTGTGTTGTAGCCGGAGACTGTAAACTCTACGTTAAGGACTTGTGCAGGATGAACAAAGGTTAACACTTAAAGGCATTATCAACCTCTATTGTGTTGTAGCCGGAGACTGTAAACTCTACGTTAAGCACTTGTGAAGGATGAACAAAGGTAAACACTTAAAGGTATTAGCAACCTTTATTGTGTTGTAGCCGGAGACTGTAAACTCTACGTTAAGCACTTGTGAAGGATGAACAAAGGTAAACACTTAAAGGTATTTTCAACCTTTATTGTGTTGTAGCTGGAGACTGTAAACTCTACGTTAAGCACTTGTGAAGGATGAACAAAGGTAAACACTTAAAGGTATTAACAACCTTTAATGTGTTGTAGCCGGAGACTGTAAACTCTACGTTAAGCACTTGTGAAGGATGAACAAAGGTAAACACTTAAAGGTATTAACAACCTTTTTTTTTTATAGTCGGAGACTGTAAACTCTACGTTAAGCACTTGTGAAGGATGAACAAAGGTAAACACTTAAAGGTATTAACAACCTTTATTTTTTTATAGTCGGAGACTGTAAACTTTACGTTAAGCACTTGTGAAGGATGAACAAAGGTAAAGATGAACAAAGGTAAACACTTAAAGGTATTAACAACCTTTATGTGTTGTAGCCGGAGACTGTAAACTCTACGTTAAGCACTTGTGAAGGATGAACAAAGGTAAACACTTAAAGGTATTAACAACCTTTATTTTTTTATAGTCGGAGACTGTAAACTTTACGTTAAGCACTTGTGAAGGATGAACAAAGGTAAAGATGAACAAAGGTAAACACTTAAAGGTATTAACAACCTTTATGTGTTGTAGCCGGAGACTGTAAACTCTACGTTAAGCACTTGTGAAGGATGAACAAAGGTAAACACTTAAAGGTATTAACAACCTTTATTTTTTTATAGTCGGAGACTGTAAACTCTACGTTAAGCACTTGTGAAGGATGAACAAAGGTAAACACTTAAAGGTAGTAACAACCTTTATTTTTTTATAGTCGGAGACTGTAAACTTTACGTTAAGCACTTGTGAAGGATGAACAAAGGTAAAGATGAACAAAGGTAAACACCTAAAGGTATTAACAACCTTTATGTGTTGTAGCCGGAGACTGTAAACTCTACGTTAAGCACTTGTGAAGGATGAACAAAGGTAAACACTTAAAGGTATTAACAACCTTTATTTTTTTATAGTCGGAGACTGTAAACTTTACGTTAAGCACTTGTGAAGGATGAACAAAGGTAAAGATGAACAAAGGTAAACACTTAAAGGTATTAACAACCTTTATGTGTTGTAGCCGGAGACTGTAAACTCTACGTTAAGCACTTGTGAAGGATGAACAAAGGTAAACACTTAAAGGTATTAACAACCTTTATTTTTTTATAGTCGGAGACTGTAAACTCTACGTTAAGCACTTGTGAAGGATGAACAAAGGTAAACACTTAAAGGTATTAACAACCTTTATTTTTTTATAGTCGGAGACTGTAAACTTTACGTTAAGCACTTGTGAAGGATGAACAAAGGTAAAGATGAACAAAGGTAAACACTTAAAGGTATTAACAACCTTTATGTGTTGTAGTCGGAGACTGTAAACTCTACGTTAAGCACTTGTGAAGGATGAACAAAGGTAAACACTTAAAGGTATTAACAACCTTTATTTTTTTATAGTCGGAGACTGTAAACTTTACGTTAAGCACTTGTGAAGGATGAACAAAGGTAAAGATGAACAAAGGTAAACACTTAAAGGTATTATCAACCTTTATTGTGTTGTAGCCGGAGACTGTAAACTCTACGTTAAGCACTTGTGAAAGCCGAACAAAGGTAAACACTTAAAGGCATTAACAACCTCTTTTGTGTTGTAGCCGGAGACTGTAAACTCTACGTTAAGCACTTGTGAAGGATGAACAAATGTAAACACTTAAAGGTATTAGCACCCTTTATTGTGTTGTAGCCGGAGACTGTAAACTCTACGTTAAGCACTTGTGAAGGCCGAACAAAGGTAAACACTTAAAGGCATTAACAACCTCTATTGTGTTGTAGCCGGAGACTGTAAACTCTACGTTAAGCACTTGTGAAGGATGAACAAAGGTAAACACTTAAAGGTATTAGCAACCTTTATTGTGTTGTAGCTGAAGACTGTAAACTCTACGTTAAGGACTTGTGCAGGATGAACAAAGGTAAACACTTAAAGGCATTAACAACCTCTATTGTGTTGTAGCCGGAGACTGTAAACTCTACGTTAAGCACTTGTGAAGGATGAACAAAGGTAAACACTTAAAGGTATTAGCAACCTTTATTGTGTTGTAGCCGGAGACTGTAAACTCTACGTTAAGGACTTGTGAAGGATGAACAAAGGTAAACACTTAAAGGTATTAGCAACCTTTATTGTGTTGTAGCTGAAGACTGTAAACTCTACGTTAAAGACTTGTGCAGGATGAACAAAGGTAAACACTTAAAGGTATTAGCAACCTTTATTGTGTTGTAGCTGAAGACTGTAAACTCTACGTTAAGGACTTGTGCAGGATGAACAAAGGTAAACATTTAAAGGTATTAGCAACCTTTATTGTGTTGTAGCTGAAGACTGTAAACTCTACGTTAAGCACTTGTGAAGGATGAACAAAGGTAAACACTTAAAGGTATTAGCAACCTTTATTGTGTTGTAGCTGAAGACTGTAAACTCTACGTTAAGGACTTGTGCAGGATGAACAAAGGTAAACACTTAAAGGTATTAGCAACCTTTATTGTGTTGTAGCCGGAGACTATAAACTCTACGTTAAGCACTTGTGAAGGATGAACAAAGGTAAACACTTAAAGGTATTAGCAACCTTTATTGTGTTGTTGCCGGAGACTGTAAACCCTACGTTAAGCACTTGTGAAGGATGAACAAAGGTAAACACTTAAAGGTATTAACAACCTTTATTGTGTTGTTGCCGGAGACTGTAAACTCTACGTTAAGCACTTGTGAAGGATGAACAAAGGTAAACACTGAAAGGTATTAACAACCTTTATTGTGTTGTAGCCGGAGACTGTAAACTCTACGTTAAGGACTTGTGCAGGATGAACAAAGGTAAACACTTAAAGGTATTAACAACCTTTATTGTGTTGTAGCCGGAGACTGTAAACTCTACGTTTAGCACTTGTGAAGGATGAACAAAGGTAAACACTTAAAGGTATTAGCAACCTTTATTGTGTTGTAGCCGGAGACTGTAAACTCTACGTTAAGCACTTGTGAAGGATGAACAAAGGTAAACACTTAAAGGTATTAGCAACCTTTATTGTGTTGTAGCCGGAGACTGTAAACTCTACGTTAAGCACTTGTGAAGGATGAACAAAGGTAAACACTTAAAGGTATTAGCAACCTTTATTGTGTTGTAGCCGGAGACTGTAAACTCTACGTTAAGCACTTGTGAAGGATGAACAAAGGTAAACACTTAAAGGTATTAGCAACCTTTATTGTGTTGTAGCCGGAGACTGTAAACTCTACGTTAAGCACTTGTGAAGGATGAACAAAGGTAAACACTTAAAGGTATTAGCAACCTTTATTGTGTTGTAGCCGGAGACTGTAAACTCTACGTTAAGCACTTGTGAAGGATGAACAAAGGTAAACACTTAAAGGTATTAGCAACCTTTATTGTGTTGTAGCCGGAGACTGTAAACTCTACGTTAAGCACTTGTGAAGGATGAACAAAGGTAAACACTTAAAGGTATTAGCAACCTTTATTGTGTTGTAGCCGGAGACTGTAAACTCTACGTTAAGCACTTGTGAAGGATGAACAAAGGTAAACACTTAAAGGTATTAGCAACCTTTATTGTGTTGTAGCCGGAGACTGTAAACTCTACGTTAAGCACTTGTGAAGGATGAACAAAGGTAAACACTTAAAGGTATTAGCAACCTTTATTGTGTTGTAGCCGGAGACTGTAAACTCTACGTTAAGCACTTGTGAAGGATGAACAAAGGTAAACACTTAAAGGTATTAGCAACCTTTATTGTGTTGTAGCTGAAGACTGTAAACTCTACGTTAAGGACTTGTGCAGGATGAACAAAGGTAAACACTTAAAGGTATTAGCAACCTTTATTGTGTTGTAGCCGGAGACTGTAAACTCTACGTTAAGCACTTGTGAAGGATGAACAAAGGTAAACACTTAAAGGTATTAGCAACCTTTATTGTGTTGTAGCTGAAGACTGTAAACTCTACGTTAAGGACTTGTGCAGGATGAACAAAGGTAAACACTTAAAGGTATTAACAACCTTTATTGTGTTGTAGCTGAAGACTGTAAGCTCTACGTTAAGGACTTGTGCAGGATGAACAAAGGTAAACACTTAAAGGTATTAGCAACCTTTATTGTGTTGTAGCTGAAGACTGTAAACTCTACGTTAAGGACTTGTGCAGGATGAACAAAGGTAAACACTTAAAGGTATTAACAACCTTTATTGTGTTGTAGCTGAAGACTGTAAACTTTACGTTAAGGACTTGTGTAGGATGAACAAAGGTAAACACTTAAAGGTATTAACAACCTTTATTGTGTTGTAGCTGAAGACTGTAAACTCTACGTTAAGGACTTGTGCAGGATGAACAAAGGTAAACACTTAAAGGTATTAGCAACCTTTATTGTGTTGTAGCTGAAGACTGTAAACTCTACGTTAAGGACTTGTGCAGGATGAACAAAGGTAAACACTTAAAGGTATTAACAACCTTTATTGTGTTGTAGCTGAAGACTGTAAACTCTACGTTAAGGACTTGTGCAGGATGAACAAAGGTAAACACTTAAAGGTATTAGCAACCTTTATTGTGTTGTAGCTGAAGACTGTAAACTCTACGTTAAGGACTTGTGCAGGATGAACAAAGGTAAACACTTAAAGGTATTAACAACCTTTATTGTGTTGTAGCTGAAGACTGTAAACTCTACGTTAAGGACTTGTGCAGGATGAACAAAGGTAAACACTTAAAGGTATTAACAACCTTTATTGTGTTGTACCTGAAGACTGTAAGCTCTACGTTAAGGACTTGTGCAGGATGAACAAAGGTAAACACTTAAAGGTATTAGCAACCTTTATTGTGTTGTAGCTGAAGACTGTAAACTCTACGTTAAGGACTTGTGCAGGATGAACAAAGGTAAACACTTAAAGGTATTAGCAACCTTTATTGTGTTGTAGCTGAAGACTGTAAACTCTACGTTAAGGACTTGTGCAGGATGAACAAAGGTAAACACTTAAAGGTATTAACAACCTTTATTGTGTTGTAGCTGAAGACTGTAAACTCTACGTTAAGCACTTGTGAAGGATGAACAAAGGTAAACACTTAAAGGTATTAGCAACCTTTATTGTGTTGTAGCTGAAGACTGTAAACTCTACGTTAAGGACTTGTGCAGGATGAACAAAGGTAAACACTTAAAGGTATTAACAACCTTTTTTGTGTTGTAGCTGAAGACTGTAAACTCTACGTTAAGCACTTGTGAAGGATGAACAAAGGTAAACACTTAAAGGTATTAGCAACCTTTATTGTGTTGTAGCTGAAGACTGTAAACTCTACGTTAAGGACTTGTGCAGGATGAACAAAGGTAAACACTTAAAGGTATTAACAACCTTTATTGTGTTGTGGCCGGAGACTGTAAACTCTACGTTAAGCACTTGTGAAGGATGAACAAAGGTAAACACTTAAAGGTATTAGCAACCTTTATTGTGTTGTAGCTGAAGACTGTAAACTCTACGTTAAGGACTTGTGCAGGATGAACAAAGGTAAACACTTAAAGGTATTAACAACCTTTATTGTGTTGTGGCCGGAGACTGTAAACTCTACGTTAAGCACTTGTGAAGGATTAACAAAGGTAAACACTTAAAGGTATTAACAACCTTTATTGTGTTGTGGCCGGAGACTGTAAACTCTACGTTAAGCACTTGTGCAGGATGAACAAATACTACGAGGTTTTGAAAATTTAAAAGCGAATAGTAAGACCGAAAGACAGAAGATAAGGGCTTCACAACAAGAATCTAAGGAACAAATATTTCCGTTTCCAAAGTAAAAAGTACTTTGGTCATGGAAAAAGATTAGAAAGAGCCTTAAAATAATAATAGGAAAATCAATCAATAACGAAAACATTATAATATTATTGAAAAAAAAGATTCGAAGATTTTAATTTAATTTTGATTGAATAAAATAAGGTTAAACTGAAAGCACTCATGTACCATCGGAGCGTGTTGGAGTTGATGAGAAAGTGTTTGTGTTCTATTGAAGCAATTTATTTCGTCTACTTGTTAATTGACTATTAACCAATTGCTGTGAACATTTTAGTCTGATTCTTTATTAGTTTGAAGATGTCAAAATGGAATTTTAAAGATATAAGAGCCATAAATGTTTTTAAAGTGATAAAATTCTAAAGGACTCTAAGTTTACATAAAAATAATTGGCCAAAAATTTGACAATAAGTTGTTCGAATAAATAATCATTAAAGGCTTAAAAAAGGCACAAATAATTATATGTATTTGATTGAAAAATTAAATTTTAATGAAATACGAGAATAAATTCTTCGCCAACGTTCTCTATTGCACTAGGCCAATTTGTATTTTCATTGTAATACAAAATGAAATTTTAGGTCGGTGCTTATACAAGAATGTATACTCGTAAGTGGAAATAAACATTAACTTTACAGCTCCAGCTTTTCACTAAACTTTTTTATATTACAAGTCATAAAAAATCTTTAGTTTAAAAAAATATCTGTCTGTGTATAATATTGCTTCGATAAATATTTGAAAAATTTCATCGTGTTTTAAAATTGATTGCGGTTTTAAGGCGAGAATTCGACTTTCATAGTTATATCAATACGGTCACTTTTGATCTAAAAGTAGGTTTTATTTTTCAATTAATGGCATAATGATAAAAATTGGAAGCTTAAGTTACGTGGATTAAGTTACTAAAGTACAATTAATGCCTGTTAAAAAAACAATAAGTTTCTCTTAAAGAAATGTTAATAACGTTTAAATAGTTTAGATCCATATATTGAAACACATGAATTTTCAAAATATATATTGAAATATATGGAACATATTTCACTTCCTTGTTTAATAAAACTAATAAATCAACATCCATTGGACGTGCGAATGTTTTTTCTGGTGTTTTACTGCAATTGGTAAGAGGCGATCTGGTGCTTCAATCCGTAATAGGATTATTGTTGTTTCGCTGTCATTGGAAAGGATTATGGTGTGTAGATCTGCTACCCATTTTTCTAAGGGGAAAGAAAGATAGATGGTTTCCCAAAGGAATAGATATGGAAGTATAGGAAACGGGTGGCTTAGTTTGGGAGAATATTTAACTGATGTGTCTTTTATTAGGCTCAAAACAAGTAACTATAAGGTGAAAGAATGTTTGGTGTGTGTGTTAGCGTGTTAAGTGTGATGTAGGTGTTGTATCTGTGTTGTATAAAAGTGCAGAAGTTTGTCATCTTTGTAACATAAAAAGGTGAGGAAGTATGCCTTCCTTCGACAACTGCCATATGTGATGGTTTAAAAGGGCATTGACAAGTTGGCAATCGGCCGAGCTGTCTACCATTTTGGATTTTAGAACGTAATAGGCCGTGTAAAACAATATCCGTTTGCTATAGCCTCCGCTAGAGTGTATTTCAAGTTTACCTCTCAGGAGTCAGATCTGAAAACATAATTTTTATTAGGTTGAAAAGTTACTCATGCATGTAAATAACAGTATTTACTGGAAGGGCTTTTGCTTGAAGATGTTTACTGTCGCCTGGAGAGACATTTTAAAAAATACAAAAAAATTATTTACTTCTCGAAAAAAGGTTAATTTTTAGGCCTCTATAACGAACATTAAAATGATTTTAATTCATTATGAGATTTATTTTAATCCGAAACAACCTACTTAAAATGAGTTCGTTTACTGAAATATTCCAAAAATATAACATTGCAACGCAATATCATTATTGTAATAGATAATTTAATGACCTAGATTATTTGGTAATTATTTTATTAGATCAAAATAAAATTTATTTGACAAAAAATAATTTGTAATGGTATCTGCGTTGGTGCGTTAATGTAATTTATTATTAGATGGCACCACGTTGGGGTATTGAATTTGTGTTGATCTAAGAGTGGTTGTTAGGCGAAAATGTCATTTTCGGTCTCTTGGAAGGGAATATTGGTGAGGTGTACACATTTATGCTGTTGAAGGAAGCAGCCATAGATTTTAATAAGGTTGTAATTTTTTTAAAAACAAATTCCGTTATTATATTTTAAAAATTTTTGTAAAGAACCAAACAGTACTTTTTAATTATATTTGATTTTGGATTGTTTTAACAAGTAATTCAGGTAGGAGGAGGGCATGATTGATTAAGCATGGTTTTGGAGGCTGTGGTTTAATTTGTTTTAGGTATTTATTGATCTGTACAAAAACAAAATCACTGGAACAACGTTAATTAAAGGTCACAGATTCTTAGACGACATACACACGTTCTATAAAGGTAGGAGGAGGGCATGATTGATTAGGCATGGTTTTGGAGGCTGTGGTTTAATTTGTTTTAGGTATTTATTGATCTGTACAAAAACAAAATCACTGGAACAACGTTATTTAAAGGTCACAGATTCTTAGACGACATAAACACGTTCTATAAAGGTAGGAGGAGGGCATGATTGATTAAGCCTGGTTTTGGAGGCTGTGGTTTAATTTGTTTTAGGTATTTATTGATCTGTACAAAAACAAACTCACTGGAACAACGTTAATTAAAGGTCACAGATTCTTAGACGACATAAACACGTTCTATAAAGGTAGGAGGAGGGCATGATTGATTAGGCATGGTTTTGGAGGCTGTGGTTTAATTTGTTTTAGGTATTTATTGATCTGTACAAAAACAAACTCACTGGAACAACGTTAATTAAAGGTCACAGATTCTTAGACGACATAAACACGTTCTATAAAGGTAGGAGGAGGGCATGATTGATTAGGCATGGTTTTGGAGGCTGTGGTTTAATTTGTTTTAGGTATTTATTGATCTGTACAAAAACAAACTCACTGGAACAACGTTATTTAAAGCTCACAGATTCTTAGACGACATAAACACGTTCTATAAAGGTAGGAGGAGGGCATGATTGATTAGGCATGGTTTTGGAGGCTGTGGTTTAATTTGTTTTAGGTATTTATTGATCTGTACAAAAACAAACTCACTGGAACAACGTTATTTAAAGGTCACAGATTCTTAGACGACATAAACACGTTCTATAAAGGTAGGAGGAGGGCATGATTGATTAAGCCTGGTTTTGGAGGCTGTGGTTTAATTTGTTTTAGGTATTTATTGATCTGTACAAAAACAAACTCACTGGAACAACGTTATTTAAAGGTCACATATTCTTAGACGACATAAACACGTTCTATAAAGGTAGGAGGAGGGCATGATTGATTAAGCATGGTTTTGGAGGCTGTGGTTTAATTTGTTTTAGGTATTTATTGATCTGTACAAAAACAAACTCACTCGAACAATGTTATTTAAAGGTCACAGATTCTTAGACGACATAAACACGTTTTATAAAGGAAACTGTAAACATGGATAGTTTCACATATTTTAAGTTCGTGTACCCTAACCTAACCTACGCAATTAAATACGAATTAAATAGCAATTTTCCTCAACATAGACCGCAACCTTCGAAGACTGGTACCATCGTATACAATTCTTTCAACCATCCTTACCAACACAAACCTGCTTACATACCAACGCCATGAACAATAGCTTCATGAACACGCCTTTAGAAAAAACATTAATACAGAAAAAAGATAATTTGATACAAGCCATTGATAATTAATTAACTATAGGCATCGAACAATTTAAAATCAAAATCGAAACCATAAGCCCTAAAAGCTCGGTCAGCAGAGCTATAAAATGCATAAGTATAGCTTGAGTTCGTCCCAAACACAAAGGCCCTACACTACCCAATGCATTTACAAAGCAGCCAAATCCACGCATAGCAACCTTAGTAAACAGTTCAAACTTAATATGTACAACTTCTCTGGCGTTTATAAATTAGCTTGTAGTTTCATGCCCCAGTTTCCACATAGGCCAAACAGGAAGTCTTTCCAAACACGATACCAAAAATACATGAAAGCATCACAAACCATTACAATCAATCAAACTTCGGTAAACACCACAGTTCCACAAACCACAACTAAATAAACACAACAACAAACTTAACATTTTAGTTAAACTAAGTATTAATAATAAAATTAATATGATTAACAATAAACCAAAAATTGCAATTTAAGAGTATTCAAATAGTAACTAATTTACAACTGTATAAAACAATTATGGCGTTTAACATAAATAAATGGAACCTTTCAACCACAAATAACTTTCTTCTTTTATTTAAAACAGTAGTTTTATAACTATTAGGAAGTGTATATATTTGATGAAAAGTGTCGGTATTTTTATTGTAAATTACCTCTGAGGATGATTGGTATGCAATCGAAATGTACATAAGGTTTTAAATAAAAGAAGAAAGTTATTTGTGGTCGAGAGGTTTCATTTATTTATGTTAAACTAATTTACAAATTTATGCAAGATGTGCATATCGATGAGCCAGTCATTATCAGAAGGCTTAACTTTTTTGCTTTGTAACCTTCTGATATAGATATACACACAGACTTGCACGCGCACGCGTTTATTTAACAACGCGTAAATAGGCTTGATACAATTTTTTTAATAATATAAAGAACAAAATGGCGAAGACTATACAATTTAGAGTAGTTTGAGTTAAATATTAACTATGAATAAATTACTTGCGATGGGACCTATGCAAATCGGAAAAATCAATTTTTTTTTAGAAATCGGGGTTTAATACGAACTCTTATTGAAAATGTAAATAAAAATACAGATTTTAAATAACTTGACCTGTTAAAAACCAAATAGTTTTATTCTGAACGATTTGATCTGAGCTGTTACCTTAGACAATAATTAACTTAATGTAAGTTAAAAATGTACAAAATGTAGTCCCCGGCTCGTAGTCTGTTGTTAGCAACATATTTTTATTTTTAATGTATCTAGGCTTATATATTATGTGGGTTATTGCTTCGGACGCACCCGCCCACACATAAACACCTGTGTAAAATCTTCCTAATAAAGAAATTTTAAACCTCAGTATGGAATGAAATTGCCAGATTTTACTGAACTAACATTTTCAGAAGAGAGTTGGGTAAATTGTAGGTAAAGTATTTTTGTCCATATTGAAATACTGATTTCTAGAACAGGCAAATGAATATACTTAAAAAATAATAAAATAGGAAACCAAGACATTACGAACACCTGGTTCTTCCAAAATAACTTTAGAAAGATCAAAGACCCTACGTCGCCAGATTGATGAAATAGTTATAAGTTTTTACTGCCTAAACAAGCCCTTTGTTTCGAATAAAAGAAGATTCTATAGGTTTGTGTCTCTTTAATTACTTAAAGAATTGCCGCTAGAATTATTATCATGAAAACGTAGAATAAATATGAAAAATTCAAATGAAATACTTACTTTTTAAAGATGATTCCAATACGTTAGAAATCTTGAACTTGAAATAAATGGTCGATAATTAATAATTTAATTTAAAATCTTGCCTTTTATCTTTGTTAGTGTTTCAGTCTTTTGAGTAAATTAAAAACAGAAAAACTTTATAACAAAAACTCTTATTATTCATTGTTAGATATGACTCAAGAAAGTACTTTTTAAAAATTAGCCTTTGATTTAGGAATTTAATTTGAAAAACTCTTTGGTTTTAGTTATTGTTTTATATTTTTTTGAGACGTTACTATTTAGTACATTTTCATTATTATGTTTAATCAATCAATTTACCTTAATTTTTCTAGCGTTATTTACTGTTGTGTTAGTTAAAAACGCCACAATTTATAACTCTTTGAAGTTTTGTAGGAATTTTTATTCTGTAATTGTTTAGACGTCTTACTGCTTTCAATTCACTAATACAGTCAAGGTGTATCATATAAAAAATAATACCTCAAAATACACTACTAACTATTTTCTAAAGCATATTCTTGTATATTTAAAAAAATTTTAAATATAAAAGAAATAATTAAATTTTACTGGACTGCTTTTACTTGCTTATATTAAAAGGATACAAATTTTTATGCTCATGTGTAACAAGTAATTATTTGTTACTAAATCGAAATTTAATAAATAATTTATTAGTCTTGGAATTTTATTAGGATGTCTTCAACTTATTTGAGGCGTATATGTTTATCTTGCCCGGAATATTTTCCAACTGTTTTCTCTTTTACAGATTTTTATGATAGGATACTTTAAACTGATCAATCAAGTAAATTGGCACTCAGGTAAAATTCAAAAGGTTTTTCATAATTGACCTACAGGATTGTTGTTTTTAAACCTTTTTACAAAGGTTTTAAAACTAGTATGTCTAGTGCCTGGCGCCAATAGTCACATGACATGTGGGCGTTACTGAGCTCTCGTACTGCCAAAATATTCCTCCTACCATAAACCTATCCTGCGCACAGATTCCAATGTCTAAAGAAGTGGCCTACTATTAACACGTTCAACATCTGTTAGCTTACGAAATTAGTATATTTATGGCTTTAACAAGCACGTACGAGTAGAAGGGATAATCTATACGAGCTTCTAATGCATTTAATTTTTGATGTTCTAATTCTATGGGTAATTTCAACAGATTCTCCTTTTAAATTTCCTCAAAACTTTAACAGATAAACATGTCCTTGGATGGAACTAAATACCTACATAGTTCGATTAAAATGAAAAATGAAATGAATTTATAAACTTAATTTTGTATTTTACGTACAAATTATAAACTTGTTTAAAATTTATGTTACAGTTATAAATAATTTTATACAACACAAAACCAGATTGCAATACAGAGTAGAGTGCCTCATATCCTGTACAATATTCTGCAGAGAATATTTATATACTGCCCTGGAGTAATATAGGCCACCAGATGTTCTTAATTAGACGTTAGAAAGCCAGCACTTCTTTTTCTGATTTCACAAAGACCTAGAGAGTTCACTGTCTTTCTCACGTTGTTCTACCCGGTGTGTAATTCTATATTTATATAGACTCAAGGATAAATTTTTTTCAATCACATCTTTCTCTTTCAAAACACCCGTAATGTTTTTACAAATTAAAATGGAGTTTTACACGAAATACCTTCCTAATATTTTACAACGATGATTGTAACATTTAAATTGATTTATAATGTTAAAAAATAATGATTTTTAAAATCTGACTTGGAAAATTTTCCCTTTTCTACAAAAATAGTTTTGGACTTAATCATTTTAGATGAAGACAATTTTAATAAATTTTATTGTTTTATATTTCATTCAAAAATTTCAATTCAAAATTTGCAAGATGTAAAAGAAATACTAATTTGTAAACATCAGTATAGTTATATAGTTAAGTGCCCTCTTTTGCCTTTCCTAACGTTATAATATTGTTCTTTGTTGACGTGTTTCGGAATACCTCCATTTTCAAATTTTTATCTGCACTCTTACATTATCAAAACTGCATACTGTATAGTTCGCTCAGACTCGTTCTTCTACAAGCACTCCCCCACCCCCGGCATTATACATTGCTAACATTATAGAACGACTCAAGGCTGAGCGAACTATACAGTGTGCAGTATTGATAATGCATAAGTGCAGTTAAAGTTTTTAAAATGGAGGTATTCCGAAACGCTTCAACAAGGAACAATGCTTTAATGTTAGATAAGGCAGAAAAAACAACTGAAATATAAACTAATATACCTAACGGTAACAAAGCTGATTATATTAGGAATCGGTAAAGATGTTTAAAACTTCTGTATATTGTATACATTTTTGTTCATGTCCATCATAGGCAATAGTAACGTAAATTTGTAGTCTACTGTACGCTGAAACACTCACAAATCTATCTAGTATGATTAAAAAATTTGTCAGTTGTCTTTATTAAACTTTTATCCACGAACTTATTTTCCTGAAATTTGATTTATATTACTTTCTTTTAGACAATTAAGGTTTCCTAGGAAATAGACAGAGAGAGAGAGAGAGAGAGAGAGAGAGAGAGAGAGAGAGAGAGAGAGAGAGAGAGAGAGAGAGAGTGAGTGAGAGAGAGAGAGAGAAAGAGAGAGAGAACGTGTACTGTAAAACGCGTCTAGTAATCCAGAAAACGGTCCATTGAGACACAAACACACACCATGATTTAAACCTTAATTTAAGTGAAAGTTTTTATTACATTTATTACTCTGCACGGCACGGTATTGGAGGATTTTTCCCGAGCCAAGGAGGCGAATTCAGCATCACTATCTCCTTATGTCTATATCATTAGATGACTACTCTATTTGTATTAAGTGCTCTGTAATTGCAGACGCTTTTGAGATTACTTGACAAAATGTTATCTTGTGTGATTTCCAACATACATTTTTCGTAAAGTTTCTATAAATGGGATTTGTTTGAAAACATTAAGATAAGTCTTTCCCGCATTAATAAGCCGTATTTCAACAAGCGCGTGGTAATGTGGCAACACATCCAGGCGCACCGATGTTTGTTGAACCTGTTTTTGCTCTCTAAGTACAGTGTTTAGACTGCAGCCGGCTATAAAACAACCCAGCAGAGCAGTTACAAGAAACAGACGTGGCTATTTATAGACACTGCGTATTGTAACTCCAAGTAAGACTGCCGGAAGCACAAGGGAATGAAGGCATTGCTCGACACGGGTAAGGAGGAAAGTGTTACAGCCAGGATGTTTGCACCAAAGTTAAAGGTCAAAGTATATAGTAGAAATGTCTAAAATATAAAATTGAACAAGTAAAAACGGAATTTCTGGTAAAGGAACAAATTATCTATACGGTAGCAACTAATAAAAAAAAAAAAATTGACCAAGTAAATGAAAAATATGCCGCAAATATTTACCACATATATGCATCTAAGAGTGAGCGGTTCTGCGTGGGAGCAAGGTCGTCAAAAACAATTATGAATTAATTTTGTTTTAATGAAAAACTTTTATCTAGCCCGGAAATACTTACAAAAATCATGATTCAAATATTTATAAATATTTCATATCGTATTAAACTGGTGTTGAAAACAAAAACCTACTTATCAACATAGAAAAATTGAGTACACACACACACACACACACACAAATTAATGGTTCTACTATAATAAAAAAAAATGTTACATATTATTTTGATATAAGATTCTAAATAATACACTCAAGTAGCGCAAAAAAGCCATGACACGGTCAATGGCCGCGACGTCGTCCCTAAGCATCTTATTTTTAGGGTGCAAAAATAAAAATTACACTAAATAAACATATCTCTATAGTTCTGTAATGATTATGTCTTCTCCTGTTCTCACTAACCCAGCTCCTTACTATTGAGGAACTGCTAGTCCTTTTCTCCACTTCTCTTTTTCTAGCATATTTGCTACTAAGGGGTTGGAGCGACTTAACACCCTTTTATAGCTCAACAGTGACTTCGTCTACTCTAAGAATTCTACGCAGCACATGATACGCTATGATACTCTCACGCTATGTTAAAAAATATGAGAGGATCAATGTGTAGTAATTGCATCAACACTCATTTTTTTGCATTTATTAATGATTTACATTTAGAAAAAAATATATAATTTTTTTAGTTAGCTGTCTTTTGAATGTATAATGTAGGCCTAATCACTCCATTTTCAAGTTTACCTGATAGCAAACTGCTATTTCTCATTCTAATTGCAGGTATATGTGAGAATATGTGTTAGTGGTGTGTGTGTGTGTGTGTGTGTGTGTGTGTTGTGTGTGTATGTGTGTGTGTGTGTGTGTGTGCGTTTTCCGTGCGCGTGTGTGTGCGTGTGTGCGTTTGCGTGCGTGCATGAGTGTGTGTGTGTGTGTGTGTGTGTGTGTGTATGTGTGTGTGTGTGTGTGCGTTTGTGTGTGTGCGTGCGTGTGTGTGTGTGTGTGTGTGTGTGTGTGTGTGTATGTGTGTGTGTGTGTGTGTGTGTGTGTGTGTGTGTGTGTGTGTGTGTGTGTGTGTGTGTGTGTGTGTGTGTGTGTGTGTGTGTGTGTGTGTGTGTGTGTGTGTGTGCGCGCGCGCGCGTTTGCGCGCGTGTGTGCATTTGTGTGTGTGCGTGTGTGTGTGTGTGTGTGACTAGAAATATACCCCTTAAAATACCTCTTTTGGTTTTTTGATCAAAACTTTAAAATTATCAAATTTTCCTTGTTTTTAACTGTACCATAAATACTGTTCGGTGTCCATCAACTTTGGTCATGACTTTATAAAGCTAAATCGGCCTTTAAAGCTACGGTTAAGGTTTTATATTTATACGTTGAGAAGGAGAACGGGAACATATGGCCTTCCCCAGCCCCAGCCATGGTCAACGTTAAAAATAGACCAATGGCGGTTAAGAGGTATTGCATTTGTTTAGACAGACTCCGGGAGAAATATACCCTGTTCGGTCTATAATTAGCGAATTTTTATATGAAATTGTTATTTCATTAGCTCTTTGTTTTATGCTGTTGGACGATTCAGTAGGAACGGAGCGAGGAATGACCTCGTGGTAGAGAGTAAATAGTTTTGCGATTCTTTCAATGAATCCAGCAATCCTCAATGTATTAACAAAACAATTCTGCCTTTAAATAAGATTTTTAATTAGCAAATTAACATCATACGCCAATAATAATAATAATAATAATGAGGTTTATATTATGTGTATAATAACTTGGCAACCAATCAGTTGCTCACGGATCCCCTCTAAATGAATTGAAATTAATTCGGATTGGCTGAATTAATTTGAATTCGGATTAATTAATTTGAATAACTAATATTGAAAATAGAGGACTTTATGGACAGAACTGGGATAACAGATCAATAGTTATCATAATAATTATCGTGAATCTATATATTAGTTAGGATTAACAAAGAGACGTCTCATATCCCCGCTTTTGTCAGTGACCTTGAGAGTTATAATAGATAACCTGAATATTTTGATGTTACTTAGTTTTATTTGTAAAATATGAACACTTAGTTTTATGTAAGGGTAAGTATTTTAAATGTTGAGCCAAAATTCTAAAGGAAAGGTGCGGTGTTTTAGAGCGATAATATAGTAAAGTACATCACTAGGAAAAACCTCAACTATACTAAGATAACCTCAACTATACTAAGATAACCTCAACTATACTAAGATAACCTCAACTATACTAAGATAACCTCAACTATACTAAGATAACCTCAACTATACTAAGATAACCTCAACTATACTAAGATAACCTCAACTATACTAAGATAACCTCAACTATACTAAGATAACCTCAACTATACTAAGATAACCTCAACTATACTAAGATAACCTCAACTATACTAAGATAACCTCAACTATACTAAGATAACCTCAACTATACTAAGATAACCTCAACTATACTAAGATAACCTCAACTATACTAAGATAACCTCAACTATACTAAGATAACCTCAACTATACTAAGATAACCTCAATTTAATAACCTACTGAGGTTAAACGTTTACGTTCGAGTTAGATTAGTTTGACTAGCCGAAATTGTTATTCAAATACCATATTTTAAAACTTACGGGAAAAATCTGCCTTCCTTTATTTAAAATATTCTTTCAAAAATTAAATTCAAACGTTTCTTCCCATCAATGTGATCGTCTCATTGGACCTCCAGATCCAGGCGTTAATGTACTTTATTAAACGATAGATTTGTCGATAGAGGGGTGTTTAAGCTGGTGTTTCTACTCTATTGCGTTTTTCAACTCTATGTTCTGGACTAAAAAAATGATCTATGTTTAAGTTTCAAATCATTTGAAATGACTTTTGTAAGATACCATGTTTTGAAATTTTAATGGTAGTTGAAAATACACTGGTTGTTACTTGAAGCTATACTAACACATACTTTTGTTTTGTAAAAGTGTACGTAAATTATTTTACACTATAGTTAGATTGTCGGTGATAGTTATGAGAGAATATAATTTAATTTTAGCTATATTTATTATTTCTAATAATATTGACATATCGAGAGGCGTACAACTAGCGTAAACATTAGATAATATAATCTTGGTAAAGAAAACTTAGCTCAAAGCACGATATCTATTGGACTAATATCTTTAAGATGGCAAGTACATGGTAATTAGGAGAATTGAATAGTACATCGTTTCGAAAACTAGGCTGGCCTTCATTATAGCTTACATGTTTATAGAAAGGTGTTTTTAAATAAAATTCCTTTCTAGAAACAAAACTATATTATATTATATTAAGATTCATAAAATATTAAAAACAATCTTTCAGATTAAAATAAAATTTGGCCTAAACCGTGACTTGAAATTCCCTACAACCATTTCCATCGGTCTAGAGTATTCTTTATCCTACCCACAACATCTTTTCTTGTAGTTTGTTTATGGACTTCACTCATCGCGATTGGCACAAGTTTTTCACTAGGCTCTTGAACTTCTTTTTTCTCATTTCTCATCAACGATATAATCCTGAATGTCGATCATCCTATTAAGACAGCAATGTTGAATTTCTAGGATTGTGCCTGTGGAAGGGTTACACCATTTCCTGCACGGGCCGTGGTCTATGACACAATTCCAAAGAAAGTAATTAAATAAAAATATTATAACAGTACCTCTATCACATTACCTGTAATATCCCACTTCCTTCTTCCAGAGACGGACGTATCAGGGATATTACAGAATCTCAGGTAAAACAGCTTTTACATAAACTGCAGCAAACATATGAGTTATTATATTTTCTTAAATTTGTAATACACGATCATTACAATTAATTTAATAATCTACAGTGTCTCTTTGATTTTAAAAAGAAAATAAATTACGATACAATGGATATAGTTCTTAGAATACACACCTAAATACATTTAAAATTCTAAATAGTTACTTAATTAAATATATTAAACAAACAGGTTGTCTCGACAGTGTATGGTCTGTAGAATCTTTTCTACAATGGACCAATTTCATTAGATCCAATTTGACCGTGGAAAAAATGAACTCTAAATAAAAGCCCAGTATGGATTACATCATATTACGTATACATACATTCAATTTATAAATTCTATATTGCGCTGGAACAAGGACAGTGCGGTAGTATCGTATGGAGTTGTCTAACTTCTAATGGTTTTATTGCTTCAGATCTAGGACTTAAGTGTAACCTATCTTCAATATATCTGTCTGTATCTTGGACTCACTGCTAGATTTTTTTTTCAGGTAAAAAAACTATTGAGGTTATCATCGCCTAACTAAGGTTTGTTAAAAATAAATATTAAAATATTACATAATTAAAACTAATCAAAATAAAACAAAATAAATGTTTAAAACTAATTGTAATTATCTAAAACTAAAGAACCTAAAATTATACAAAATTTAAATATTATTAAATAGATTAAGGTGGCGTAAGAAAGCGAGGACATGGTCGATAGCCGTGACATCGTCCCTTAAAACCACCTTTAAACCACCTCGAAGATTGTAACGAATATACAAATTTGTCAACTCATCACAATCAAGCAGGATATGCTTGATTGTAATATTATTTCTACAAAACGGACATAGTGGTGGATCCTCATGTCGCATCAACCATCCATGCGTTAACAAAGAGTGGCCGATGCGAAGTCGAGTTACCACCACTTCCTCCCTACGATTCGAACGAACAGATGTCGTCCATGGTCGGACGGTATTTTTGATGTCCCTCAGCTTGTTTCTGTTTACATTTTGCCATTCTTCATTCCAAACAGAGAATAGTGTAGTTTTAACTTTGCATACAAAATCTGATGCCATCACACGTTGTGTCGATGGCAACATACCTGTAGCTAATTTTGCACCTTCATCTGCTTTAGAGTTTCCGAATATTCCACAGTGACCAGGCACCCAGAGAAATGACACCTCGACACCTCGTAATTGGAGCCTGTGTATAGAGCACAAGATGTCTCCAACTAAAGGGTTTTTAGTGTACATTTCCTGAATAGCCTGGAGAGCACTTTTGGAATCACAACACACAAGATATTTAGATTTTGCAGACGGAATTGATCTTAAAGCTTGGAAAATTGCATAAAGTTCTGCAGTAAAAACGCTACAGACTGAGGGCAATCCATAAGTGAAGGTTTGTCCTTTCATATAAAATGCACAACCTATCCCATTGTCCAGTTTTGAACCGTCTGTGAATATAGTAACAGTATGTTGGTGAGTTTCTTGAATCTGCAAAAACTCCTGACGATAAATAACGTCAAGAGTATTGTGTTTTAGGTACCTGGACAATGAGAAGTCACATTTTGGCTTTTGTATTATCCATGGAGGGATGTAGCATGATGTTCGTTCGAATATAGGTGGATGTTCTAAATTTAGATTGCTAAAAATGCGCAACGTTCTTATTCCGAAGGGAGCAGTTGAACGTTGACGCACATTGTAACGATCCTCGAGGTAGTTATCAAAAACCGCTTTGATAACTCACTGCTAGATAAAAACAAGAAATATATAATTAGCTACAAAACTTCGTTAACAGTTAGATTGTAAAAAATGCGCAACGTTCTTATTCCGAAGGGAGCAGTTGAACGTTGACGCACATTGTAACGATCCTCGAGGTAGTTATCAAAAACCGCTTTGATAACTCACTGCTAGATAAAAACAAGAAATATATAATTAGCTACAAAACTTCGTTAACAGTTAGATTGTAAAAAATGCGCAACGTTCTTATTCCGAAGGGAGCAGTTGAACGTTGACGCACATTGTAACGATCCTCGAGGTAGTTATCAAAAACCGCTTTGATAACTCACTGCTAGATAAAAACAAGAAATATATAATTAGCTACAAAACTTCTTTAACAGTTAGATTGTAAAAAATGCGCAACGTTCTTATTCCGAAGGGAGCAGTTGAACGTTGACGCACATTGTAACGATCCTCGAGGTAGTTATCAAAAACCGCTTTGATAACTCACTGCTAGATAAAAACAAGAAATATATAATTAGCTACAAAACTTCGTTAACAGTTAGATTGTAAAAAATGCGCAACGTTCTTATTCCGAAGGGAGCAGTTGAACGTTGACGCACATTGTAACGATCCTCGAGGTAGTTATCAAAAACCGCTTTGATAACTCACTGCTAGATAAAAACAAGAAATATATAATTAGCTACAAAACTTCGTTAACAGTTAGATTGTAAAAAATGCGCAACGTTCTTATTCCGAAGGGAGCAGTTGAACGTTGACGCACATTGTAACGATCCTCGAGGTAGTTATCAAAAACCGCTTTGATAACTCACTGCTAGATAAAAACAAGAAATATATAATTAGCTACAAAACTTCGTTAACAGTTAGATTGTAAAAAATGCGCAACGTTCTTATTCCGAAGGGAGCAGTTGAACGTTGACGCACATTGTAACGATCCTCGAGGTAGTTATCAAAAACCGCTTTGATAACTCACTGCTAGATAAAAACAAGAAATATATAATTAGCTACAAAACTTCTTTAACAGTTAGATTGTAAAAAATGCGCAACGTTCTTATTCCGAAGGGAGCAGTTGAACGTTGACGCACATTGTAACGATCCTCGAGGTAGTTATCAAAAACCGCTTTGATAACTCACTGCTAGATAAAAACAAGAAATATATAATTAGCTACAAAACTTCGTTAACAGTTAGATTGTAAAAAATGCGCAACGTTCTTATTCCGAAGGGAGCAGTTGAACGTTGACGCACATTGTAACGATCCTCGAGGTAGTTATCAAAAACCGCTTTGATAACTCACTGCTAGATAAAAACAAGAAATATATAATTAGCTACAAAACTTCGTTAACAGTTAGATTGTAAAAAATGCGCAACGTTCTTATTCCGAAGGGAGCAGTTGAACGTTGACGCACATTGTAACGATCCTCGAGGTAGTTATCAAAAACCGCTTTGATAACTCACTGCTAGATAAAAACAAGAAATATATAATTAGCTACAAAACTTCGTTAACAGTTAGATTGTAAAAAATGCGCAACGTTCTTATTCCGAAGGGAGCAGTTGAACGTTGACGCACATTGTAACGATCCTCGAGGTAGTTATCAAAAACCGCTTTGATAACTCACTGCTAGATAAAAACAAGAAATATATAATTAGCTACAAAACTTCGTTAACAGTTAGATTGTAAAAAATGCGCAACGTTCTTATTCCGAAGGGAGCAGTTGAACGTTGACGCACATTGTAACGATCCTCGAGGTAGTTATCAAAAACCGCTTTGATAACTCACTGCTAGATAAAAACAAGAAATATATAATGAGCTACAAAACTTCGTTAACAGTTAGATTGTAAAAAATGCGCAACGTTCTTATTCCGAAGGGAGCAGTTGAACGTTGACGCACATTGTAACGATCCTCGAGGTAGTTATCAAAAACCGCTTTGATAACTCACTGCTAGATAAAAACAAGAAATATATAATTAGCTACAAAACTTCTTTAACAGTTAGATTGTAAAAAATGCGCAACGTTCTTATTCCGAAGGGAGCAGTTGAACGTTGACGCACATTGTAACGATCCTCGAGGTAGTTATCAAAAACCGCTTTGATAACTCACTGCTAGATAAAAACAAGAAATATATAATTAGCTACAAAACTTCTTTAACAGTTAGATTGTAAAAAATGCGCAACGTTCTTATTCCGAAGGGAGCAGTTGAACGTTGACGCACATTGTAACGATCCTCGAGGTAGTTATCAAAAACCGCTTTGATAACTCACTGCTAGATAAAAACAAGAAATATATAATTAGCTACAAAACTTCTTTAACAGTTAGATTGTAAAAAATGCGCAACGTTCTTATTCCGAAGGGAGCAGTTGAACGTTGACGCACATTGTAACGATCCTCGAGGTAGTTATCAAAAACCGCTTTGATAACTCACTGCTAGATAAAAACAAGAAATATATAATTAGCTACAAAACTTCGTTAACAGTTAGATTGTAAAAAATGCGCAACGTTCTTATTCCGAAGGGAGCAGTTGAACGTTGACGCACATTGTAACGATCCTCGAGGTAGTTATCAAAAACCGCTTTGATAACTCACTGCTAGATAAAAACAAGAAATATATAATTAGCTACAAAACTTCGTTAACAGTTAGATTGTAAAAAATGCGCAACGTTCTTATTCCGAAGGGAGCAGTTGAACGTTGACGCACATTGTAACGATCCTCGAGGTAGTTATCAAAAACCGCTTTGATAACTCACTGCTAGATAAAAACAAGAAATATATAATGAGCTACAAAACTTCGTTAACAGTTAGATTGTAAAAAATGCGCAACGTTCTTATTCCGAAGGGAGCAGTTGAACGTTGACGCACATTGTAACGATCCTCGAGGTAGTTATCAAAAACCGCTTTGATAACTCACTGCTAGATAAAAACAAGAAATATATAATTAGCTACAAAACTTCTTTAACAGTTAGATTGTAAAAAATGCGCAACGTTCTTATTCCGAAGGGAGCAGTTGAACGTTGACGCACATTGTAACGATCCTCGAGGTAGTTATCAAAAACCGCTTTGATAACTCACTGCTAGATAAAAACAAGAAATATATAATTAGCTACAAAACTTCTTTAACAGTTAGATTGTAAAAAATGCGCAACGTTCTTATTCCGAAGGGAGCAGTTGAACGTTGACGCACATTGTAACGATCCTCGAGGTAGTTATCAAAAACCGCTTTGATAACTCACTGCTAGATAAAAACAAGAAATATATAATTAGCTACAAAACTTCTTTAACAGTTAGATTGTAAAAAATGCGCAACGTTCTTATTCCGAAGGGAGCAGTTGAACGTTGACGCACATTGTAACGATCCTCGAGGTAGTTATCAAAAACCGCTTTGATAACTCACTGCTAGATAAAAACAAGAAATATATAATTAGCTACAAAACTTCTTTAACAGTTAGATTGTAAAAAATGCGCAACGTTCTTATTCCGAAGGGAGCAGTTGAACGTTGACGCACATTGTAACGATCCTCGAGGTAGTTATCAAAAACCGCTTTGATAACTCACTGCTAGATAAAAACAAGAAATATATAATTAGCTACAAAACTTCGTTAACAGTTAGATTGTAAAAAATGCGCAACGTTCTTATTCCGAAGGGAGCAGTTGAACGTTGACGCACATTGTAACGATCCTCGAGGTAGTTATCAAAAACCGCTTTGATAACTCACTGCTAGATAAAAACAAGAAATATATAATTAGCTACAAAACTTCGTTAACAGTTAGATTGTAAAAAATGCGCAACGTTCTTATTCCGAAGGGAGCAGTTGAACGTTGACGCACATTGTAACGATCCTCGAGGTAGTTATCAAAAACCGCTTTGATAACTCACTGCTAGATAAAAACAAGAAATATATAATGAGCTACAAAACTTCGTTAACAGTTAGATTGTAAAAAATGCGCAACGTTCTTATTCCGAAGGGAGCAGTTGAACGTTGACGCACATTGTAACGATCCTCGAGGTAGTTATCAAAAACCGCTTTGATAACTCACTGCTAGATAAAAACAAGAAATATATAATTAGCTACAAAACTTCTTTAACAGTTAGATTGTAAAAAATGCGCAACGTTCTTATTCCGAAGGGAGCAGTTGAACGTTGACGCACATTGTAACGATCCTCGAGGTAGTTATCAAAAACCGCTTTGATAACTCACTGCTAGATAAAAACAAGAAATATATAATTAGCTACAAAACTTCTTTAACAGTTAGATTGTAAAAAATGCGCAACGTTCTTATTCCGAAGGGAGCAGTTGAACGTTGACGCACATTGTAACGATCCTCGAGGTAGTTATCAAAAACCGCTTTGATAACTCACTGCTAGATAAAAACAAGAAATATATAATTAGCTACAAAACTTCTTTAACAGTTAGATTGTAAAAAATGCGCAACGTTCTTATTCCGAAGGGAGCAGTTGAACGTTGACGCACATTGTAACGATCCTCGAGGTAGTTATCAAAAACCGCTTTGATAACTCACTGCTAGATAAAAACAAGAAATATATAATTAGCTACAAAACTTCTTTAACAGTTAGATTGTAAAAAATGCGCAACGTTCTTATTCCGAAGGGAGCAGTTGAACGTTGACGCACATTGTAACGATCCTCGAGGTAGTTATCAAAAACCGCTTTGATAACTCACTGCTAGATAAAAACAAGAAATATATAATTAGCTACAAAACTTCTTTAACAGTTAGATTGTAAAAAATGCGCAACGTTCTTATTCCGAAGGGAGCAGTTGAACGTTGACGCACATTGTAACGATCCTCGAGGTAGTTATCAAAAACCGCTTTGATAACTCACTGCTAGATAAAAACAAGAAATATATAATTAGCTACAAAACTTCGTTAACAGTTAGATTGTAAAAAATGCGCAACGTTCTTATTCCGAAGGGAGCAGTTGAACGTTGACGCACATTGTAACGATCCTCGAGGTAGTTATCAAAAACCGCTTTGATAACTCACTGCTAGATAAAAACAAGAAATATATAATTAGCTACAAAACTTCTTTAACAGTTAGATTGTAAAAAACTGTTCCGTATTCAACATGAACAATCAGGTTGCTGGAAGCGGTTGATTCTACAACTAGTTCATTATACTAAAACTATTTTTTAGTGAAAACTAGTAGCTCACGTGAAGATGAAATCAACAAATATAGTTCAATTAATTCTATATAATATTGTAAATTACTTTACCTGAGTTTCCGATAATCATGTCACACTTTAGATTTGTGTAATTACTGGGATTTATATATTTTCATAAGTACTGGATCGAAAGAACCTGATTACAAATTATACTGGACGGCTACAAAACCTAGCCCCATTTGTTTCTATCCAGAGGCTTATTATAATCTGGTCTAACTTATCTATTTGTTACTTTTCAAAAAAAAAAAACAAACAAACAACTGATAACTTACTGCTGCGCCTTTACGTAGGTATCGGAACTAGTTTTGTATTATTTATCTTATAAATACGTCCCAAATAAAACTGATATAAAAGCGACTACAATAATGTTATTCTTATAGTTATTGTGTGTTACATTTTACTCCTCTTTGAGTTATTGAAAGTTTGATTTTGCCTATCCTAGTACGTTCATTAATCTGTAGCCAACGTAAGCCTTCGACATATTGAATAATATTCCAAACTAACCTTATATTTTAATGTGTTTTTCTATGAACAGTATGCTGTATTCAAATCGGAAATAAGAGCTGTGACACAACTTTTAAGAATTAGAGAACTAATGTAGCCTACTTCAGTGAGACAACAATTGATGTATATTTGATAACTGACACAAAAAATCTGAACATTGGTTCTGGCTCGTGGTTTTTCCTTTCCAATCAGTTGTTCTTGTAGGTTATGTCGTGAAAATGTGCTTGGAAATAGCTAACTGAATTCTATACATTGTAATCTTATTTCAGATGAACAATAGTTTCAGTATGTTTGCGCCTGAAGGGATTTAAAGCCCTTAGAAACCACAAAAATCTGCTGATTTAAAAAACACGTATTTTCGAATTCAATTGGAAATAAATAAAAAAATAAACATTTTACCTGTTTTTTTCATAAATATGTGCATTATAAAGAAAATAGAACAGAAAAAAAATGTAAGTGCTACATAAGCGGCTTGTAATTAAACTTATTGTAACCTTAAACTTTATTTCCGTTCACATAAATAATATATTTCAGTTTGTATGAAAACGTATCTTGTGTATTTAATTTTTTTACTTCTTTGCAAATCGTGTTTGGCTTCTTACAGCAAAAGGTATTGTTTGTTTTTTTTAGAAGAAAAGCCCATTCAGCTTTTGACCCAAGTTGGGAAATTAAAATAAGCCTTACACTTAGAAAAAGTCTCAAGGAAATTTTTAATAACGCGTCCTCTCTGAGTTTTAAACATGTTGGAACGTTTTGTTTTGTTATTTATAATCAATAAAGAAACAGAAAAATAACAAAATTAATGTTTTGATATCGAAATATACGTACCCCTAAGGCCAGAGACTAAGTCCTTGTAGAGGATTCTGCCCTTGAACCCATGATGGCTCTCTTTTTGGTCATGTACGGCCCCCTCTCCGGACCTTTGGCTCTTTTGGATCCATACCAACTGGCCGGAGCGAAGAGAGCGATTGCCAAAAATCCGTTTCAATGAAAATAGTCAAGTATTCCTTCGATTGCTGTGGAAATTTATTAAAAGTTTTATAAGGAAAAAGTAATACTATTATTTAAATACAATAAGTTTATTATAACAGAGAGGAAAAGATTTTCTCTTGTTTCGTATATTGGCTGTAAGAGAATTAGATTTGTGACGCTTTTAACCTTGATAAATAAAGTGGGTGTCTAGTTTTGCAAGTCTGGATTATTTGATAGAATGTTATTATTTGAACGAGTTTTACAAGTGATTTCCCTCACTAATACTTTGGAAATTACTTTCATATCTATACGATCTATATTAATACATTTTTATGTAAAATGTCTTTAAAAGGTTTTCAATGCTTTGAATATAATTTTTCCAACAGAAGTTGGCTAATTAGCCTTAGAATATTAAAAGAAAAATAACCTTGTTTTATTTAAATTATTTTCCCAAATTATTTCGCCACAAAAATAACTTGACAATATCATTTTACAACAGTATTTAGCAAAAGTTCTCTTTCGACCGTGAGGAAAAAATTTGATTTAGGCTTACTTCGTACGAGCGTCTAAATAAAATACTCGTGTGTGTGCCAAAGACAGAGCCGATGAGCCACAGTCGTTGGGTTTTTCCATCGCATATGCTGCAACACCCGTCGACGTTCGTATGTTTTAACAGCACCTTCCAAAGTATGAAAACATGCAAGGAAGGACTTCGAATGAGCGGCATATTATTCCCACAAAAATAGCAGGTTGAGCTTCCTGAATAAAACGACAGTTTTGAAACACGCCAGCAAAGCTATTTAATAATAGTTTTCAGTTATCTTTTCAAATAAATACTTATAATACATATATATTTAGGATGGTATTAATGAATTTATTGAAATTATAGAGGTTAGTCTAGACTTGATTGAAAGTAAAGAGGTTGTGCACTTACCAACATATATTTTATAAGTTTCGGTTTAAGACGTTTTTAAAAGTGAAACATACAGTAAATTATTTTTACTCACTAATATTATTATTCATCATTGGGAAACAGCTGCTTTTATAAAAGTATGTTAGCTTTTCAGTAATTAAACTTAATATTTCATTGTACAATTAATCGTTATGAATAATTATCTGGAACATTTGACACCTTAAACCAAAATTTTGAATAAAAATGTACAAATTTACCCGAATAGGTTTAATCAAATGAGAACAATACACAATATCAAGAGCACAGTGGTACAATATATTACAATGAAAATATTGAAAAGAACCCCAATACCACAAAAATAATCAAATAACAAATACAACAAGTTACTTAAGATTAAACTTATGATCATTCTAGTTTGTAACTTCTTGTTTGGTAGATTGTAATTTTGTAATAAGACCCTCTGATGATGAGACATGGTCATCGATATGTTCATAAGGGTTTAATTTTAAGTAACTTGTTTTATTTCTTATTTTTGTTTATTTTTTGTGGTATTGGGGTTCTTTTCAATATTTTCATTGTAAAATGGGAACAAGTTCATTTAAGAGAAAGTTGTAAAATTTCGCCCTTTGAAACAGTCCAGCCCACTTAAATGCTTATAATATTGAAAACAACTAATTATTAACAAACTTGAGCTTCAATTCGTTTGAGTACATAATGTCGACGTTTCGATACCAGCATGGTTTCCCCCTTAGGAGACCAGTATTAAACACATATAAAAAACAATTATGTATTCAATTTCATATTTTAAAACAACAATAATAGAACAATTATAAATCTAACAGATTACCGTAATAAAATAAAAAATAAAACATTTGAATGTAAACACATCAAATCCTTACAAAATTAAAATATCTGTTAGTTAACTCAGTACGACAGTTTAGTATAATAGTATAATAGATCGTTGTAAAACCTATTACATTTAATTGTAGACATATAAAAAAGAAATATTATTTTTACTATCATTATTATAATAATTATTATATAGTTGAATTACTACAATAGTAGATAACACTACTGTTGGATAACTACTATAGCATACTGTTTATTAGGAATATACTGTGGTTGAATTTAATAATAAATACACAAAAACCTCTTAACCACAAAGTTTCTTTATTTTACCCTTATGTACATTTCAGTTACCAAGTAACCATCCTCAGAGGGATAACATACAAAGACTTGCTATACAGTCTTTGTATGTTATCCCTCTGAGGATGGTTACTTGGTAACTCAAATGTACATAAGGGTAAAATAAGAAACTTTGTGGTTAAGAGGTTTTTGTGTATTTATTATTACTATAGCATAGTTAAATATCCAATAACTACTTTTAAATTAAATAGTTATTTGAATATTTGGGAAAAGTTAACAATTTTTACATATATTCACATAGTAAAGAAAAAAAACTTTTTTAAAATATCAGATTAGTTTATGCTTTTTTCTATTTATTTGTGAACAATATTTTTGAACATTTTTTATCGCAAGGTATATACAAATTATCGTCTTCTAGTAAACTAAAATCGACACTTCCATAGCTTCTGCGCAACTGAGGAACGCTTCGAGTTCACTGGAATGCAATAAGACGCACCATCGTTCCTGTGAAATAGGCGTTGATTGAAGTGCCATATATCAATTAATCAGACTTCCAACCACATACATAGCTTAAATATTCAATAGAAGCACGCCAACCTATAACAAATGTTTAAGTGGTTTCCCAAAAAGCAAAATTGTTTTCTCAATTCAAAATTTCTGTAGACTTGGCTATAAAAGTATCCACTTCTGTCGGAATACCCCCCCCCCCCCCGAGTATCAAAAGTGAGTTTGTTTTTCCTTTTTTATGTGTTTCACATATAACTAGTCAGTCGATAACTATTGTCACTTCTGAATGATATAGGAAGGAGTAAAGTAAAGCCATCTACTAAGGAATACGAAAAAGGAGGAAGTTACCCATTGCAGACGTGTAATCAAGTGTGCAGGATTGCTTATAAGAAGACGACCTCTATCGGATCCGTAGGGAACTGTCGACAACCTAGTAGGAGGGTGATTAAACGTATAGCCTTACCTTGCTTACGTTGAGGTAAGGTAAGGTAAGAGTAGGGAACTATTAAGGCCCACCTGTGAAGGGTAGTTTACGTTGGGTGGATACCCTCTAATACCGAAGTCATAGAAGTTTAAACAGGGGCGAGAGAGCGAGTTTACCTCAATAACCAAACTGAAAAATTAAACTCAAGTTTCTAATACTCAAGATTGGCAATATACTTGAAGAGGCTGACTTGACTTTGAAATCTATTGTTTTTGAATGGTACCCCTCAAATGTGGGGAAAGTGAAAGTGGGGAATGTGAAAAGTGAAACATTTACACAGCTTTGAAACGGGAAATGTTTTCAAGTTTTAATGGCATATTTCGTAGTTGTTTTGTCTTGTAGAGCTAAGAGTGTCTGTAGCTAGAACATCTTACAGTAATTAAGTAGCGAAGAAGATATCGTCTTTTTTTCAAATTACTTCGTTTTCCAACGGATTTGGAAAAGAGCTAAATGTCACTGTAAAGGTCAGGAGAAAGATAAAACGAAGATCTAAACAGCTTTCTAGATAATTATTAAGGGCTGTAGATATTTGTTAAGGGTTCAAGAGTATTTTTATTCAGATTTGGAAAACATTATTGTTAAAATTCTGATTTGTTGTTTGCGTTGTTAGTATGCTTTTGTGCATATGATTCCTATTAAGTTGTATTACAATAGACAAAGAAAATTAAATAAGTACAATTATTAAAACAAAAGAACAAAAAAAATTATTTAAAGAGTGACAAAATTACAATAAAATTAATGACAAATAATCATCAATCAAAATTAATTAATAACAAATAGTACAAATGTTACCTAAGATTAACCCCTGGTAGACACCAAGATCCCTCTGATGGACATCGAAATGTACATAAGGGTTTAATGCAAGGTAACATTTCTATTAGTTTTTTTTTATTATTTATTGAGGTATTACGGGTTGTCTATATGTTTATTAAGAAGGAAACGTTGAATAATAGCGTAAGCATGTGCCGTGTTATAGTTGTGGCAACATTAGTAGCGGCGCGTTCCGTTGGGTGAGATCTGGACCGTGAGGACGGCGAGCTGTAAATAGATATATAGTTTGTGCGTGTGGTCGTAGCTTTACGAACATGTGTTTTGGGAAACATTTTGCGGGTGTTGAAAGGTAGTTGACCTTCCTCTAGTCTTTACGCGTTTTGTAGGTCTATAGGAGCGTTTTAAATCTTTTCTCATAGCAAACGAAACTTTGTTTTAAATAACCGAGTGACAAAAAATAGCTTTGAAAATAATTCTATAAATATAAAAGCATCTCTTGCTACTGTTATAAAATTTTAAGGAATAAAAATATTTTATGCCAGATATTTGTCTTATTTTTTCCCTAAAGATTAGTAGGACTTAACCTAAAACTTTTATTTTTACATAGATCTGCTTTAAATGAAATAATAAACCAATTAAAATGAAACCATAATGAATAAACTCTATCTAAACAAAAGTTTATAACCATAAGTATTTTATGTTTATAGATTCCGAACACAATCGTGTCTATTGACTAAAGTGTCGGAAATATAGTTACAGATTTATTTGTTTTTTCTCATCTGTAAACTTATTTTCTCAACTACACTTTAACCCATATTTTTTTCATTCAAAGCGTTTTTCGTTTTTTTCAAACGACTTAAGTCCAGATTTGTTTTGGCTATTCAGTTATTGTTTTTAAATCTTTCTCGACATGAATATATCATGTATTTAATTTTAATTAGCAATTAAATAAAATATTCAAAGTTTTAAAGTAGACGAGTAGGTTAAAAGAAATGTTGAAGAAAAACTTGAACAGGGCATTATAAAAATAGCACGGCATTATAGGTTGAAATATTACAATGAAAATATTGGAAAGAACACAAATACCACAAAAATAATAAAAAATAACAAATAAAACAAATTACTCAAGATTAAACCGTTAAGTACATTTCGATGACCATGTCATCATCATCAGAGGGTCTTATTACAATCTTACAAAATTACAATCTAGCAAACAAGAAGTTACAAATTCTCATAGTGTAACTAGTCATCACTATAGTTTGTAACTTCTTGTTTGATAGATTGTAATTTTGTAATAAGACCCTCTGATGATGATGACATGGCCATCGAAATGTACATAAGGGTTTAATCTTAAGTAACTTGTTTTATTTGTTATTTTTTATGGTTTTTGTGGTATTGGGGTTCTTTTCAATATTTTCATTGTAATATATTGTACCACTGTGCTCTTGATATTGTGTATAAGTTGAAATATTGAAGAATTTCAAAGGATTTTCTGCAAACTGTTATAACTTGTGCATAACCTTCTATATACTGTTGTATATGATAATGTATTATAATAATATTCTTATAAAACTTTCTACCAATGACCTGTTTTCGTGCACCGTTACAAATGCAGTAACTATTTTGATTTGTAATAGCTATAGAAATAAATTGCTCCAAATATATTTGATCGCGATAAAACAGATGTTAACAAATTTAACCGTCGAAAACTTGAACATCGGGCGTAAGCGTAAATTGTAAGCTGTAAACAATTTGTTTAATTTTTTGGTTCAACAACCGAGGTTTGAATGCTTGTCGCTCACTTCTTTGCAGTCTAGGAAGTAAATTAGGTGATGTAGCCTACGCAGTGCCAACGCCTGCCAAACCTCGTGTTCGTTTAGTTAGCTGCTCGTGTCCCGCCATCCTTAATACATTTACGCGAACTCCGACACGCATTTAATCAACTAAAAACGTATTTGACGTATATTTTAACTTAGGGGTAAAATCATTTTACTAAACGAGATTAAGCGATGTTCTAATACATGTTACAAATGTATGAAAGAACGGGCGACATGTTTTTAATTAGATTTGTATAACTTATACATTCAAGTGAGCTGGAACTACAACTTACGCGCCTCGGTTTAAACTTGAAGCAAATATACCTTGTTTACCTTTAAGTTAGGTAAATTTAAACATGTATAACATGATAAATGTAAAATTGTAATTTGAAAATATAAATTTATAGAAATAAACTTATATTTATTTCTGTATTCTATTAGTTTTGTTTTCTATAGGATATAAATAAATGTGTAAGGCAAATGAAAATTTTAAAAATTTATGTAAAACTATGTTACGGTCTTTTTGATATATTTAATAAAGTGTATGATTACAACCTTACGTGTTGCTACAAGTTGCCTTTCTACCATGAGTGCCCTATTGCTTGTCTTAATGTTTCAATGTAACTTTATAATAAATTTACAAATATCAATTTGCTGTATATATTATGTCAAACTGTATTAAGCTTATCTAGAGATGGAGGGCTCTTAATTTTACAGAGTAATAAATCTATAGCTAGCTAATACAGTTCATTAGTGAATAAACTAAATGTATGGGTTGAGAGGAATGAGTACAGAAACACTAAGGAAGGTAGAAGACTGCATTAAGGACAACAGATGAAGAAAATAACTTATCCGCGTGTAACTACGACTATACGTGTATCACTAGAATATATGCTGAACACAATCAGCTGATGGATAAACAGTGCATATAGTACGAGCGTTGCAAAGCCGACTTCATCTGTTCAGGTCATCGCATGTATTTTGTTTTAAATTTTAATAATAGTTCAGGCCTAAATATGCTTATTGACGAAGATGGGAACTTAGGGTTAAAAAATTCGCAACAGATAAAAAGGCAGTTCCGCGGGTGGTTATAAATTTGTTATCATATAGATAGTTGCCTATTGCCATTATGGAAAGTGTAAACAATTGAAGTATCTTAAATTTGTTTTGAAACCTTGCTCGGCGGTACGATCGTATTCCTGGATCCTTTCAGGAGATAAAATGTCTATTTTTGAGTTTTAACATAACTATATTGTACATAAATTCATTAATAAAAAACGCCCTGGTGTACATTTTCAAGTAGGCCTAAACTTATACTATTAATATAGCAATTACCTTGGATTCAAAGTCTAGAAAAATCGAAGCCGATGTTTTTATTGTTGTAGCATCGCATAAGAAATAACAGCAAGAAAAATGGTAGTATATACCATTTTGACTTGTACCATAATGGTAGATAATACTTGTTTCGAAAAAAAATGAATACATTACGACTTATAGAAATATCAGGCATTATTTTCTTGTGTGTGTGTGTGTGTGTGTGTGTGTGTGTGTATGTATGTGTGTGTGTGTGTGTGTGTGTGTGTGTGTGTGTGTGTGTGTGTGTGTATGTATGTGTGTGTGTGTGTGTGTGTGTGTGTGTGTGTGTGTGTGTGTGTGTGTGTGTGTGTGTCTAATAATTTCTTGGATAACCTATTGAGTGAAATATTGCATGTACATATTTTTTGTAAACCCGAAATTGTAAAAGAAAATAAATATTGAACATTTATGAAGATATTAATAATAATAATTAACAAACAACACATTTTGAAGTGTTTATTAAAAGCCTAATATGAATTAATTAAAATATTTCGAAAATTTTAATTTAAGATGTAAAATAACAATATAATTTCGTTTCCATGGTAACGCTCTCCATGATGTATATATAATAGCTAACATTCGGTCGCTCTTATGATCCAACCTTCCCCTAGCTTAAAAATCATATTCCGTCCCACCCAATAAAACGTCCTGCCATGGAGACACCCCTCCTCAGATCCATCCCTAACGAAAAACCCTGATCCCAAATTCCTACCCGCAGCCTGTCTCGCTTGACAGCCGCTGCAAAACCTCGGGGGCCTCCAAACCCCCTTCTTCTCTGACTTAGATACACTCTACTTTTCTAATACGTAATCATTATGAAAGTAGTTGGCTGACACTTTACACTGGTAACTCATTACACACAGATACAACACACACAAACACATAAACTGGTCACTCACTCAGTTTAGGTGCTGCTTGATACCGCACGTATCCTTGAGTGCCTAATTAGTCAAGAGGCTTGTTTTCAGTTGTATTATTATCAACTACTCGAGGTAATAATTGTTACCTTTTTTCTAGGGCATTATGACTTGTTTTTATTTTTTTTACAAGACACTATCTATCGGGAACTGATAAGTCAACAATATTTGAATAATATATAATATAATAATATATATTATTTTGTATATATATATATATATATATATATATATATATATATATATATATATATGAATGGTTGTACGTTTGTATGTATGAACCTTATGCATTAATAAATCACTGATCCGATCGTCATGAAACCTTGGGAAATTATTGAGTACATTCCTGGGAAGGTTTCTGGAATAGAAAGTCTCAGGAGCGTAGCCAGGTGGGATCAAGGGGGCACGAGAACCCCCCATCCAAAACCAATCAATTTTAGCAGAAAAATATTAACCTATAAAACGGGGCTAGGATGTTAGCTAAACAGCTTCCCGATTATATAATAATTTTTTTCAACATGTAATTTCTAAGTGCCAAAATAACGTTAAATTTGATTTTCCGTCTTATCTTATCCTAAAACATTTAATTGCATTCATTCCAAATTTTGGTTGCTAGGCAACACTCAACAAATTAAAATTATTTTCCAAGACATTTCAAACAATATACAAAAAATATTTTTTATCGGAGTGCACTTCAATAAATAACATTCAATCAAGAAATTTTATTGTCACACTTTCCTCGATCAACTACTATAAGTTCAGCTATTACTATGTTAATAAAATAGTAAATTAAGTTTAGCTAATGTTAACACGTCATACAAAGTTCGCCGGGTCAGCTAGTCTAACTTATAAAATTAAAACCTTAGATTTTTGTGTTTTATTTTAGCTGAGTAGAAAGTATATTTACAATCGTTTCCACGGAAACCAAATTAATTGTGAAAGTTTCATAAAATATTATGCTTTTGCCAATTAGTGAAAAATAAATAGGTTATAAAATATTATTTAAAAACATGTTTAAATTTTTAAGGAAATAATAAGTACAATTATTTCAAGTATATAAAAAGAGGTATTTTATACATTAAATCTTTAGACCCCATATTATTTCGACGAGCTTATGACATTTTTTCAATTGTATATTGTTTTATTGTTGCCTACAGTTACAGTACCGTCTTTCTAAGAGGGATTTAAAAATAAGTCGTGTACAATTTTGTTTTTCTAAAATAGTCGACATTAGCAACACAAAATTAGGTCTATACCTGGCGATGCTGAAAGTCTTCAAACACAAGTGTAAAATAAAACTTGTGAATGACACTCCAAAATTTAAATATCTGGAAAAAAACAAAATAACTTCATAGGCCTACAACACAAATATTTTAAAATCGCGTTTGTGTATATACTGTTTGTACATCATTTGTAAATCATAATTTACTACATTAGATTATAGCTACAAAGTATCAACTCAGTATGGATTTATAACTGTGGTGTAATGTTTAATTTAAATAAATCAAACCTCTATATCACAAATAACTTTTTCTTTATTTATTTAAAACCTTATGTACATTTCAATTGCATACCAATCATCCTCAGAGGTAATTTACAAAAAAACATTTCGTAAACTAAGAAAACACACTGTTTTGTAAATTACCTCTGAGCATAATTGTTATGCAATTGAAATGTACATAATTTTTTAAATGAAGAAAAATGTAATTTGTGGCATAGAGGTTTCATTTATTAAAATTAGTATGGATTTAGTTGAAAAAAAACCAGTCTCCTAAGAGGTCAAATTGTTGACAAGTGAAATGACCTCTATTTTTATATACATTTCTGGAATATTTTTCGGAACAAAAAGAAACTATGTTTAATGGTTTCAACTGTTTACCTTGCCCATTAATAAACAATAACTAGATTTTCTAAAACAAATCTATCCTAACTGGGTATTTTGTAGCTATACCATATTATAATATAACATAGTGCTCTAATTTATAAAAAAATCGTCATTAAAAAAATGTTTTTGTATTGTTAAGGAAAGTTGTTTTTCTTCAAAATTTTAAATCTTTGAGGTGTCGCTATTAGCGATGTAAATAATTACAAGAGTTTTATCTAAGCATATATATTTAATTTTCTCTTGTAAATGTATAGATCGTGTGAAGGATCGTATACATGAAGTACGTCTGTCGGGTCGCATAGAACTTTATATCTCCTTAGTGTTTATATAGAAGGCTATCGAAGTAGGACGTTATAGAAGTTAAGACTATAGAAGCACCTATCGTAGAGGTTTTCCCAGTAGACGTGGACTATGGATAAGACCTAATGATTCCCCTGGTAAGGGAGTAGGTACAGTTATCGGACAACTTCTGTAGGTTTACATAGCTGAGTTAACCTACTCTCTTTCGAGTTCGTGAAGAGGGGATCTTTGTACGAGGAAGAAGAAGTATAAAAAAGGGAGAAATAGATAACATAAGTTACGTCTGAGCTACAAATAAGGAAAATTAACGGTAGGATCGCTTTCTTGAAGTACATCAGCCGGAGGGGAGAGGGGTACTGATGACGTGAATGTAGAACTGAAACGATACCCAGTGCAACAACTCGATAATATAAATTTAAAACATTTAGAATTACAATCTCAATTTAAAGCATCAATGAATTATTTAACTGATAAACACTTTAAATTCCCTTAATAATAATTTAAACTCGTAAACATGTGAATGAAGGTGCTTTGTCTTTGGTTGCTTTCCGGATAAGAAGACCAAAGGGGTTTCCACTCGCTGACGTTGTAAATGACAAAAATTTAATTCACAAATGAAATCACATGAAAGGCGATGCTCTGAAAAAAAACTCAAGCTTATATATTACGTGAGTTTTGCAGTTGATGGATACATTGAAAAAGTAATTGGATGTCAAAAATCAATACCCATTTTCAAGAAAATATATTTTTTGAAGGCTTGAAACGGTCATAATTTAATATGCCTCTGGTTATGTAATCACTGTTTTAAACATATGATCCAATGCCTTAAAAATTGCACTTTTCAAAACTGAAAGTTATATTAGATCTCTTGAGATCCGTCGCACAGCCAACTTGATAATTAGGTTAAATGCATTAGCGATGGTATTTCAACTGCATCGATTTGGCAACATTGCTTCGGGTAATTTTAAAACAGAATCCTTGAGAGTTGAATTAATGAACGCACGTTGATAATCCCATTCCCAAAATGTTACTGTAATTGTGAATAAGAAAGTAAAATACTTCCTCTGGAGTAAATATTAATGATATAGCCTATACCATAGAATCGGGTTCTCAGTGTTGAGCCTAATCTGTGTTTATAACGTCTGTATCAGCGTGATTGGTTTACGTGGTCCAAGCTGAGTGAGTGTGTGCGAACGCGAGTGCGAGCGTGTGTGTCAGTGAGAGAGGACAGAGGGAGTAAAGGATTTTGAATTAGCCTCAAATGATAGGAGTTGAGTGCATAGAAATATGTGAAGACAAAATTTAATAAAACATAAAAGTATAAGATATGAACGACTATTTTTGTTTTTCAAATAGGCCTAAATATCTTCATGTTATTTCGATTAGAAATACAGTAGAATGTAACACCATGAAAAGCCATCGTTAGGCCTATATTTTCTTACTAAAACATCAATGTTGGGAGTTTGTGACAATCACGAGTGGTGTTTGTGATAACTATATTAGAATAGTTATTAAAAACGTGCGAAATTAAAAATCTTCTAATGTAGTACAAAAGTAAATTTTCGTGTTTGGTACAGTTAAATATATTTAGAACGTAATAAAAATATTGCCAATAAAATGTGTAAATATATTGTGGCTGACAGTAATAAATTTGCTATAGTAAGTAGATCATGTTTTAAATTTGGAACAAGAATACCATAAAGTGACTGGCTTTATATTCTGGCGAATTCTGAGCACTAGAAAGTGCCAAGGAATTCTACAACAACTTTTTTAAATAATATGTTTTCCCAGAGTATAACGTACAACAGCCAGAAATTACTTCAAGAGTAAACAGCCAAGTTTTCAAGAGTAAACGTTTACAAATGTAATTGCTAAATGAAAGATTTGGATTTTGAAAAATTTTATTTTGAGTTTTAAAGCTGTCAATCAGTCTCACTACACCTCTTCCTGTAGGAAAGGTGAAGGAAGAAAGGTAGATCTAAGGAAAGCCCACGTTATTGGGAATCACATCAGGTTTGCAGGATCAGGGTACCGATGTAGAACTGCAATTTATCAGAGTGATAAGAATTTTATGTAATCAAATTTAGAAATCTAAATGCAATAAATACGTTTTGAAATTGATTAACACAAAGCCATTGCTATAATATAAGACTATATAGAAAATATCTGCAAAATGTGAAATTAGTGTTTCGGTATAAAGTAGAAAAAATAACTAAAGTTCATTTTCAGTTTGAACAAAACTTTTTTTTTATATCTCTTGGTAAAGATGTTTTATATCTCTTTGTGTGAGATAAGAGGTTGCTATTTATATCTCACACGTCTTCGATGTTGGATTAATTATCCTTTACTCGCTACATAAATATATATTATATCCTATAGCTGTAATACAATAAAGCTACAAAATATGAGATTTAGATTTGGCTTGTATTTTATAGAATTCACTAACATCTTTGACGCGTGAAATGGAAGATGACCTTCTTTTGTACTCTAATGCAATAACGGCCACTAATATTTAGGCCGTATCACTCATCAACCGGCTAGCTTACTAACGTAATTTATTATTATTTAATAACCAAATCTACCTGAATCGGTTGGTTTGTAGCTATATTTTATTGCAGTGTAACAATTAGGGTCGGTTTTTTTCTACTTTTGAGTTGAGAAGTTTTGTGTTGTAAAAAGAAGTTATTTTAGAGTTTTTGTTTAAATGTTTGAAGTGTGAGGGCCAGGTTTAATTTTATTATTCTTTCTAGTCCTTTAGGACTACACCTTCCGTTTTTGGGTTGGTGTTTGCAATATCGGCAACATGTTGCCTCGATATAAAGTTTTATAACCATGAGAAATAGAGTTGTGTAGAGATTTGGGTTAAAAAAATGCTGGCAAAACCAGTGTATGCAGAGGTTTTTTCGCTGAATGGTGCTGAAATCACGACTGCATAAAGACGAAAAGTTGAACATTTCGAAAAACAAAACTTGATAAAAGAAATGATAAAGTTTAATGGAATTTCATTTCAAAGTTCAGAATTTAACTCAGTCTATCTAATTCAATCATGATGAATATTAATTACTAAAAGAGCTACTCTTCGTACTGTGTTTCCCTGATTACACATCCACTGAGTGTAATCATGCTGAAGTAGGCCAGGATTTGCGAAATTATAGTTGAATGATGAACACAACACTAAACTAGCCTAACAAATTTAATCTAGGCGTTACTGCACACGCCCAATGTCTGGTCTGGGTGCCAAAGTGTCTAAATCATGCAACCTTCCCAAGAAAATCTGAACAGAGGCTGTTGGAATTTGTCTAATGCAATTAATGAACGTAGTGATTTTACGGGACAAGGTTGGTCTAAATAGCTAAACATACGCTTACCCAGACACTAATTGCATTCCTAGTGGTTGTGTTTGGGATATTTGAGCGCGCGCACACACACACACACACACACACACACACACGCATTACACACACACACACACACACACACACGCGCGCGCGCGTGCACGCACACATGCCTCTAAAAGCCAGCCATTATATAAGTTCTGAAATACCTCGATGAGAACGGTATTGCTGTTTCCATGGAAATGAAATCATACTGTTGTCATTTTATATCCTTATTTTTAAATTTTCGAAATATTTAATTTATTTATATTAGGCATTTAATAAAATTTTAAAATGTGTTGTTTGCTATTTATTATTTTTAAAATCTTTTTTAATGTTCAATATTTGTTTCTTTTACAATTTCGGGTTACAAAAAATATGGACACAAATTTTTCACTCAATAAGCTACACAAGAAACTATTAGACACACCCGCTCACACACACACACACACACACACACACACACACACACACACACACACACACACACACACACACACACACACACACACACACACACACACACACAAACACACACACACACACAGGCATACATACACACACACACACACACACAAAATAATTAATTGTGAATAGGTAGGATTTAGTAAGGAACAATAAAACCCTATGGTATATGATGTAGGAGGATCACGTATGCTGGATTAAGTAGCTGAGTTACAGCGATTCTCTATCTACAGCGATTCTCACGTGGTCGCGCCATTTAGCTGAAGTAGATCTATCTCTTCTTCTTGAAAAGAAAAAAAGCTTTCTAAGGAAGCAAGTAGAGCAAATTGAGGAACTGAGAAGTAATAACGAATCCAGGCAATTCTATGGTGCTGTTAAATATATAAATAGAGGTTTCCAGCCTAAAACTGACTCATGCAAGTATAAAGATGGTAGAGTAGTGGAGGGGAAGGCGGAAGCTATTGGCAGATGGGCAGAGTTCTTTGGTGATCTCTATAACGCGGGAGTTCAGACGATAGACACGGACAACAATACCTTGAGCTGAATAAAATTGACAAATGAGGATAACATTGAGCCACCGCACGTAGATGACTTCATGGAGTCGATTGAAAAGCTGAAAAGCAATAAAGCACCTGGTAAACACTCACTTGTAGCCGAATTTTTTTTAAAATTGTGTAGAAATTGTACAGTCACAATTATATTCCCTGATCCTAGACATCTGGGAAAGAGAACGCATGCCTAGAAAATGGAGAACTAGTCTCATATGTCCTGTTTTTAAAAAGGGTGACAAATTGGAATGCAGTAATTATCGTGGAATATCTCTCCTCACGGTAGCATACAAAATATTCTCAAACATAATACTGAAAAAGCTCAACGTCTTTGCTGAAAACATCATAACAGATTATCAGTGCGGATTCCGACAGGGAAGGGGAACTACCGATCAGATATTTGTTTAAAGACAGTTACTCGAGAGGGAATATAAAATTGACCTTCATCTTCTTTTTATTGACTATCGGCAGGCTTAATATAATAAATAATGATAGCATAAAGATAGATCTCTGCATAAATGAGGGGGAAACTAAATATATGAGTACAAGCAGAGGGCGTAGCAGTATGACTATAGATATCGATGGATATTTATTTGAAAAAGTAAAAAGTTTCACATATTTGGGCTCGGAAGTGAATGATGAAAATAAAACAATAAATGAAGTCCAAAAAAGAATAATGACAGCTAATAGAGCATACTTCGCAATTATAAAGCTTTTTAAAAGTAGGCTATTGTCTCAAACCACTAAGGTACGACTCTATAAAACCCTAATTCGGCCAGTCCTAACGTATGGAGCGGAGACGTGGACTTTAACCGCCGCGATGAAAAATCAGTTGACATTGTTTGAGCGTAAGCTTTTAAGAAAAAACGAGTGCCTTCTACGAATATCTCCGGAACATGGCAACCCGATTGACAACTGCGGGGATGTTGATCGGGAGGCCGACAGAATACAGGCAGCCCTCATACATGCAGCCAAGGTCAGCTCCCACACCACTGTACGCGGTGGTGCAAAGACTGAGCTTCCATCCTATATTCAAGTAGAGCTGGCGAAGAAACGCCGACTGCGCCGCACATGGCACTTCACCCGCGCGCCCTCAGTTAAGAGGGAACTAAATGCCCAGACTCAACTAGTCAAGATCCTACTAGAATCGCACGCAGAGGAGGAATGGTTCAAATTCCTCTCCTCCGTAAACACAGAGAATGGTTCTCTGTGGAAACTAAATCGCCAGCTCTTAGCCACGAAATCGCCACGCAAACCACTCCTTGGTCAGCAGGGTCTGGCTTACTCCCCGGAGGACAAGGCCGAAACGTTCGCTTATTCCTTAGAAGACCAGTTCAAACCAAATGCACACATCTACGACACCGAACATGTCGAACATGTTAGGGACTATCTTGAAACCTATCTAAACGATCCACTTGGCACACCACCAGACCTGATCACCAGTGATCAGGTGGCGCAAACCATAACAAACCTCAACTCCCGCAGAGCCCCCGGATTAGATGGCATATCCAACCATGCACTCAAGATAGTCCCTCTCCCTATGTTGATGTCTATCACTAACCTCTTCAACGGAATCATGCGAACACGCCACTACCCTACTTCATGGAAGGGAGCCAAAGTAGTCCTATTCCTTAAACCAAACAAAAGCTCTCTTCTTCCCAAAAACTACAGGCCCATATCACTTCTACCCAACCTCTCAAAGGTCTTTGAGAGGCTACTAAACGATAGGCTGCTACAATACATAGCCCCTACTATACGCAGTGAGCAATACGGCTTCCGCAGTGGCCATTCCACTACCCTGCAATTAACCAACGTGGTTAACTCCCTTGCAGATGGCTTCAACACCAAAAGTCACAACATCGCTGTTTTCCTGGACATCAGCAAAGCGTTTGACAGGGTATGGCATGAGGGCCTCCTGTACAAACTGGCCAACAGTCCCGTACCTCCATGCTATGTACATCTCATTCATTCGTACCTCGACAATAGGTGGTTCCAGGCGTCCGTCGAAGGTACTCTGTCCACGCGACGTCCGATTGAGGCTGGAGTGCCTCAAGGCTCAGTTCTGGGGCCGTTATTGTATCTTGTATATACTAACGACGTCCCCCTATACCCATCTGTCCGACTGCGACTCTTTGCCGACGACTCCATGTTTCAGTATCGCACTCTAAATATTAACTTTGGAGTGCGATACATGCAGAGACAATTAGACCTTCTCCAACCGTGGCTTCGGAAGTGGAGAATCGCAGTCAACACGGACAAAACTGAGGCCGTTTGTTTCAGTAACAAACGAGCTTGTCCTGTCGCAACACTCTTTCTCAACAACAGTCCCATAGCATGGAAAACCACAGTACAGTATCTAGGGGTGACGCTTGACAACAAGCTCACCTTCCAGCCCCACCTCCGACGTGCCATCGGAAAGGCTATTGGCGCCCGCCAAAGGCTTTTCCCTGTCATCCGCGGAGCTGGGAACCCTATCCCAATGTCCGTCAGGCTGATGGTGTACAAAATGTACATCAGACCCATCATCACCTACGCAGCCCCCGCTTGGTATTCCCTTCTGAGCGATGCAGCAAAGAGGAAGCTGCACTCTTTCCAAAACGTCTCGCTCAGACTAATCACCAACTCCCCGTGGTATGTAAAAAACATAGTTATAGCCGCGGGACTCAACGTCCCAACCCTAGATGATTTTATCATCCACCTAACTACGTCACTCAGAGATCGAGCAGAACGCTCCTCCCATCCGCATCTGTCGGCAATAGTCACAGATCCGGCACCGCCTCCGACGCGCAGGAATCGACCCCTGTGCTTCGTCTACGAGCCACCATGAAGGTCGAAAATCTAAAATCCACACCTCACCAAAATCCAAGCCTAAACAAATCAGTCCAATCAACAGCAAAGCACATCACACGATGCTCAAATCACCAAGCAACCACGTACAAAATTTAAATGTAAATGACCTCACTGATGCCTATAAAGCAACTAGCCAAACCACAATCGATAAAACCACCATAAAGTCATTCACCATAATTAAACTGCTGTAAATGAGTTTTCAGAAACGGCACACAACAGGAGCTCAACAAAAAGACAGCTCCGCCAAGCAGCCAAGGTTTTAAGAAAAAATATGGTCCGGTCCACAATGTACAAACATATGTGTGGAAGCTTCGATCTAATGCCGAGTTGTATTCCTTATACAAAGACGCAAATGTGGTCCATTTTATTAAAACGCGACGTCTAGAATGCTTGGGTCACATCATAAGAATGCCCACCAATAGAATGCCGAACAAACTTTTACATGGCACTATGATTGGCAAAAGAAGAGTTGGCCGACCAAGAAAACGATGGCTACAGGACCTTGAGGAAGATTTAAGGGCACTCGGCATTATAGCATGGAAACAGAAGGCTAAGGATAGAAGTACATGGCGGGACATTGGTAAGGAAGCCAAGGCCCACCACGGGCTGTAGCGATACGTAGTAGTAGTAGATCTATCTCTAACAGTAATAACAAGGAGGCAATCTGTTACATTTCTTTGTAAGTGAAAGGATGAGGAATTCTAGACTGAATTGAGTAGGTCTAAAGAAGGCCCATAAAGATGCGCTAGTACTGGGGTGAGGATAAATTAAGGCATCACATGAACTGAAGTTTTGCTGAAGTAGATCTGCCCTTAATATAGAAGAAGAGAAGAGTTAAGGGGTATTATAATACCGGAAATAGTTTTAATAATAGTAGTAATAATAATTATTTTTAAAAGTAAACAATTATTTTTAAAACAAGCATCAACAATAAGTTGAAAAACTATTAAACATTTTTTTTTGGCTACAGCTCATTAAGTACAATATTTGTCTGAGTGATTTAGAACTGACTAAAGTATTGTACGTTTAGGATAGTTGGTGAAATAACTATTAAAATAGTCTAAAACTGAGCAATAGATAACACATCGAAATATCCAATGCAGCACCATGATTGCTCAGTTATATTTTGGTAGCATTACCAGAGGTCGCATGTTCTGTGTTCATGATTGTGTGTTCCATAGCCATTTAAACCTGATGACCTAAAACGTTCATACACCTAGTGGAAGGCTAGTTAGTTACTGTAAAGTGTTTTCTATAAGTTTGCTCAGCAATGTGATCCAAGACGGCTCTTTGGCCTAGCGCCCAGTGGTTGCAGTAGCCTAAGTATCAGAACCCGCTGCCAGTGATTCCAATTGCATGGTCATTAGAAGTCTGTGTAATTCCAAAATAAAGAGCATTTAAAAAAATCTGAATATCTGTGAATCTAAATCGCAAATTGACAGCCACTGAAATATATTGTCTCATCTTAAATATTTTAAAATAAATATTTTAAAACGGGTTAAAGTATTTTTTTCAAAAGAAGTATATCAAATATTTTGCTTTATTACTACGGATTACCATGTTTACATATTGAAAAACGTAATAAAATCTTTAGCTTTTTATGATTTTTTAAAAAAATTTATTCAACACGTTACAATATCTTGTGAAATGGCTTTCGGTTGTATAAATTATATAATACGAGACAAAGTTTTGTGAATGTTAATTTTAAAATTTCATTTTCGTTTTCCTTGTTTTATGCCTTCTTGATATTCTTTGTTTCCTTTTGTTTCTTCTCTTTTACTATGACTTTCTATTGCCGTCAAATAATATTACGAGAGAAAGTTTTGTGAATGTTAATTTTAAAATTTCATTTTCGTTTTCCTTGTTTTATGCCTTCTTGATATTCTTTGTTTCCTCTTCTTTCTTATCTTTTACTATGACTTCCTATTGCCGTCAAATAATATTACGAGAGAAAGTTTTGTGAATGTTAATTTTAAAATTTTATTTCCGTTTTCCTTGTTTTATGCCTTCTTGATATTCTTTGTTTCCTCTTGTTTCTTATCTTTTACTATGACTTTCCTTTGCTGTCAAATAATAATACGAGACAAATAAATATCTATTTAAAAACACACTTCAATAACAGGCAAAGAAAAAGTGTAACTTATTTTGAGTGATAATTGTAAATAGTTAGAGGTTTCTAAATATTTTTTATTATTGATGATTATTATAAAATAAACTGAATTTTCAAATTTATTGAAAGTACCAAATATCTTACGTCTGTGTTTGATCAGTATGTTTTTATAAGATCAAATAGATCTCGTTCAAACAAAAAGGTAACATTTTAAACAAATGCAGGCAGGAGTTGCTAATATATCAAAATAAATGGATTTTTCTTCACGCAACTATAATTTATTTTAATGAAAAACATCTTATTATACAGCTATCCATATAGATTGGAAAATAAAAATGAAGGATACAATAGTTGTGGTGTTAGAGGGTGTAGTTTATACACTCGAAATTCCTTAGCTTTGCTGCTATTTGTCTACATTTATCAAGGTGACGGATCTGCTAATCTGAATATGCATCGGATTTGTCATCACTTGGAAGATGGAATTTGTTTAATACTGTCACAGTTTATATTTGGGTCAAGGACACGTTGAATAACTTGTTAGAAATATATCAGTAAATTGTTTTCATGTTTAGACATATGGTATTACCCATATGACACATTAGCAACTTCTGAGTTAGAATTATTGAAAATTATATATAGATTACATACGAACAGTATTGCCAAGTTGCATACAAGCTCATTGATGAGTTGAAGACTATAATATAACAGACGTGGGAGTGGTTGGCAGAACTGAAAACTTTGAATAATAATATAGCTAATAGATTTATATATATGTTCACAAATTCACTAAATAATAACAATGATCTAACTAATGCAATTGCAACTGTATTTTAAAAAGTGTAAGAAGCGCCTAAAGAAGAGGAATGTTTCATTTATAAATTGAAATCAAATTCAATTTAACATAATTACATTGAATTCATGACTGTAATTTATCCCAATAAAAATTAATATTTTTAATAATTGATTGAATAATATTGAATAAAAATGTCAGAAATGTACATTACAGAAAGTAGCATATTCTTTGAGCAATAAAAACAACTGTTGTTTAATATTGTTACACACGGCCGTAGGATGGTTAAATAGCTAAATTATTGCCAAAAATATAATTTAAAATGCCCCCTTTAAAAGAAATTTAGACAAATAACCACCTCGGGCCGTGGACAGTGTGCATACTTACAATATATATATATATATATATATATATATATATATATATATATATATATATATATATATATAACATAAACTTGATGATTTACTTAGTGCTGTGGTTTTTAATAAATAAGTTTATCTTTAAGTAATATTTGCTGCCTTCCTCAAGCTAGATCGATTAGATCGAAAATTTGCTGGCGACGTCAGATCTCGATCAGAAGATCTTCCTGCAGTCACCAGATTAACAGGGTTTCCTTGCCTCCTAGCTTTACGACACTTCTATTCGACCCTACATACATAGCAACTTAACTTGACTTGATTTTCTTTTAAGGTCAGGGAAAATTAGATTTTTGGCAATCAGCTATTTATGATAGAGTACTGCAGTGTGCTGCTCCCGCGCGCACACCTCATTTTTCCTCATTTAACTATTTTCCCTGAATGAATCATATCAGCTGTTTGGCGGTATTACAAGAAAAAGTTACACTATCTTGCGTTATTAAAATATTAATAAAATATATATATATATATATATATATATATATATATATGTAATTTCATTTGAATATGATTTAGATATAGGCTCCAAATGCGTGCTTACGTGCAGACAAAAACATTCATTACCGTTTACTGACTTCATTCATTTCAATTAGTCTTCGCGCTAATCGAAACACTCAAAAAAACCTTTTCTAAAGACTTGACGTAAACAACGCCAAATACTTCTCCATTCCCAGAATTAAATTAATCTCCTCTTCCAACTTACCAGTAAGTTTTAAATTCCCTTTAATATCAACTAAAATTTGATTCTCATTTGAAAGCTTGATAGCACTACAACTGGAATGACGATGTGAACATCACATTTTTCTAATTATTAGTTCAAGTACACAAATTATAACTAACGGCGAAAGAAGGAAAACCATTTAGACCTCAAAATTATATGAATATATATATATATATATATATATATATATATATATATATATATATATATATATGTATATATATATTTATTTATTTATTTATTATTATTATTACTAAAAACTCTGAGGAACCTTATCGGTGTAGAGCACTTAGCTGCAGCCTTTGTACTCTATTCCCATCCCTACCACAGCTAGTTTAGTGCATAAAATCACTCTGCTACTTTGCAGAAATCAAGTACCTACCTGATGCTAAATCTTCTGATATCCTCTGGTGTACATACCTGCCAGCCAAACTACTTTCTCCTTGGAGCTCCCTAAGCAGGGCACTCACAGAGTACATGGATTGGGCTTTCCTCTATGGTCCTCGTCGCATCTCTTGCACACAGGGGACCTAGATTTTCCAATTTTGTATTGGAACCCCCTCAGATTCCCATGGCCTGTGACCAGCTCTACAGTAACTCTGATTTGATGTCTACTTAAGGAGAGTAGTTCTTTGCCCCACAAATCTCCTGAGTAACCCCACAGTACCTTGGATTTGTTACAACCCAAGGTTGCATTCCATTCTTCCCTGAACAGCCTGTCTATATGTGCCGTGATCCTCTTGCGCCCCTCCTGATTCGGCATGCCCACTGCCCTCAGCAACGGTCCTTGTGTATATATATATATGCTGATACGTATTCCTTCACGGATGGAAAAATATGATGAATTGTTACTATCTGGAGTACATCCGTTCATTCTGCAGTTCATAAATTCGCAGTTCCGACGTTTCGCTAGAGTCTCATCCAGCATTGACGAGGTGAACCCAACAACAGTAGAAGAGCGAGCCAATGTTGTTGGGTTCACCTCGTCAATGCTGGATGAGATTCTAGCGAAACGTCGGAACTGCGAATTTATGGACTGCAGAATGAACGGATGTACTCCAGATAGTAACAATTCATCATCATCATATATATATATATATATATATATATATATATATATATATATATATATATATAAGCTATATCTATATAAATAATAGTTTTTATTATTGTTTAATAATTTAATTTAAAGTTATTTTGATTTGGCTAAAGGAACAATTACTGATCGATTAAAATATGCGGAAGCAAAAACACAATATAATTTAATTAATGTAAAATATGCCAGTGTAAATGAACTTTTAGCAAGTAAAAATAATTACAATAAAAATATTGAAAAAAAGCCCAAAAATAATTTACCACGAGACAAACTTGTATTTTTAGTTATTTTTGAACATTTTTGTGGTATTGAGGGTTTTTTTTTAAAATATTTTATTGTAATATATTGTACTATGGTGGTCTTGATATTGTATAGGTAAAAGTAAATTCAAAATCGTATAGGGAATACATTTTTTTTATTATGTTATTCAATTTTAACGATAAAAACTCATAAGTCTAATGAAACTGAAATGTTTCCAGAAATGATAATGTTTATCTTAAGAAAGAAATGGTCAAGACGTAGACATAGTATGAAATAAATTGAAACCTTTAAGTGATCTTTTATTACTTCGGATCCCTGTGTTTTTAACATTTGTGTTGTGTTTGTTACGTTTTAAAATATTGCAGTTACGTGTGTTTATCAAATAAATAGTAAACATATTTTAGTAAACTTTAACTCACAATAGCATAAAAACAAATAAAAACATACACAAAACTCACAAGTTATTCATTTATTTACTCATACGCGTTTCAATGACCAAGTCATCATCATCAGTGAGTGTTACTACTACAAACTCTTAACTTACAACGAGGGTGAAAGTAAGGTTACACTTCCGTATTTATACAGTAGGCGTTGCCACGCCCACTTGTCAAAACAACAGTTACTAACCCTACTTTAAACATGATTCAACAAATAGAAATTTTGTACCTAACTCAATAATTACAATAAAATTTGTAGCATACAACATACAAAAATGAATAATTTGAGAGTTTTGTGTATGTTTTTATTTGTTTTTAACATAACCTCACAAGCTAAGCTCAAAGAATATTTGTTCAGCATGTAAGTACTTATCTATAATTGCTCATATTTTATGACTAAATGAGGACTTCCGTTTCTGGATCATCAACTCAGACAGTAACAAACTTTTGGATCAAGTTGAAGCCTGAAACTAATACTATATCCTATATTTACATAAGTATAAAGGTTTTCAACGATTTGAAAGAAATATCACATGACTTTGTAAGAACAAAGTTTTTTCGAGATTTTTAAAACTGACTAAATAATTATAGTTGCGTCGAATTTACGATATAGATAAGAACTGTATAATAAGGGTCATAGAAACATACCTAGTAAAAGGGACTGTTAATATTAGATTCATCATCCTTGAATTAGACTTCATTGACGTTTTTCCAAGTGATTGTATTATAACAAAATCTGAGAAAACTTTTTAAAATGTAAACCATTTTACAAGATGATTGTTTTTTTGTTTACATACTATGAAACAAACTTGTGTTCTTATGTTCATGTACAAACAATATTGTTTTTAAACAATGACTAACCCTTGTTGCTTTTGGCCAATACATTTTTGTTTTGACATATTCATTTGTTGACGAGGTCACAAAGTATTTTAGCTTTATGATTAAGATTTGAAATCCCATCCACGTGGGTTTAGCCAGCCATCCTTTGTATTATCTCAAGGAAAATTTTCTATTTTTCAAACAAGGAAAATTAGTTTTCTTCGCATCTCTGTACGTTTGTTTCGTGGAGAAATGCGACAGCATTTTGAATGTATTTTAAGACATTGTATGTGTTTGTTGGATATTAATGTGTTAAATGATTTTAAACTACATCTGTTTCAAAAATATCAGGAATAGATAAGAGAGGACATAATAAGGAATAGGTTACTGGTTAATCGAAGTAAACCATCAGACATTTCCTTTGTCCTATTTTAAAGAGCAACAACGGCACATCTCTCGTTCTCTTACAAAGTGTCTCTCCCTCTCTTACATTCTCTCTCTCTCTTTCTCTCTCTCTCTCTCTCTCTCTCTCTCTTCTCTCTCAAACGAGCAGAAATGGAGTTTGAAGGCAATATAAACCGAAATGAAATATATGAAAAATTTTAAATTCACAAAAATATTCAAATGGAAAATGTAACAAATATAAAGTAATAAACTATTAAAACATTATTATAAGTAAACAAATAATTGTAAGATAAAGACAAATTTTAAAATATATTATTTAAATTGTTTTTATAAATATAAGCAAGCCAAAAGGATTGGCAAGAGATTATTTTAATTTGTCATTAAGGAGTTAGATCAAATTTTTCAGCCAGAATGATGTTAAGGATTATTTCATACAAGTTAATGATTTAAAATTCAATAACTCGAAGGGATAAATGATATTAATTTATTATACTAAAGTTAAAGAGATTTATGATTGTTTCAAAATGTTGTCAAGAGGGTAATAATGCTGAATAAAAGAAATAATAAACGCCTGTAAATGTTTGAATGTTTTAATAAAAAATTAGTATTTTTCAATTAGCTTTGATTAGTTTTGTATAGCTTAATGACACACAGTTCCTGACTAAAAGGTTTTCAAGTACCAAACACCTCAAAAAGCAAACACCACGCACCGAGTATTGTGCTGGTACAGGGATGTATAGGGCTTCGGTTGACTGACCGAAATCTCATGTAGGTCATTATACCACTGCAGGGCAACTGGTAAGTGTTAGGTAGATCTAGGGTTAGGGATAGAAGCATATACGTGTATGGTGTTAGGAAAGGTAGGTTTCCTACACGCACACACACACACACACACGCACGCACACACACACACACACACACACACACACCACACACACACCCACCCACTCACCCACACACACACACACACACACACACACACACACACACACACACACATACACACATACACACACACACACTCTCTCTCTGGATATGCAAAATGCATTCAACTCTGCAAGGTGGGGTAGAATAATGGAAGCACTGGACCAGTTCGATGTCCCTAAGTACATGCAGAAGTTGGTGGCCAGCTACTTCACTGACCGATTTCTGCAATATGACACAGATGAGGGACAAAAAAAATGTATAAAGTTAGTGGAGGAGTGCCATAGGGCTCGGTCCCGCTCTTGTGGAATGTAATGTACAACGATCTCTTTGAAGTGAAGATCCCGAGAATGGTATCGCAGGTCTCGTTTGCAGACGATGTCGCCCTGGTGATTGTGGGAAAGTTCCTGGAGGACATACAAAACCTGTTTAACGAAACATTCAGGAAATATGCCGACTGGATGAGGGAAGCAGGACTCAAGATAGCAATGCATAAGACAGAGGTAGTGCTCATAACTAGCAGGAAGAAAAGGGAAACAATTACACTGCAAGTTGGGGAGCATGTGGTTGAGTCCAAGGTGTCAGTACGATACTTAGGAGTAATGATAGATGCACGTCTCAACTTCAAGGATCAAGTAGTGCATGCCAGCTCCAGGGCGGCAGCAGTTGGAGGAGCATTATCCCGCATCATGCCGAATGTAGGTGGTCCTAAACCAAGAAGACGAGCGCTCCTTGGGTCAGTTGTGACATCAATACTGACCTATGGTATTGCCATTTGGGCAAAGGCACTAGAGCTACAAGAATTCCAAAGAAGAATATACCCAGTTGGCCGGCAAATGGCATTAAGGATCACCAGCGCGTTTAGGACTGTCTCTAGGGACGCTGCTCACGTGATCTCGGGACTACTGCCGATCGAGATTATTGCAGAGGAATATAGGAGACGGTATCAGCGAAGAACGCGAGAACTGGTGGAGGCAAAAGATTCCAGAACAAGGGAAAGTGAGAAGAGTCTACAACGATGGCAAGTGGAGTGGGATGGTTCTGAAAGGGGCAGGTGGACCCACCAGCTCATCCCACGGATAGCGGAATGGACCAACCGTCAGCACGATGATCCCAACTACTACCTGACGCAGCTACTTACTGGACATGGATGCTTTCGACAATACTTATATAAGTATAAGCAAGAGGACTCACCGAATTGCCCAGAATGTCATGGAGCAGAAGAGGACGTGAGGCATGTGTTCTTCACATGTCCAAGATTTGACCCACAGCGAAGAGAATTCGAAAGGCTAACCAACGTGGCGATTACGCCAGAAAATTTAGTAGAGCAAATGCTCGCATCAGAAACTATATGGAACGCCACAACGGACTTCACCAGAGAAGTGATTACAGAACTGCGGAAGGAAGAAAAGAAAAGGAAAGTACATCCAACTAATAGTTAGTGGGGGACGTAGGTAAGGAAAAAGATGGGAGAGCGTAAGCGCTAATGCCGCCCCGTGAAATAGTGCCTAGCGGCGGTCCCGCGGGGAATTAAGGCTTTTGGAAAGAGGAGAAGGGGTTTTTTTAGTCGGTAGGCGTCTCGGCTCCATACTGAGATGAATCCGACACTACCCATAACATCGGGTGTCTTTTAAAGATCTTTCCCCCATCTCCTTAAAAAAAAACACACACACACATAAACAAACACACACACACACACACACACACACATATACATGGTGATCAGACTATCAACGCTTACAAAGAGATCGCGTTCGTGTGTGTGTGTGCGTGCGTGTGTGTGTGTGTGTGTGTGTGTGTGTGTGTGTGTGTGTGTGTGTGTGTGTGTGTTTGTATTTCTTTGATTTTTCAATTAAACTTGTTGGGAGCTCGCGTGTTTATGCATCATAAATTTCTTGTCGTGTATTTTGTGGCCATTACTAAGTAAGAACTAAGTTCAAGTACATATTTTCAACCTATTTATTGTGCAAAATTCCAATTTATAGTGACAGTTAATGGGTACATATATATATATATATATATATATATATATATATATATATATATATATATATATATAATATCTATATATATATATCACCACCACTCATTAATGTAGTTAATTTAATAATTGTGTACTGGATGATTATAATGTATTTCCTTACACTACCTTGTATTGGGAAAAGAACTCCACATTTTATTTCATAAATTGTTGCTAAAATTTAAGAAATTTAATATGAATAAAAAAGTAAAGTAGGTACAATTTTCAAAAAAAAATTGATATTTAATGGTAAATTATAAATATATGAAATAAAGCCCTTAGCAATGACAATTTTCCGCCACAAAGGTCAAAGGTAATTATCATTTTACTATGATATAAAACCTTTACTTACCTAGGCTTGGGACGTCGAACGTCATATGTATATATGGTAAATTCCTAAAACTGTCTAATGTGTATAATAATAGAAATGTTCATTGCCATCGTAATAATATATTATTTAGAACAGTAAATATAATGTATATTACTTTGAAAAAGTAAAATATATACACAAGGTAGACCCTATTAAGAAATATGTTATTTGAAGCATTTCAAGTGAGGAATAAATTGTGGTCACTATATTTAAGAATCTCAAATATTAAATCTCATTTTAAGATATAAATATGTATCGTAAATACAAGAGGTTTTAGCAATATAATACGGCTTTCTTAGCGCAAAGTTTTTGATAAGATTAGACGACGTTTTTACTAAATTTCAAAAGTCTATAGAGCCCCTAACATTTCCTAAAATTTTCCCATCCGATCCTCAGGACAGTACACAAGTGTAGCTGTATTGCCTATTCAGCCCCTTATATTTTGACGCTACACAAGAAAAATGATGATTTATTTGTTATATTTTTCACAAAAATAAACGAACAACCATATCCAAATGTAGTACGAAGTATTAATCAAGTTTACACTCGCAGAGATTATTGTTAAATAAAAGCGGTTGACTTGTGAGTCAGGTACAACTATTTATTTATACAGGCAACGTTTCAGTAACGACTTCAGGCCTTATTCCTCCTGAACTCTATTAAAAAATAGCCTTGACATAATCTTAGTATGTTTATAAAATCAACGCTTATACGCTTTCATTAACTCACAACACTTTTGTCCATACTAGCTTGAAT